>WTXC01000039.1:0-269370 GCA_022496195.1 Lactifluus subvellereus | reverse complement strand
TCTATCTGTTGTTCTCGAAACGCCCCCCTGCGTGCCGCTCCAAGCTTGACTCTTCGTCACCTTTGTCGCACCCTCGGACACAGTCCAGCGCCGCCCTCAGCTTACTCTCGCCTCGTGCTCGTAGCGCTGCCACTGCGTGCCTTCGTTACCTCAGCATCGTCAGTCACACTACCTGGGATTCGCTCAAGTTTCACTTTACTAGTACGGTCAGTCACTGCATGCGAGCTGCCTTTGAATGTCCGGATACCGCTGCACGACCTCCTCGACTTAAGGCAGGGGGACAAACCTTCCCTTGAGGAGGTCACCCTCACGTTCAACGACCCGTTGCCAAAACCCAGAGAGCTGCTGTTACCTGTGCCAGTGGCCACGTGACCTGTGACAAGGGATCCGGAGATGAGAAAATTGCCTTTCATGGTTCCGCTTGATAACGTTCGTTTTACCTTCTCGATCTCGACATGTCTCTCTCTATTCTCTCTCTCCCAGTTGAGCTCATTTCAAATATATTGGAATACAATGATTACAGGACCATAATTGCATGTCGGAAGGTAAGCCCTTACCTCACTTTCTCCGTCGGTGGCGTTCAGTCATCGCTTGTAGTCATGCCGCCGCCTTAAAGATATCGTAGACGCGTCCTCTGCCCTCACATATACCATAGAATTAGTCGCAGCTGGAATGTGCGATGGTGCACCAAATGGTGTGGGTCCAACAGAGCGACTGAGGAGGCTACGGAGCTCTCAGTCTTGCTGGGAAAGTCCGAGTCCTACATGGTTCCAACCAGACAACTTTCCTTATTCGGATCGGATATTCTCATGCCTCCTTGCTATGTCTGGGAATCTAGCGATTTTCTGCGAGACCACATTTCGCAGCCGTGAAATTGAGAAGCTGCTGTTGCTGCGATTTCCTTCCGACCTACGTGGCATTCCAGGGCAGCAATGGTATCTGGATTTCAAGTCGGAGGAGATAAAACGTCACGGTATTTGTGCCGATGACTCCCAGGATCTTCTCATCTTCTTGTCGTCAGTTCCCAATATTCAGTTCCGGGTTTTCCGCTCAATTGCCCATCTTTTTTACTAGTCCACTGTATGTCCACATCCGGACACTCTCTACAGGAGCGGTTCACCCCTTAACAAACACCCTCGGTTACATCGATTCTGGCATGCCTTACTTCAGTCAATCAATTTTTTATTCCCACATCTACAACGATCTCGTATCGTTTGTGTGGAGCCAGCTCGGTTCTTACTATATGGTGGTGGTATTCAATTGGAAAACCGGAGAACAAATCTTAAAGATTGCAAGTTTTCCCCTCAGTGTCTGTCAGGGGATGCATTGACTAACAATATATCACTGTCCCAGCCGTGCCCTGGATATTTATCTGGCTGCACCTTCCTCGATGGAAGCAATGTCATATTTCCATACCGTACCAATGACGGCGAAGGGGTAACGCGTCTCCGCGTTGTGACTTTACCGAGCACCGCCAATAGTACGCCTCTGCGCTTCTACGACTTTGCACTGGACCTTCCTGCCTTCCATGGATATCATGTCTACCTGACGCATTACCTTTGTGTAAACACGCTACCCTCTAACCCCTCCGGTTCCTGCTTTCCCGGCCTGTTTCACGTGGACCACCGCAGCAAAATTTTGGTGTTCCGGACACATAACCATCCCATGGGCTCAACAGGGTGGTCCATGCTCCACGTACCGCATGACACATTCCTATCCTATATTGCAACACATTCAGCTGAACCTGACACCGTTGCTGTGCCATGGATAGAATGGGGTCCAGGGAACAGTCACCTTTTCGATGTGTCCAATGCACCCCTGATAGATATAGTAGAGAGATAACAAGTGGCATGTATGCTCTCACCGAGCCCCCAATGATTCGAACCCAGGGGAGAGAAAATCACTACGTGTCAAGGACTATCACCCGCGCCGCGTCGCCCGGATCTTGTCCAAACAAGACCTGCGCCTTCCAGGCCCAGTGAACGTCAAAACACGGGAAGGGCCAACCATTTCAACATCGTAACGGGGCAACCATCGCGCAGTAGCACGTTGACACACGCGGGAATTCCATATGCTATTATGGACATACCATTCCCGGATGAAATTCAGTCAGATTGTATCAGAATCGTTGGCGAAGATGTAATTGTGGTTTTGGAGGTGGATGAACCTGAAGGTGCGGCTCAACTATACTTATCCACTGCAAGTTTTCATTTTTGTACCAAAGATGCTCTAGGTCTAGGTCGCATAAAGAGGGTGCTCTATCACCCTATCTAATTACCATAACCAATGTGTAGGGCTGTAAGAAGGCTTGGACTGGCTCGACAGTACAATATCGCAACGGAAACAGAAGGGCGGAACATTGCAACGACTACTCTTGTCAGCTCGTGACGACGGCCGATACGGAACACACAACGAGTGGAGCCAAGGGCCAAAGCAGATGGGCGAGCGATTTAGACTCGGAGCCATTTGATTTACCCTTTTTTTTCATGTCGAACTCGGCGCTCTAATTTCGGGAGAATTTCTGAATGCTGTACGAGTATGGGGTGGGCTTCTTGTCCATTTTCAGTACGTGGCTGCGGTTGTGCCATGGTAGGCTGGGGGGATTTTCGTGTGGCTACATGCGGGCACAGGTTGTGCGCGGATTTTCAGTCTGGTAGTTATTAGCCGGTCGAGCCTTGGAACGACTATTTTCTGCGTCTTGATGACGTGAGCAACGGAGACCGTAAAATGCTCAAATAGGGCGCTCCAGTTGCGATGTCCTAGGGAGTACAGTACTAAAGTTTATCCTGTCATGGTAAGGCGATGCAGTAGCATGGGTTTGCCGACTCAGAGCCCAGCCACAATTGGGGATACCGAGGCAGAAGATCATGTAAAGTCGAGGGTGACATTATTGGTGATGGTCGTGAAGGGCCTGGCAGCCAGAGCCAGAGCCAGCCTGAGGCGCACTGAAGGTGCACTCGGGCTGAGCCCGGCCCAAGAGCCCCGGCTCCGGCACATTGCTTGGGCCGAGCCTAACCCAGTGACGGCCGGCTTCAGCTCGGCTCGGCTAAAGCAAAATAGTTTAAAAAGTATCACTCTCTGAAATGCAGTACCCCCAATCTTCCTTGTGTTACCTTGCTGCTAAGCAAGGTCTCTTGTCGACCACTTTTCTCCTTTTTGGGTATAGATCTGTGTGACCTGTCACGCATTCGCTGGAGGCGTGATGTGACATGGAAAGATCCGGTTAGATCTCAGATCAAATAGATCATGAGCGTGTCCAGTACAGTACCGCAGGCCGCTGCTGTCCTTTCACCGATGGCACTGGTCCGTTGGATCTGCCATCTGGCCTTTGTCCGAAAATATACAGTATTGATAGGTGTGATAACATATATGTATGTAACTATGATTTTCTCATTGAGCTTGCTTCCGCTGCCTCATTTCAGCAATTTAAGAAACTCAAGAGAACATTTAAGCAATCTTAAATCCATCCAATTGAAACCAGCAGTCTATGTGTATGAAACGCTCCTCTAATTGAGCATATTACTCCATTAGTATAGCTATTAATATAATAATACACCCCCCGCAGCTCGCGTTTGCGAGCAAGGGGGGTGATGACTGTGATATGGGGGCCGTGTGGCCCGTGTTGATGACATAGTGGCAGAGCATCATTAAAGTACCTGTGAGGGGCAATTATTAGTTAGTAGGAGGACGAATGGAAAAAATAAAATACCAACGACAGCACTGGCGCGCTAAATAAATAACCACCGAGTTTTATATTTCATTTTCCCGCAGCAAGGTCTCCGCCAACGAAGTTGGCATTTCTAGTGATCTTCTCGGAGTCTTAATTGCCACTTCCAGGTTTGCGCTCGGAATGAGACGTTTCGGAGCGCCTGCGACACCAATCTGAGGCGTCCTTCCGTTCCACGGGTTACCTTCTAACTTCATTGACGCATCTCAAATCCTCCCTCGTCCAAGAGCCGCGTGACAAAAATTCGAATAAAGACTAGCATTGTACGCCCATACTCATAATTATTTCCCTTACCCCATCTGCTCCTAGTCGATCATTGTTATATATCCACTCGAACATCGCCGTCTCACCACGTCCCATACAGGCCATCAAATGACCTCTCTCTCCTTCAGTTTCGATTCGTAACCACCCGCCCGACGTCTTTACCTTCTCCACATCGCCGCTTCTCTCTGACAGGCCATTTCATTCCTTAAACGCTCTCGCATGAATATAAATTACAGTAGAAGCCCCGCAGTAGGCCAGTGAGTCTATATCAGACTTCGCCGTGTGCTAAATCGTCTGCGTGATTTCTCGGCTCCTCCTCAATCCCTGCTGCGTCAATCCGAGCTAACGTGCCTTCTCGCGCCCGCGGTCTATCGACAAGAAGCTCTTTTCCTTTCTCTGTCTCTGTCTCCGTCGCCTCCCTCGTCTCGACCCTTCCCCGCCTTTCGAACTCACACGCGCACTCTCGTTGCTTCAGCGCTTTTGACACTCGTCATGTCGCCCCAATTGCCCTGATTCTCATATGGGTATACATCTATCATAGATGTGGTGAAGGGCGCAACTGGTAATACAGACTACGTGGAAAAACATAAAATCCATTGTGTGACTGATGGAGTAAGAGCATGATCACGGTGCATAGAAGCAGCTGTAAGGAGGGACGAGCAGGTGAGAGCAGCATCTACACAGCGGAATAATTCTTGGGCAACGAAACAATGGATGAGCGTCTGTGAACACAGATAGTATCGAGGGAGAGCGCGAGAGGGAGCACAGAGTATTATGGGGACTCGTGGCCACAGAAGTTCAAACTATTCTTTGGGGACAGAATCAGTTCATGTCACTCGCGCATGAAATGTCCCTTACTCACTCGCTCAAAAACGGCATCTCTCGAGGACCCAGTCGCACAGACCACGAAAAGAACAGCAAAATGCTCACCACTGCACCGCAGCCGTGCAAAGAAGTCAGTAACTGAAAGCAGATACAGAAAATGTTGCAGCCCACTCACGGGTCCGTCTCGCCCTCGTCGGCATTCCGACTGTGGAAGTAGCCAGGCACAGTCATCAGGTCCAAATCCCATTCATCCTCCTTCCAGGAATCGAAGCGCATCATTACTGTGTAGCGACCTCAACCGCAAGCCGCAGCATGACGGTAGTTGCCGCACGCCTGGGCCTCGTGCCACGCATGCGTGTACGCAAACACGTCCCGCGCCTCGCCCACTGCTGCGTCTTGGTCTTGGTCTTGGTCGCCGGCGCCGCCGCTACCGCCACGGTGCCTCGCCATATGGTGTGGTGCGCCCGGGGGCAGGATGTGTAGGCGGGGAATATACTGGCACGTAAGGGCAACACAAGGGAGGGAGGGTGATAGCGGGTGCGCCGGGGCCCTACAACGTACCATTGCCATTGCCGCTGCTGGTGCTGCTGGGGATGGTGACGTTGACATGGTCGAGTGCGAATTGAGTATATAGTGTTGTGCCAGGCCCTCCAGGTCGGAAGTCGAGCCGAGCCCCGGTAGGCCGACCCAGTAAGGGCTTGACCCGGCTCAACACAGAGCAAAGCCGGAGGCTGCCCCGGCTTTTTGGTGGTTAATAATATGTGGTACAAGACTACTGTACTGTACTGTTGACATCACGCAATCGTCGCTCTGCTTCCTCCACTTCGTCAAGCAGCTCGAGCCGCGAGAGTCATTGCAGCTCCTGAGGCTCACATAGTGTCAACGCCTGCGCCTTCGTACAACCCCGATTAAGAATCGGCATGAGAGAAGCAAGATCAGGGTATGACTCCGCTCCAGGGAGCGACACGTTGCATTTGGGAATCTCAAGGTCGCATGGAACTCATACATCATTGAGGTGCGTCCCCCTCACCATTCCTCGTCTGCACACTTCACACTTTATATAGGTGAAGTGCTGGGATCGCCGATTGGTAGCGGTAGAGGGCAAGACCGATTCTGATGGCAAGTTAGAAGCAGACGAGTCGCTCTGCGCCTATTCTCACTGACATCAACCGATCCGCACGCACGTCGAGTAGGCACTGCAGCACCCAGTCAACCACGTCCTCATCCAGCTCTATCGCACCGGCGCAGAGTACATCTCTCCATGCTCACACACCTTGCCCTCACCACGCGCGCCACACAGCCCCAAGCCATCATCGATGAGGTCCTTTCCGGAGCACACCGAGTCTTCGCTACATGCCTGGACCTCGCTATCCTCGTCCTCGCTACATGCCCGGACCTCGCCACCCTCATCCCCGCTACATGCCTGGACCTCGCCATCCTCGTCCTCGCACATTTTGAGTCTTTTGAGTGCACGGACAGGGGTATCATACCCCTGAAACCCCTACCAAATACCAACCCTTATTCGTCTAGACAGGTACCCTTATCTCGGGCCATACACTACATATATACAAATTTCGATTTTTCCGACGCAGTCTCCCAGCCCAGCCTCTCTGCTCCCTTCTTGTGCTAAGCCAGACAAGACTGGTGGTGGTGTCTACTCCTCGCAGTGCTCTCCGGAAAAGTTTACAATGTCCCTCCTCGAAGATGAGAGGAGGCCTCTCAATTCCGAGGGGTGTGACCCCGAGCACCTCAGGAACGTCGACGTCGATTCTATTTCTCTCATTGGTTCAGGTGACTTCGGCCAAGTGCGGGGAGTCGATTTAGACAACTACGACGATCCTAACTTCGATCCCACTGGGTCGATATTACAAGATGATTCTCCGTACGCTGAAGTTAGATCTGCGGTCGCCAACACGGATGATCCGATGATGCCCTCGTCTACTTTCCGTGCTTGGGTCGTTGGCATCATTTGGGCTGTCCTTATCCCTGGTGTCAACCAGTTCTTCTTCTTCAGATATCCTAACATCCGGCTTACCTGGGCTCGTCTTCATTAGCCATTAAAACTGTTTTCCTCATGCTGATCCGACTCGTTCGAGCAGTTCTTCTCCTTGCTCCTTACTTACCCTATCTGCAAAGCATGGGCTCGCTATTTGCCTAGGGTTTCTGTCTTTGGCATCTCCCTCAACCCTGGACCGTTCACGATTAAGGAGCACGCCATCATCACGATCATGGCCGATATCTGCAGTGCACCTGCATACGCTGTGGGTGCCGAATTCGGCAATATATTGCAATGCTATTTGCCGTGTTTCTTATACCACCTTCAGGCCGAGATTATTGCTGTCCAGAGGGTCTTCTATAATCAACATCCCAACTTTGTTTGTACGTTTGATCTGCAAATGATTTCCATTTCCATTTATTGATCGGTTTCTTCACCAAACTGAAACAGACCAGTGGCTGTTGGTCATGTCGACACAGCTGATCGGCTTCTCAATTGCTGGCATTTGCAAACGCATCCTCGTCGCATCACCGTCTATGATTTGGCCCGAGACCCTCAGCGCCGCGGCGCTCTTGAATACATTGCACGTCCAAGAGACAACGGGTACTCAAGGCCGACATGGTATTTCCCGAGAGCGTTTCTTCACATACATCTTCATCGGCTATTTCTTCTACAGTCAGCTTTCAAGTTCTTCGTACTGTTATCTTGGCCTTTCTCATAATTCGTTTCATCTTAGACTTCTTGCCATCCTACCTCTTCACCGCCCTCTCAACCTTCTCATGGGTCTGCTGGATCGCACCCAACAATGTCAAGGTCAACCAAATTTTCGGTGTCACTCACGGCCTGGGTATGGGACTCATAACCTTCGATTGGGGTGTCATTACTGCCTTTATTGGCACCCCACTTACTGTCCCATGGTGGGCCGCTGCCAACGTTGGCATCACCGTCATGTTCTTCTACTGGTTCCTCCTCCCTATCCTCTATGTTAGTCCTCATCTCTTCTTTCATTTCTATTCTCATTTCTGAGAATACCCTTGCAGTATTCCAACGTTTGGTATAGTGCTTACCTACCCCTAGTATCCTCCCAGCCCTTCGATAACACGGGGAGTATATACAATGTCTCCCGGGCCATCAACGCCGATAGCTCGTTCAACCTCCAGGCATATCAGTCTTACAGCCCTGTCTTCCTTTCCATGTCATTTGCCATGTCTTATGGTCTCTTATTCGCGTCAATCACCGCAGTCGTCATGCACACCCTTCTCTACCACAGCAAGCAGATCTTGACTCAAAGTCGTCGCTCGCTCTCAGATCAGCCTGATATCCACGCTCGTCTGATGTCTGTTTATAAGGAGGTCCCCGATTGGTGGTATCTCTTGATCTTCTGTGCGTTCATCAATCACAAAGGTCAAATGTGCCTGTATTCTGAAATGCTTCTCAGTGACCACATTCGCGTTTGGTGTGTTTGCCATCGAGACGTGGGACACGGAATTCCCTGTCTGGGCTTTCGTTCTTGCCCTCGTGATCTGTGCGGCTTCTTTGGTTATAATGTTTCCTCTCCAATTGACATCCCTACGTCAAGCGCTTGTGTACACTATCCCGATTGGTGTGATTGAGGCCGTGGCAGGGATTCAAGTAGGACTTAGTGTGATTACGGAGGTCATCATCGGATATGCCCTGCCCGGCCGCCCAATCGCGATGATGATATTCAAGACATCGGGCTACATAACCATGTATCAGGCATTAATATTCACTGGTCACTTGAAACTTGGTCACTACATGAAGATCCCGCACCGCCCGACGTTCTTCTGCCAGATCGTCGCTAGCGTTGTTGCCGGCACTGTGCAACTTGGTGTGCAAGCATGGATGTTCTCCCACATCGAAGACATTTGCAGTCCTCATCAAAAAGACAACTTCACTTGCCCTAGCATCACTGTGTTCGGCACCGCATCTATTATTGTAGGTCACTGTCCTTGTGGACGTTTTGTCTAGTCAGTCATTGATGTTTCATCATAGTGGGGTGTTATTGGACCACGACGTCTGTTCTCGCATGGTCAACTCTACTACAATCTCGTCTTCTCCTTCCTGGTCGGCGCCATTTTCCCCCTTATCCAGTGGACTCTGCACAAGAAATTTAGGATGACGTTTCTAAAGTACCTCAATTTCCCCGTCATCTTTGCCAGCATAGGCTTCATGCCGCCTGCAACGCCGATCAACTACGTGCCTTGGGTGCTCATCTGCTTCCTATTCAACTACGTCATCCGTCGCCACCACATCCTCTGGTGGTTAAAGTACAATTGTAATTAGCCTTCTTTCCACCTGACAAACCTCAAACGGTAGTTTTTGACCACCCGCTTCGCTTTCTCCAGATGTGTTGTCCGCTGGATTGGATACTGGTTATGCCGTCGGTACCATTGTGATCTTCTTTGTTCTGCAGTATCCGAAGAATGGTACCATCGGCCTGAACAGCATTCAGAACTGGTGGGGCAATACGGTCTACACGAAGACCGCGGATTATGCTGGTTTGCCAGCCAAGACGGCACCGGGGGGCGGGACGTTCGGCCCCTCGAGCTGGTAGAGCAGAAGGGAAAGACGTGGCTATCGAGTTGACCTGAATCGTGACCGTAGCATAACCGAGCAGCTCCGGTTCAGGTTCATTCGACTCTGTTCAAGTGGTTGTCAAACGAAGTAGTAAGAGGGAGTAATATATTATATTTTAAGTATGCTCTACAGGTGTCTCCGACTGGGTATCGAATCGCGAGGGAATTTCGTGTGTAATATAAGTTTGCGATGTGACTGCCAAGAAAAAAAAAAAAAGGTTTGTTTGGTCATCATCGTCGTGTTACGAGTCGTTTCGTTACAGCTGTCGTAATGCGGCCTCGTTGGCTCAAGTTTCAAGCAAATCTGTGGACGCATGAAAACGTGCTCTTTTTGCGTGGGCACACCCTTTGTCTGGCTGTCGAACCACCCCGCTCGAGCCAGCGACTTAGCACGTAGATCATCCCTGCGACGAACGCATCATGTGCCCTTGTGTCGTCTATGCGCCACCGCTGCCATTGTTGCTGCTGCGCCACCTGCTGCCCCCACGTACTTTGTAAGAAGCGCCGCTGCGCGCGGGGTGCCCGACCAGCGGAGCGCGATGAGGCCAGATGGAGCAGCTGCGGGGCTGAGAATGCGCTCCTCTCTCATGACTGCTGTCGTGCCCTGCGGCCCAGAAGCTGCTCCCGGTGCGCACGCTCTCTGCCTCTTCGGTACCGCTGCCCGTGCGCGCGCGGCGTGGGGAGGATGGGGTGGCATTGGTGGAAGCGGGGATGGATGAAGAGGAGCAGGAGGAGGTAGAGGTAGTCGCGGATGTGGGAGGGGAGGCGCCGTCCACCCTGAAGATTAGAATTACTCTCGTGTTGGGACAGACGGCGTTGCAGCGCCGACGTAAGCAACGAGTGGCGCGTGTGGTGGCGCGAGACGCGTGAATGTGAGCAGAAGGGGCTCGGGATGCGTTGGCATAGGCTGGAGATTGGGTTTGGGCATATGTTCGACTGAGGGAGACGTCGGGCGCTGTGTGAAACAAGAGATTGAGGCAGTGCATGTTTTCCCCAGTCTGCAAGTTGAACACGGGGGAAAACATGCACTGCCTCAACCCCCTGCTTCACACAGTGCCCGACGTCTATGCTAAACACCCATTGTGAGTGCCAGGCATCGGTCGCGTTCGAGGCTGTCTACCCCTTGAAGGTTGTCCAACGTCGTCATTACAGACTGCCCCTCAAAACGTATCCACTCGAATGGTGCGCTTCTGATTGGCGACAGTAGAAGCGGAGAGAGGGGAGGGGAAGCCAAGGCAATCTCCGGAGAAGGGTAACACTCGGGGACGAGCAACGGTCCAGAAGCGACACAAAGTTCTGGTGTGGAATGTCTGGAAGTGGGTTATGGTTACTGGCTACTAGTGTTGTGTCGCCTGGAGGTCAAAATTAAGATTCGCTTCCGCTCAAGCCTCTGGCGAAGAAAGCGATAACTTACAGTAAACCGTGACGCACGGGAGCTCGGGACCCAAGCAGCAGCTGACACGCCCGGGCCGGCGGGGCCGCCCGGAGATGCCTTTCATAGTTCCGCTTGGGTATGACTCCGCTCCGCATTTGGGAATCTCGAGGTCGCATGGAACTCATACATCATTGAGGTGCGTCCCCCTCACCATTCCTCGTCTGCACACTTCACACTTTATATAGGTGAAGTGCTGGGATCGCCGATTGGTAGCGGTAGAGGGCAAGACCGATTCCGATGACAAGTTAGAGTCGACATACCGCCATACAGCAGACGAGTCGCTCTGCGCCTATTCTCACTGACATCAACCCAGATTCGCACGCACGTCGAGTAAGCACTGCAGCACCCAGTCAACCACGTCCTCATCCAGCTCTATCGCACCGACGCAGGGTACATCTCCATTCTCACACACCTCGCCCTCACCACGCGCGCCACACAGCCCCAGGGCATCATCGACGAGGTCCTTTCCGGAGCACGCCGAGTCCTCGCTACATGCCTGGACCTCGCCATCCTCGTCCTCGCACATTTTGAGTCTTTTGAGTGCACGGGTACAGGGGTATCATACCCCTGAAACCCCTCCCAACCCTTATCCGTCTAACAGGTACCACCCCGGGCCAATGGCCATACACTACATATATACAAATTCGGGTTTTCCGACAGTCTCCCAGCCCTGTCCCTCTGCTCTCTTCCTGTGCTAAACCAGACAAGACCGCTAGTGGTGTCTATTCCTCCCAGTGATCTCCAGAAAAGTTTACCATGTCCCTCCTCGAAGATGAGAGGAGGCCTCTCAATCCCGAGGGGTGTGACCCCGAGCACCTCGGGAAGGTCGGCGTCGGTTCTATTTCTCTCATTGATTCAGGTGACCTCGGCGAAGCGCAGGGAATCGATTTAGACAATTATGACGATCCTAACTTCGATCCCACTGGGTCGATATTACAAGATGATTCTCCGTACGCTGAAGTTAGATCTGCGGTCGCCAACACGGATGATCCGATGATGCCCTCGTCTACTTTCCGTGCTTGGGTCGTTGGCATCATCTGGGCTGTCCTTATGGCCGGTGTCAACCAGTTCTTCTTCTTCAGATATCCTACCATTCGGCTTACCGGGGTTCGTCTTCATTGGCCAATTAAAACTGTTTTCCTCATGCTGACCCAACTCGTTCGAATAGTTCTTCTCCTTGCTTCTTACGTACCCCATCTGCAAAGCATGGGCTCGCTATCTGCCTAGGATTTCTGTCTTTGGCATCTCCCTCAATCCTGGACCGTTCACGATTAAGGAGCACGTCATCATCATGATCATGGCCGATATCTGCAGTGTACCTGCATACGCTGTGGGTGCCGAATTCGGCAATATATTGCAGTGCCATTTGCCGTGTTTCTTACACCACCTTCAGACCGGCATTATTGCTGTCCAGAGGGTCTACTATAATCAACATCCCAACTTTGTGTGTACGTTTGATCTGCAAATGATTTCCATTTCCATTTATTGTTCGGTTTCTTCACCAAAAACAGACCAGTGGCTGTTGGTCATGTCGACCCAGCTGATCGGCTTCTCAATTTCTGGCATTTACAAACGCATCCTCGTCGCACCACCGTCTATGATTTGGCCCGAGAACCTCTCCGCCGCTGCGCTCTTCAACACATTGCACGCCCAAGAGACAACGGGTACTCGAGGCCAGCATGGTATTTCCCGAGACCGTTTCTTCACATACATCTTCATCGGCTACTTCTTCTACAGTCAGCTTTCAAGTTCTTCTCCGTACTGTTATCTTGACCCTTCTCACAATTCGTTTCATCTTAGACTTCTTGCCATCCTACCTCTTCACCGCCCTCTCAACCTTCTCATGGGTCTGCTGGATCGCACCCAACAATGTCAAGGTCAACCAAATTTTCGGCGTCAGTCACGGCCTGGGTATGGGTCTCATAACCTTCGATTGGGGTGTCATTACTGCCTTTATTGGCACCCCACTTACTGTCCCATGGTGGGCCGCTGCCAACGTTGGCATCACCGTCATGTTCTTCTACTGGTTCCTCCTCCCTAACCTCTATGTCGGTCCTCATTTCTTCTCTTCTTTCATTTCTATTCTCATTTCTGAGAATACCCTTGCAGTATTCCAACGTTTGGTATAGTGCTTACCTACCCCTGGTATCCTCCCAGCCCTTCGATAACACAGGGAGTATATACAATGTCTCTCGGACCATCAATGCCGATAGCTCGTTCAACCTCCAGGCATATCAGTCTTACAGCCCTGTCTTCCTTTCCGTGTCATTTGTCATGTCTTATGGTCTCTCATTCGCGTCAATCACCGCAGTCGTCATGCACACCCTTCTCTACCACAGCAAGCAGATCTTGACTCAAAGTCGTCGCTCGCTCTCAGATCAGCCTGATATCCACGCTCGTCTGATGTCTGTTTATAAGGAGGTCCCCGATTGGTGGTATCTCTTGATCTTCTGTGCGTTCATCAATCACAAAGGTCAAATGTGCCTGTATTCTGAAATGCTTCTCAGTGACCACATTCGCGTTTGGTGTGTTTGCCATCGAGACGTGGGATACAGGATTCCCTGTCTGGGCTTTCGTTCTTGCCCTCGTGATCTGTGCGGCTTCTTTGGTTATAATGTCTCCTCTCCAATTGACATCCCTACGTCAAGCGCTTGTGTACACTATCCCGATTGGTGTGATTCAGGCCGTGGCGAGGTTTCAAGTAGGACTTAATGCGATTACGGAGGTCATCATCGGATATGCCCTGCCCGGCCGCCCAATCGCGATGATGATGTTCAAGACATGGGCTACATAACTATGTATCAGGCATTAATATTCACTGGTTACTTGAAACTTGGTCACTACATGAAGGTCCCGCACCGCCCGACGTTCTTCTGCCAGATCGTCGCTAGCGTTGTTGCCGGCACTGTGCAACTTGGTATGCAAGCATGAATGTTCTCCCACATCGAAGACATTTGCAGTCCTCATCAAAAAGACAACTTCACTTGCCTAGCACACTGTGTTCGGCACCGCATCGATTATCGTAGGTCACTGTCCTTGTGGACGTTTTGTCTGGTCAGTCATTGATGTTTCATCATAGTGGGGTGTTATTGGACCACGACGTCTGTTCTCGCTGGTCAACTCTACCAATCTCGTCTTCTCCTTCCTGGTCGGCGCCGTTTTTCCCCTTATCCAGTGGACTCTGCACAAGAAATTTAGGATGACGTTTCTAAAGTACCTCAACTTCCCCGTCATCTTTGCCAGCATAGGCTTCATGCCGCCTGCAACGCCGATCAACTACGTGCCTTGGGTGCTCATATGCTTCCTATTCAACTACATCATCCGTCGCCGCCACATCCTCTGGTGGTTAAAGTACAACTGTGATTAGCTTTCTTTCCACCTGACAAACCTCAAACGGTAGTTTCTGACCACCCGCTTCGCTTTCTCCAGATGTGTTGTCCGCTGGATTGGATGCTGGTTATGCCGTCGGTGCCATTGTGATCTTCTTTGTTCTGCAGTATCCGAAGAATGGTACCATCGGCCTGAACAGCATTCAGAACTGGTGGGGCAATACGGTCTACACGAAGACCGCGGATTATGCTGGTTTGCCAGCCAAGACGGTACCGGGGGGCGGGACGTTCGGTCCCTCGAGCTGGTAGAGCAGAAGGGAAAGACGTGGCTATCGAGTTGACCTGAATCGTGACCGTAGCATAACCGAGCAGCTCCGGTTCAGTTCATTCGACTCTGTTCAAGTGATTGTTAAACGAAGTAGTAAGAGGAAGTAATATATTATATTTTAAGTATACTCTACAGGTGTCTCCGACTGGGTATCGAATCGCGAGGGAATTTCGTGTGTAATATAAGTTTGCGATGCGACTGCACCAAGAAAAAAAAAAGTTTTGTTTGGTCGTCATTATCATGTTACGAGTCGTTTCGTTGCGGCTGTCGTGATGCGGCCTCGTGGGCTCAAGTTTCAAGCAAATCCGTGGATGCATGAAAACGCGCTCTTTTTATGTCTGCACACCCTTTGTCTACGTGTCAGACCACCCTGCTCGAGCCATCTCCTCGTCCAGCGCATCCCACGCGCGCTGACGTGCCTTGCGCCCAGCAAGTTCCACCGCGAACATGGTATACCACACGTGTCCATTAGTGACCCATTCAAACTACTGCAGCCCTTCACGCACATGCACCTGAGACACCCATCAAGCCTCCACTGGCCACCCTCAGATTGCTGCGCCTCCACCATGCCCGCTAGACCGGGCGTGTACGGTGCGCTGGGGAGTAGCCGGCGACTTAGTGTGTAGATCATCCCCGCAACGAACGCATCATGTACCCCTGTGTGTTCCATGCGCCGCCTGCTGCCCCTGCATAAGAAGCGCCGCTGCGTGCGGGGGCGCCCGACCCGTTGTTGCTCGAGCCTGCTGCGATCTCGATGCCATCCGAGTCGTCCCCTGAGTCGCCCGCCTAGGGCGAGGCGGTGGAGAGTGGTGAGGCCAGGTGGAGCAGCTGCGAGGCTGAGAATGCGCTCCTCACATGACTGCTGTCGTGCCCCGCGGCCCAGAAGCTGCCCCGGTGCGCATACTCTCCGCAATTCAGTGCCACTGCCCATGTGCGCGCGGCGTGAGGAGGATGGGGTGGCATTGGTGGAGGCGGGGATGGATGAAGAGGAGCAGGAGGGGGAAGAGGTAGTCGCGGATGTGGGAGGGGAGGCGCCATCCACCCTGAAGACTAGAATTACTCGCGCGTTGGGACAGACGGGGTTGCAGCGCCGACGTAAGCAACGAGTGGCACGTGTGGTGGCGCAAGATGCGTGAATGCGAGCAGAAAGGCTCAGGATGCGTTGGCATAGGCGGGAGTTGGGCTTGGGCATATTTTCAACTGAGGAAGACGTCGGGCGCTGTGTGAAGCAAGGAATTGAGGCAGTGCATGTTTTCCCCAGTCTGCAAGTTGAACACGGGGGAAAACATGCACTGCCTCAACCCCCTGCTTCACACAGCGCCCGACATCTATGCTAAACACCCATTGTGAGCGCCAGGCGTCGGTCGCGTTCGAGGCTGTCTACCCCTTGAAGGTTGTCCAACGTCGTCATTACAGACTGCCACTTAAAACGTATCCACTCGAACGGTGTGCTTCTGACAGCAGAAGCGGAGAGAGGGGAGGGGCAGCCAAGGGCATCACAGAGAAGGGTAGCACTCAGGGACGAGCAACGGTCCAGAAGCGACACAAATTCCTGGTGTGGAATGTCTGGAAGTGGGTTATGGTTACTGGCTACTAGTGTCGTGTCGCCTGGAGGCCAAAATTAAGTTTCGCTTCCTCTCAAACCTCTGACGAAGAAAGCAATAATTATAAACGCACGGGTGGCCCAAGCAGCTGACACACCCGGGCCGGCTGGGCCGCCCGGAGATGAGAATCATGGTTCCGCTTGCTACTAGTAACGCCTTCTCGATCTCGACATGTCTCTCTCTATTCTCCCAGTTGAGCTCGTTTCAAACATATTGGAATACACTGACTACAGGACCGTAATTGCATGTCGGAAGGTAAGCCCTTACCTCACTTTCTCCATCGGTCGCGTTAAGTCATCGCGTGTAGTCATGCCGCCGCCTTAAAGACATCGTAGACGCGTCCTCTGCCCTCATATATATCATAGAATTAGCTGCAGCTGGAATGTGCGATGGTGCACCAAACGGTGTGGGCCAGACAGAGCGACTGAGGAGGCTATGGAGCTCTCAGTCTCGCTGGAAATGTCCGCCGAGTCCTACATGGTCTCAACCAGACAACTTTCCTTATTCGCAGCGGATATTAGCATACCCCCTGGCTGCATCTGGGAATCTAGTGATTTTCCACGACTCCCACCGTGGACTAGGGAAACTGCTGTTGCTACGATTTCCTTCCTATCTACGTGGCATTCCAGGGCGGCAATGGTATCTGGATCTCAAGTCAAAGAATCATATAGAACGTATTTGTGCCGATGACTCCCAGGATCTTCTCATCTTCTTTTCGTCAGTTCCCAATATCCAGTTCCAGGTTTTCCGCTCAGTGGCCCATCTTTTGTTCTAGACCACCGTATATATACATCCGGACACTCTCTACGGGAATGGTTCACCCCTTGACAAACACCCTCGGTTACATCGATTCTGGCATGCCTTACTTCAATCAACATTTTTGTTCCTACATCCACAACGATCTCATAGCGCTTGTGTGGATCCGGCGCGATCCTCATATGGTGGTATTCAATTGGAAAACCGGAGAACAAATCTTAAAGATTGCAAGTCTTCCCCTCAGTGTCTGTCAGGGGATGCACTGACTAACAATATATCACTGTCCTAGCCGTGCCCTGGACATTTCTCTGGCTGCGCCTTCCTCGATGGAAGCAATGTCATATTTCCATACTGTACCGATGACGACGAACGAGTAACGCGTCTCCGCGTTGTGACTTTACCGAGCATCGCCAATAGTACGCTTCTGCGCTTCCGGGTCTACGACTTTGCACTGGACTTTCCTGCCTTCCATGAACCTCATGTCTACCTGACGCATTACTTTGTGTAAACACGCTACCCTCTAACCCTTCCGGCTCCTGCTTTCCCGGCCTGTTTCACGTGGACCACCGCAACAAAATGTTGGTGCTCCAGACACATAACGCTCTAGCCATGGGCTCAACAGGGTGGTCCATGCTCCACGTACCGCACGACACATTCCTATCCTATATTGCGGCACATCCGGCTGAACCTGACACCGTCGTTGTGCCATGGGTAGAATGGGGTCCAGGGAACAGTCACCTTCTTGATGCATCCAATGCACTCCCTGACACATACAGTGGAGAGGTGACATGTGGCATGTATGCTCTCACCGAGCTCCCAATGATCCGAAGTCCAGGGGAGAGAAAAACACTACGTGTTAAGGACTATCACCCGCAACGTGTTGCCCGGATCTTGTCCGAACAAGACCTGCGCCTTCCAGGCACAGTGAACACCAACACACGGGAAGGGCCCGACCATTTCGACATCGAAACAGGGCAACGATCGCGCAGTAGCACGTCGGCACACGCGGGAATTCCATATGCTACTATGGACATACCATTCCCGGATGAAATTCAGTCAGATTGTGTCGGAATCGTTGGCGAAGATGTAGTTGTGGTTTTGGAGGTGGATGAAGGTGCGACTCAACAATACTTATCCGCTGCAAGTCTTCATTGCTTGTATCAATGACGCTCTAACTCTAGGTCACATAAAGAGGGTGCTCTATCACCCTATCTAATTACTATAGCCAATGTGTAACGTGTAGGGCTGTGAGAAGGCTTGGACTAGGCCCGACAGTACTATCGCCATGGAAACAGAAGGGCGGAAAGTTGCAATGATTACTCTCGTCAGCTCGTGACGATGGGCCGCCGATTTGCCCTTTTTTTCATGTCGAACTCGGCGCTCCCAGCTGTACGAGTATGGGGTGGACTTTTTGGTCCTTTTCGGCACGTGGCTGCTGCGCCATGAGTGGCTGAGAGGGGATTTTCGTGTGGTTGCATGCGGGCATGGGTGGAATCTATTTCTGCGTCTTGATGACGTGAGCAATGGAGACCGTAAAATAAATTACTAAGGGCCTGTTCAGTTCAGATTATTTTCGGATTTTTTGAGAATCTGACGCGAGATTCTTTGAGTGTGTGACATTATATAAGCCACAAAAATGACTTGCATGGCAGTTGGCTGCTGTACTATCACGTGTGGTGGGTTGCAAACTGGGGGGGAGTTGCAAAATACATTTTTTTAAGCAATCGGAAGGTCTTCTGAGCTGATCCTTCTTTTCTGCAATAGACTATATGGTAATAGCTGAAGGATCTCACAAGAAAGTGGGAGGATGGAATGTTTTTGCCCTGCGATTTCGTGATCATTGTGCAAAAATGTGCAACTTCAGAGGAAAGTGGTCTCGACTGAACCTGGTATTGCACCCCACGGCACAGGGACTTCAGTAAATAATTTACATATGCTATTAAACCACCTTTTGGAATCTCAGGTCACCCAATGTACAGTACTTGCAACGAAGATATGAGGAAATCAGTGAATTTGTGTCACAGGTACGTCACACATCTCTAGAACATGTACATTACAGTAAAGAGGAGGGTAGTAGGCGGGCGGGCACGCCATCCTAGTAGGGCTGTGTGCATGTTCCACTTTTTTCTTCCCTTCTGCTTACCTAAGATCCATGCCCGGCCTAACCCGGACTGCTTTTCCCACCGGCCTGCCCAGCTGGGCCTGTTGATCCGTTGGAAGTTT
Source organism: Lactifluus subvellereus (assembly GCA_022496195.1). Taxonomy (NCBI): domain Eukaryota; kingdom Fungi; phylum Basidiomycota; class Agaricomycetes; order Russulales; family Russulaceae; genus Lactifluus; species Lactifluus subvellereus. The sequence continues at coordinate 250,286 of WTXC01000039.1, read as the reverse complement.
GACCTTAAGTTAACATTGAAATACTGGAAAAGATTACATAATTTTCTTTCTTAACTTTCTTTATTAAATTACTACAATAATTTTGGTGTGAGACAAAAGTTCGGCATGTGCTGCCGAACCACATTCAATCCCAGCCCTATGGCTGAAAATAGAGAAAAAGGGGCCCAATGTATTGAAAACCGCTGTAAGGGGAATGTGGTATAAGGGGAGGGCAGGTTTTAAAACCTAGCGCCTCGCGCAGGGCTCGCCCGCAGAAGCGACCGGAGTCATTCTGGTTCCCGCACCCTTCTCGGTCGTGCGCATGCCTGCGTCTCCTTAAGAAATTTTAGCATGGCGGCACCTCCTTGTGCGGTGCCCAGCAGCTTGGGGAGGGAGCAGTCGTGGTCGACGGGGTGGACGTGCTCCCGCCGTGCCAAAATAAATTACTGTAAACGCACGGGAGGACCCAAGCAGCTGACACACCCGGGCCGGCGGGGCCGCCCGGAGATGCCTTTCACAGTGGTTCCGCTTGATAACGCCTTCTCGATCTCGACATGTCTCTCTCTATTCTCCCAGTTGAGCTCGTTTCAAACATATTGGAATACACTGACTACAGGACCGTAATTGCATGTCGGAAGGTAAGCCCTTACCTCACTTTCTCCATCGGTCGCGTTAAGTCATCGCGTGTAGTCATGCCGCCACCTTAAAGACATCGTAGACGCGTCCTCTGCCCTCACATATATCATAGAATTAGCTGCAGCTGGAATGTGTGATGGTGCACCAAACGGTGTGGGCCCGACAGAGCGACTGAGGAGGCTACGGAGCTCTCAGTCTCGCTGGAAATGTCCGCCGAGTCCTACATGGTCTCAACCAGATAACTTTCCTTATTCGCAGCGGATATTCCCATACCCCCTGGCTGTATCTGGGAATCTAGTGATTTTCCACGACTCCCACCGTGGACTAGGGAAACTGCTGTTGCTACGATTTCCTTCCTATCTACGTGGCATTCCAGGGCGGCAATGGTATCTGGATCTCAAGTCAAAGAATATAGAATGTATTTGTGCCGATGACTCCCAGGATCTTCTCATCTTCTTGTCGTCAGTTCCCAATATTCAGTTCCAGGTTTTCCGCTCAGTGGCCCATCCTTAGTTCTAGACCACCGTATATATACATCCGGACACTCTCTACGGGAATGGTTCACCCCTTGGCAAACACCCTCGGTTACATCGATTCTGGCATGCGTTGCTTCAGTCAACGTTTTTATTCCTACATCTACAACGATCTCGTAGCATTTGTGTGGAGCCGGCACGATCCTCATATGGTGGTATTCAATTGGAAAACCGGAGAACAAATCTTAAAGATTGCAAGTCTTCCCCTCAGTGTCTGTCAGGGGATGCATTGACTAACAATATATCACTGTCCCAGCCGTGCCCTGGACATTTCTCTGGCTGCGCCTTCCTCGATGGAAGCAATGTCATATTTCCATACTGTACCGATGACGACGAACTCGTAGCGCGTCTCCGCGTTGTGACTTTACCAAGCACCGCCAATAGTACGCCTTTGCGCTTCTACGACTTTGCACTGGACTCTCCTGCCTTCCATGAACCTCATGTCTACCTGACGCATTACTTTTGTGTAAACACGCTACCCTCTAACCCTTCCGGTTCCTGCTTTCCCGGCCTGTTTCACGTGGACCACCGCAGCAAAATTTTGGTGCTCCAGACACATAACGTTCTAGCCATGGACTCAACAGCGTGGTCCATACTCCACGTACCTCACGACACATTCCTATCCTATATTGCAACACATCCAGCTGAACCTGATACCGTCGTTGTGCCGTGGGTAGAATGGGGTCCAGGGAACAGTCACCCTCACCTTCTCGATACATCCGATGCACACCCTGACACATACAGTGGAGAGATAACAAGTGGCATGTATGCTCTCACCGAGCCCCCAATGATTCGGAACCCAGGGGAGAGAAAAACACTACGTATCAGGGACTATCACCCGCAACGCGTCGCCCGGATATTGTCCGAACAAGACCTGCGCCTTCAGGCACAGTGAACACCAACACACGGGAAGGGCCCGACCATTTCAATATCGCAACGGGGCAACGATCGCGTAGTAGCACGTCGGCACACGCGGGAATTCCATATGCTACTATGGACATACCATTCCCGGATGAAATTCAGTCAAGTTGTGTCAAATTCGTTGTTGGCGAGGATGTAGTTGTGGTTTTGGAGGTGGATGGAGGTGCGGCTCAACTATACTTAACCGCTGCAAGTTTTCATCTTTGTACCAAAGATGCTCTAACTCTAGGTCACATAAAGAGGGTGCTCTATCACCCTATCTAATTACTATAGCCAATGTGTAACGTGAAGGCTGTAGATGGCTTGGACTAGGCCCACAGTACAATATCGCAACGGAAACAGAGGGCGGAAAGTTGCAATGATTACTCTCGTCAGCTCGTGACGATGGGCGCCGATTTGCCCGTTTTTTTCATGTCGAACTCGGCCTCCCAGCTGTACGAGTATGGGGTGGACTTTTTGGTCCTTTTCAGCACGTGGCTGCTGTGCCATGAGTGGCCGAGAGGGTATTTTCGTGTGGCTGCATGCGGGCATGGGTTGTGCGCGGATTTCCAATCTGGTAGTTATTACTGTACTAATAGCCGATCGGGCCGTGGAACGACTATTTCTGCGTCTTGATGACGTGAGCAACGGAGACCGTAAAATAAATTGCTCTATTAGGGTGCGATGTCCTAGGAAGTACAGCACTAAAGTTTATCCTGTCACAGTAAGGCGATGCAGTAGCGTGTTTGCGAACAATTGGGATACAGAGGAAGAAAAATATGGTTTAAGTGTGGTAAAGTCGAGGATGGCGTTATTGGTGATGGTCGTGAAGGGCCCGGCAGCCAGAGCCAGGGCCACGCTTTAATGACAAAAAGGCCCGTAACCAAATTAAGACAATACACAGCACTGGCACAACGCATCAAGCACACCCGCCGGCTATACCAACTTGACTTACTTAAGGTACTCTGCTCTACTATCCGCAGTCACCGCAGTCTTTCTTTCTCTTATCACTCACATGTCTCGCTATCCAGAGGTTTGTCCTTATATCTTTCTCTGACCATCCACTTACTCTCCACTAGGCTGACGAGGGCCAGCAAGGGCGATACCATGACGGTTATTCACCATACCCCCCGACGACCCTCTATGAACAACAGGAATACCACACAGATCCTTTCTCGTCTCCGCCAAGGCCTCTCTCAGCGGCCTATCCGCCCCAGCAGGGCCACGACTACCAATCCAATTACCCACACCCAGGCCAGGATCCCTACGGCGCCCCATACCATGGGCAATCACCCTCGCCAAATCACCCCGAATCCTATGCTACACCCTCTTATCCTCCTCACACGATCTCTCCGCCCCCACCGCCCCCACCGCAATTTCAACAGCAACTACAACAGCAACACCCGCCGCATGCCGCCTTCGTGCCGGGACCATCCTTCAGCACTGCCGATCTCAACGTCCCTCCACCCCCTTCGTTGAGCAATCAATCTTCTACTACCTTAATCCAGCCATATGGTGATCCGGATCATGACCTCGACGATATGGGTGACCTTCCCCTTTTGCGTGCCCCGTCCACGCATTCCCAAGAGTCCTTCGCTATGGTTATGCCCGGTCAGTACGGTCCGCCTCCAGAGGACGACGGGGGCAACAACATACGCTATGGTCGCATTCCGCAGCGCGTCCCCCGCCGACATAAGACCTTGAAACGCGTCGAGTGCGTCCCTTGTCCACATCGCACGCGCATATATTCAGCTGCTGACCCGCACCGCTCCCGCTCTCGTGCACAGGCTCTTCCACGGCAACTTTGTGCTTGACTCAGCGGTCCCGACGAAATTACTCAACCTCTGCTTACACAAGGATGAGCGCGAATTCACCCATATGCGCTATTCTGCTGCCACCGGCGACCCGAACGACTTCAAACAAAACGGCTTCACTCTCCGTCAAGTGCACTATGAACCACCCCGTCGGACGGAGCTGTTCATCGTCATGACCATGTACAACGAGGATGACACCCTCTTTACGAGGACGATGCACGGCGTAATGAAGAATATCACCTATTTGTGCAAGCGCGATCGCAGCAAGACCTGGGGTAAGGAGGGCTGGAAGAAGGTCGTCGTCTGCATCGTCAGCGATGGTCGTCAGAAGATCAACTCGCGCACTCTCAGCGTCGTCGCCGCCATGGGTGCATATCAAGAGGGTATCGCGACTAACGTCGTTAACGGGAAGCCAGTGGTCGCGCATATATACGAATATACCACTCAGAGTGCGTGTAAATCGCGTCCTATTTCCACCGTTCCCTTAAATTTTGTGCAGTCTCCGTCACCCCGTCGAACAAGATTGAAGGCGCTGAGAAGGGTCTTGTCCCTGTGCAGATCATATTTTGCCTTAAAGAGAAAAATCAGAAGAAAATCAATTCCCATCGTTGGTTCTTCAACGCCTTTGGTCCCATTCTGCAGCCCAACGTCTGCGTCCTTCTTGACGTCGGTACTATGCCCGGTCCTAGTTCGATTTACCATCTCTGGAAGGCGTTTGACATAAATTCTAATGTTGGAGGTGCATGTGGCGAAATTGTCGCCCTCAAAGGCAAATACGGGGAGAAGCTCCTGAACCCACTTGGTTCGTCACTTGTGTGCCCTCGTGTAACTTTTTTTAAATTTTGCATTGGCGTCGTAGTGGCCGCACAGAACTTTGAGTACAAGATGTCCAACATTCTTGACAAACCTCTGTACGTCCGGTCTAATTTTTCACCATCCCCCTAACACCTCTGTTATAGAGAATCGGTGTTTGGTTACATCACCGTCCTTCCCGGAGCTTTCAGTGCCTACCGATATATTGCGCTGCAGAATGATGCGCGTGGCGAGGGCCCACTGCAGAAGTATTTCCTTGGTGAAACGATGGTGCGTTCAACCTTTCTTCCGTGGAGCCTGCCATTGAATGTCTGTAGCACGGAGCTGGCGCGGACATCTTCACCGCGAACATGTACTTGGCTGAGGACCGCGTACGTGGGATTGCGATGCGACCTGTGCTGTCCTTCCTTATATAATCCCCGCAGATCTTGTGCTGGGAACTTGTGTCAAAACGCGGCGGATCATGGGTTCTTCACTACGTCAAGTCTGCGTATGCCGTTACGGATACCCCGGATCAGGTGGGCTTTTATCCGCTTCGGAATGATTCTTGACTTGACGGCTTCTTCTCGCATCAGGTTCCCGAGCTTGTTTCGCAACGCCGGAGGTGGCTCAATGGCTCTTTCTTCGCCGCAATACATGGCACTGTCAAGTTCCACTATATTTACCGTTCTTCGCACAGCTTTGCGCGCAAGTTCTGGATACACGTCGAACTAATCTACCAGACTTTCAATCTCATCTTCTCTTGGTTTGCCCTCGTAAGTCTTTCGGGTCATTGGTACCTATTTGTGGCTCACTTGTCTGGTTTTCGTGCGGTTCAGGGAAACTTTTTCATTTCGTTTTTTGTTTTGACCAACGCGCTCGAAGACCCGACGATCATCGGTGGGAAGGGAATTGAGATTTTCAACACGATCCTCAGGTACTCCTACGTCGGCCTCTTGCTCACGTGCTTCATTCTTTCCCTCGGAAATCGGCCCCAAGGTTCCACCAGAGGCTATACACTTGCCTTTGTGGGATACGCCATCTTTACCCTGTATATGACGGTGCGTCCTGACAACAAAGTCTAACAAAGCAGCAAGCTGGCTCACGGTGGAGCGAGTGTAGTTTGCCGCGGTCTTCCTTTCGATCAAGGGCGTGCAGCAAGTGGCTGCTGCGGAGCATCGTGGGGCAAAATTCAACGACCTTTTCTCGAATGCGATATTCCGTGATATCGTCATATCTCTCGTGGCGACGGTGGGCCTATACCTCATCGCGTCTATCATCCACGTGCGTAGCATGCGTTTGAAGACTACATCGCTAACACCTTGGCTAAATTTCGCCAGTTCGACCCGTGGCATATGATCACCTCTTTTGTGCAATACACGCTCCTTGCGCCCTCATACATCAACATCCTGAACGTCTACGCTGTGAGTCACATACTTACTTTCCCAAACAGCAACCATTCATCACCATCTGCACCTACTTAGTTTGCGAATGTCCAGTGAGTCTGATGGACTATCGAGGGTGAACGCTATCTCACCTACTTTTGTGCAGTGACGTTTCTTGGGGCACGAAAGGCGACAACAAAGTCAGCACAGACCTGGGCGTTGTCAAGGCAGGCAAGGGCGAGAACGCGGTCGAAGTGGCCGTGCCAACGGCCGAGAAGGACATTAATGCGGCATACGAGGACGCGATACACGTGCTGTCGACCAAGCCGCCTAAAGAAGAGAAGAAGGTGGACACCGCGACCGCTCAGGAGGATTACTACCGCAGTTTCCGGACAAAGTAGGCTCTACTTTTTTCAGGTTTTCGACGGGGCTGATACTTATTTGGCGTGCAGTGTGTTGATGGCCTGGGTGCTTTCAAACGTGAGTAGTCGATTCGTACCCCCAACACGTTAACGGTACTGATAATATTCTTTCATTCTTTTCAGTCCTTGTTGGTTGCCGTTATTCTGTAAGCACAAGTCATCCGAGTCCTCTGTTTGCGCTCACATGTTATGCAGCACGACGAACGGGAGTGCCAAGACGAGCGGCGCAGCCTCAACGGTCAACGGATACCTCATCTTCATCCTGTACTCTGTTGCTCTCCTCGCATGTGCGTTACTCGTTCCCGTCCGAATCTCTTTCCTTGATCCTCACCCCTTTTTATAGTTGTTCGTTTTGTTGGATCGACGGCATACATGATAATCCGACTGTTCGCTGGCGAGTAAGTCTGAGGAAAAGGATTTAGGTTGTAGTGATGAGACTTTGGAATCCGGATTTGAGACGTTGTGACTGGTAATTGACAAATTAATTGTTGGACTTTGCTCGATGCCTAAATTAGTTTGTATTTGACACTATCTTTCTTATATCAATACATCACGTCCTTACAGCTACGGTACGTTTACTGAACAATTGAAAGATGTCTCCTCACCGTATCAACCGTTCTGGGTTTTTCTTGGCTTTCACTTTCGTGTTGGTAGTTGTTGGACGGCGGGGCTCATCCTTGAAGGGGGAGGGGCCCGGGAGCCTGGACCCTATGCTTTTTTTCGGTTTTACTGTACTGTATAACGCCGCCGAGACTCCGACCGCCGAAAGTTGTTATAGTTATTCTTTGGGCGGTAATACCGGTGCTGATAAGTAAGCTGCCTCTGGACGATCAAGAACCAAGTAGCATTGCCACGGTATGACTGGAACGAATTACTCCGTGTATTGTCAACTGGGATCATCATGGCGCAGAGCATCTGCAAAATGGGAGACGTTTATAACCGTATAGTACGTGACCATTTGGGGACCGTCCTAAGCGGTTCTAATTTTACAGATGAGGGGGCATCGGGTAGTACACCAGTATCACATACCAGTGATACTCGATGCCGCGGCCTAGCTTATAATAACCATTGCGGTTAAACCCTTGTCGACTAAGCTGCGCAGCGCTGTACTGTACTAGTAAGTCCAGTCAAAGCGCACAGCCAAAAGGGACCATGAATGGACACTACGATATGACTAGTCACATTGCAGTGTGGTGATGGGGCCTGTGATGTAGTGCCTTCTTGATGAGAGGAATGGATGTATCATGTCATGACGAATGACATGAAGTTTGGGCACAGATTGAGAACGCAAAATCATGTCGTCGTGCGCAGTAACGCGCTCAGAAGGTGGCAGGGAAGGGGAAGCTTGACCGGTTCATGGGCCGCCGTGTGCTGGTCTGTAAATCGATCGGAACATTCATTCAAGATGAGCCTTAACTTTCGAAGCATACGTGCGTTACAATTTGGTACATACTGCAAAACTTCTTATCCTACCTGTTCTCCTCCCAGAATCTCGTCGCTTTACTGCCTACGCCCCGATACCAAAGACCCTTTCGTAAAACGCGCGCTCCGTTTCCAGTGCGACTTTGATCGACTCTGCCTTGACAAAGCCGTGGCCCTCGCCTTCGAATAGCACTTTCTCGACATGTCTGCCTTCAGCACGCAAAGTCTTCTCAATAATCTCTGCCTGTTCTGGCGGCACAACTTTGTCCTCTGTGCCCTGCAGGAGCTTCACTTACGTCAGTACAATTCAAGCGTACCGACCGGCGCACCGACTACAAAAGCACAGTCGGTGTCGGTCGAGCTCACTCACCAACAGCGGGGTGCGGATGTTCTGCGCGTTGTTGACGGGGCTCCGCTCTGCGTACACCCCTGGGATCTCATCCACGGTGCCACCTATCAGCTTGTCCATATAGCGCGCCTCAAACTTGTGCGTCCCCGCCTTGGCCAGGCGAGTGAGGTCGGAGATGCCATACAACGACGTGCCCGCTGCAAACGCGCGCCGTGCCGTAGGATGGGAGAGCGCAGCGAGGGCGGTGAAGCCTCCCGCGGAACCGCCACGAATTGCAGTGCGCGCACCATCTACGCGACCTTGTGACGCGAGGGCTGCCGCCGCATTAGCGCAATCTGCGACGTCTGCGACGCCCCACGCGCCATCGAGGCGGTCTCTACAACGCGTGTTAACGGGGCGGTGTAGAAAAGCAAATCAAGTACACGGCAACGTACATGTATTTACGGCCATACCCGCCGGAGCCACTGTAATCCACGTCCACCCTGTGAGGCGAGATGAGAAACGGCAAGTTCTAGGGGTTGGAGAACTTAACCAAGCCCAACCACGACTGGTGAAGTATTGCTTTGTCCAGTCGAGGCCCTGGCCTGCAATACCTGTCGGACCGCCGTGAGCATTGATGATACACGGAGGCTTCTCCGCCGCGTTAGAGCTGCCGTCGTACTCGAAATTCGTTGGCGGGTACAGTATAGCATGCACAGGTTCGCTATCAGTGCCTAGGGTGAGCGGTTCAGGTTGGGATAAAATGCCATCTGGGAATGGGAGAGACGCCATGGAAGATTTCAGAGTCTCATAGGTGATGCCCGAGTTCTGAGTAGGAGAATCGGAGAACTTGACCTTAATGACAGCGGATGGTGTTCGCGTTGATTTTCCTAGGAGGACGAGCGTATTGGCGTCCACAGCACGGATCGTGTTGATGGAAACGAACGGGCTGTCGATAGGGACCAAAGACTTTGTCTCCCATTTAAAGACGTAGAGCACACTCCTCCCATCCTTGAGAGCAGAGAAAACTATCGTCTTTTTCTCCGCATCAAGTACCGTATATGGTGAACCGGCAAGTTGGAAGGCAGGAAGGGCGAAGTCTTGAGCTACGGGTGTCGCAAGGAGAGGATTTGCTTCTTTAGAGGAGATAGAGTACGCCCATGGATTCAGGAATCCAGACTCGTCCGTCAGGAAAACCAGGGTATCGGCGTCAATCCACCCAGGGTAACCTACGCTAACCTCACGGCCATCCCAAGCGAGGTGTTTCTCGCCAAGCAGGATGTTATCACCCTCTGCGGAAAACCCAAATACGTGTATTGCGGATCGTTGCCAGGGCATGTCGGGGTGATTCCATTGTTGATACGCGATATAAGCACCATCTGGAGAGAACCGTGGGGCTGCGTAGAAGTCGGCTCCCGAGGCGATAGTCGTGAGTGAATGGGTCTTTACATTGACGACAACAAGCGTATTGACCACTTCACTTGGGTCGTCCTTTGTGTGGTCCTCGAGCACCCCAGCAAGCAGGTGACGGTGAATAGGATGAACATCAAAGTCAGCATATCTGAACGGTTTTCCCGCTGTACGACGATCTCAGCTCGGGAAGATTGCGCAATGGGGCTGAAAAGCTCACCAGGTGTTACTGGTTCTGGTTCTGATCCGACTGCCAAGCTGTATACCCTCCCATCAGGTGAATGGGAGAAGTATATTGTCCCGTCATACACAATTGCAGAGCCTCCACCGTATTCGTGTACCTTGGTAGTGGCGTTCCAATTAGCACCAAAAGCTTCCGTATTGGCGATCGTATCAACAATGACCGCCCGTCCGCCTTCAGATGACCTCCTTTCGATATGGTATATTTTGCGCGTCACTGGATCCGATAGCACATCCACGAGTGGGATACTCTGTCAATGTCTTTCAGCGACAACAGTTCGACACTTGACTAGAAAGTAACACTCAGAGTACTTACGCTCTGAACTAATGCATCTGCAGTAATTGGAGAGGACCAGGTTCCAAAAGGTGCTTTGCGAAGGGGCATTTATCTGGGGTGATCTATACTACAGTGTACTAGTAAACCTGACCGTGGGATCTCGGCCGCCCAGAAGGACGCGGCAATTTCTTTTCCGCAGCGCGTCTTTGTCTTTGTAAGTCAGCGTTTGTATCATGGCGCTTCCCGGCGGCGACCGGTTACATAAGTACTGTTAAGATTTTTCGTCGTTGTAGCTTATTCCCACAATAAACAGATCCAGAAATTGACGGCTATTTACAATAAGCTACCAGAGGTCGCGTAAGGCTAGAGGTAGAATTTGTGAACGGTGACCCTAAAACTGCGGCACCAACCCTGGTAAGCAGGTGTCGCCACCGCCGGTCAGGCGCCGGAGGTTTTCACCTGACAGCCGGGCGGGATATTCCATGTGGGTGTTTCTCTACCCGTGACCGGTGATCAGCCGTACCACGATGCTGTCCATCTTCACGAAGATGGGGCCGTCACCCGTCAAAAAAAAAAGACATTTCCACTTGAAAATTACACGAGCTTGCTTCATAAAACCTAGACGCCTGAGGTGCGCATGGCGCTGTCGGTCATATGCGCTTGCGCGGATCGTATAAGTCTACCAGCGAGATTGGATAGAACGTAGCTAAACATAGAAAAGGTGTCTGGCAGGTGATGAGATAACAAATGAGAGAGAGAGACGTCAGACGAGTTGACCATGTGTAAATCGAACTGTGAAAGATACGCATATGTTAGTGTCGATGCTGAGGTAACGAGGGCGCGCAGCGGTAACGCTACGAACACGAGGCAAGAGAGAGCGAAGGTGAAAGTGACTTGAGATGGCACACGCGGGGCGTTTCGAGAACAACATGGATAGATTTGCCAGCGCACTGTGCACTGGCTTCAAGTACTTCAATAAGTGAGACAGTGAAACCCAGACAAAGAGAAGGAAATCAGAATCACGAGGCCTTTGCCAGGCTCGTCGTGCGATGTTGAAACAATGAGTAGACGTACAAAACAAGAGCAAGTGCGCCCCGGCCCGTGGACCGGGGCGATCGCGCCATTCCAATTGGGATTGGGCGAGGACCCGCGCGGTCGCGCTTGATCTAATGTGAACAAAAGATGAGACCGGGACAGAGCTGTAGTGTTAACGCGGCGCTGTCCCCTGTAAGCAAGTATCGTAGATGAAACATAAGTAAGAATATCAGAACAGTTAACACGTCTGAGGCAAAGAAACAAGAAGGAACAATCACGACTCGGGCACGCTCAAGGCATTGCCCGCGTCCACGCCCAGTACAAAGCCCAGTACAAAGCCTCGTTCGTGCCATTTATAATTTCATTAGTGTGACTTCTTTCTCCGCCTCAAGCAGGGCCTGCATTCGATCATGGCGCGGTATAAGCATGATACGGTAGGGCATCGGCGTGCGCCCAGACTCGCCCTCGTATTCCTCGAGGGAAATAGGCTCGTCAGGTAGGGATCGGATATCAAAAGCCCAAAGCAACCGCGAGACCGCGAGCCATAGTTCCCGTTCTGCGACGTGGATACCTGGACAGATGCGGCGGCTGCGGGCGCAAAAACCAAAAAGGTCAGTACCGGCGGATGGCGGACAGGACAGAAACAACCCACCCCGCTCCGAACGCCCAATGGTCCCGATCCATGGCGTCAGGAAGCTTGCTCGATTCGGCACACGTCAGTGTGTTGCCGAGGTAGCGATCTGGGTTGAAAGCAAATCTGTCCGAAGGATATGAAATTTCTCAGCTCATTTTTCGCATGATGAGAGCGACGAGAGGGAAAGTGGTTCGTACGAGTCGGGATACTTCTCCTCGTTATGATGAATATCGTAGCAGTTGAGAACGACGGCCGTGTTCTTCGGGATGTACATTCCGTTGTACACAAAGTCCTCAGTGGAATAGTGCGGCGTCGCCATCCAGAACGGCGAGTGCGCGCGCTCGACCTAAGAAATAGCCGTGAGACAGGAAATAAAAGGACCGCATTTGGATGTATACACCTCCTTGATGACGGCCCTGATGTATGGGAGGCGCTGCTCGTCTTCTGCCGTCGGCCAGTAATCACGGCCAATCACGGTGTCGAGTTCAGCGTGTGCTCGAATTTGAACTTCTGGATGTGACGAGATGAGAGCAAGGAACCACTGGATGACGCCTGAAGTCTATAAACGGGAGTTCCCCGGGGATCAGCCGGCTTTAGAGGGGGTAGACATGGTCCAAGCATACAGAATGGACACCACCGAGGGTGAACACGGCCGACAACATGCACAAGTCTTCCCAGTCAAGCTTCTCTTGCTCTTGTGTCAGAAGGAGAGTCTTTACAAGACAGTCCGGCACATCCTCGCCCGCGTCCATACGAGCCTTCACCCGCATGATCATGGCTCCATAGACTTCCACGATCCCATCGTGAAGGCGGCGTCCACGTGATCGCGTGGGAGTCGGGACCCACTGGAGAGGCCCGATAAAGTCGATGATGTTTGACCATGGACCTGGGACAGGTTTGATCACGGCATTCGGCGACTCAAGTTAGCGACGATAAGCTTACCAGTGAGGGCCATGAACTCGGTAGCCAGAGCTAGCGCCCGCTCGGCCAGAGGATCTAACGTAGAATCTGTGCGTGTTGCGAATGATATGGTCAACATATTGCTGAAAAATCTGTCAGACCCTCACGTCCAGAGGGGAAGATGGAAAATTACTTCAAAGCATAACGACCGCAAATGTGCGCTGGGTTAATGGGCAATGTACCCATCTTGGATTCCTGATATAACGACCGAACAAATATATGAGCTTCATAATCAAGGACGGAGGAATATCCTTGAATGGCTTTATGAGTGAGCAGCTGCATAGCGATCCTGCGATGCTGTCGCCTGACAAGAGAATGTCATTCACCTGTCGTGTCTGAGTCATTCTCTGTAACCTACCACGTGTCACTATACGGAGTTGCGGTAATGGCGCGCCCACGGAGAATCGTCTGGTTCTTCATAAAGTAAAGTTTGCGGCTGGAGAAGATCGCGCCATTGGAGACCAACAAATCCTTAGCGATGCGTGCATCCGAAATTACGACAAAGAGTTGGTTGCCCATCCAGACAGAGAAGAGTGGTCCGTAAGCCTTCCCCCAGACACGCAGAGCTCGTTCGGGATAACGACGAAGGACGGCGTAGCGAAGTAGTGGGCCTGGAGGAATAGAATGCCCGCCTTTATCTTGAAGGTTTCTCCGGAAGATGAAGGGAAGCATGAAAGTGAATGTTAGAATTACAAAGAAAGCGCATAGCCTCGAAGGAGACAGCGAATTCGTCTGCGAAACACTTGTCAGCGTCGTGGTCTCCCTAGGCAAGGAAAGAGGCTTTACGAAGAGGGCTGGAATCCCCATCTCGGGTATGTGATACGCAACATACTCCATGGGTAGCAAGTTGAAAGGATAAAGTATACAGCGATTTACAAGCCCGGTTGGCAGGTGGGGGGTCGAGAGACAGCTCTGGATGGCCGATGGAGTTACCAGCTCGCGCTCCCACATTTTAAACAGTGCTCCTGTGGACGGTTTCCTGTTGTAGCGAAGGTCTGAAAGTCGTTTACCGGGCCCGAAAAATCGGTACGCTCTTTTTTGCTTCGAGAAGTAAAGATGAATGAGTAACCGAACCCATTCGACTCCCAGATCCCGCCGAGTTGGTCATCATCGAGCGGCTGAATAGTGAAGATATCAGCCTCGTGTTGACGGCGGGTTCAGTTGCCAGTGGAAGGGCACACAGTCATAGCCGTAAGGGGACCACTCTTGCTGCGCAAGGCAAGCCTTGAGGAATGTTTTGTCAATGTCAATTGACTATTCAAGAGTTGTCCAGGTCCTGGTCGAGGGTACCCTCATTCTGTCAAGCCCAGGACTTGAGAACATTTCACTCCTGATTTAGTTATCAGTCCAAGTTTCCTCAACTGAGAGCTGAGACTCGGAGGCCGTTACAGAGTCACTGGCAGGACCTAGCGATTGGAGTTTCAGGTGTACCGTGTGCGGAACTTTGACCCAGACCAAGGGTAAAAGTTAAGCATTGACACCTTCCATTACGGTAAGTTACAACAGATGCTGTAGGAGACGCTACGAGTGGTCGGCAATACGGCCCGTAGCGGCCAAGAGCCAGGGCCTGGACTGAGTCGAGATTCACTGCGGGCATCTTAAACAATGTGATCCAATTCATTCAGTTCTGGACTAATCATTTTGCCGACTGAATTGGATCACATTGTCAAATGTCCATGGATATCGATGGGCGCCACCGCCGCCACGATGTGGCGCATCTGAATTGGGCAGCTGCTTCCTTCAGAAAGGCGATGATATAGGATTGAACATGCTTGTTCCACATGACGTGTGATCGCCGTGGTGATCCGAGTTGTTGACACTGGCAGCTGGTTTCAACGCAATGGAATTCATCCTACTAGTACTCGACTGAGGTACGCTGTTTACTTGTGGCACTGGTACAAACAACCTATACCAAATATGGTAAACACGAGATTCACGGGATTGACAGGATTTGTACTTTGTGCTTGTCAGTCTTTGTAGTATCATGGCTGGCAATGGGCAACACATCCCTCGCTCAATCAAAGAACATATGGTCATTCTATCTGGCTACGTGGGCTCTCACAAGGTTGCTGAAGTCTGTGATGTCAGCTGCCATACTGTAAATTGAGTGAAACATCTTCCATTGGATGCAGGATCTGTCGTAGTACCGTGACATGAGCCTTTGCAACCTGGACAGTCTCGAACATTGAACTCTCTAGGTGACATGGAAGTTGCTGTTTATACATACCAATACACAATCTGATGCTCTCTAGTTTCTTGGAAGCTGGTTTGAACGCACCCCAGACATGTACCTATCGGAGCTCAAGCAGGAACTATGGGGTTGCTGGAGTTGAGGCATCTGAGTGCACAATTTTTCTGGGGCGACTCTCAGCAGAGCTATGTGTCCAATACGGGTGCAACTGGTAGAGGGGAATGTTGCCTCAGCGCTGCAGGCCACGAGAAAGCAATTGCAAAGGTTACAACTTGAGGTACGTGCCACGATACCGCTAAGGGAAGGTTGGATCGCTGAACGGGTGATGGGCTTTACAAGGACAAGCTGGATCAGAAACTTCTGCACAGGCCCAAGCCAGAGGAACTTGTAAAGAGCGGTATTCTGAAGCGTAAATATTCCTTGTTATCGTTTTCTTGGTTGGTCGATAACCCCCCTTCATAGCATAGCGGAAGCTCCCACTAGCACTTGATCGCCATTCAAATCTGTTCGTGTCATTTGTGTCATCTGTCTCAAATGGCAATCTGTACTACAATATGTTCCAAGTCTCTGTACGAGCAGTCTAAAGGGTCGAATTAACAGATGCCGATGTATCATAAATATATTTGTATTAGAGAGGTGGGATAAGCGAAACTACCAACGTCGTCTGTCCAATGCGGGGGCCAACCGGTACACAACACACTTAATCGCGGTCCCTCAATCGCTCTCTCATTTCCTGCATGGCCCTACACGTCCCTTCCCCACCGGCCCACCCTCTGGCGCGCAGCCAATTGGCAATTCTAGGCGTGGGTGCAGCGGTTAATCCGGTCCGCACTGGTACGAATAGGGTCTTGTGCACAGTCCACGCAGGTAGAAGCATAGCATGCAAGCTTTCTTGCACACCTGCAGCCACACTTTGCGATATCTCTTCAATCTCCTCACGCCCTGGCTCCGGGGGGCGTGAATAGACCAGGCGGAGTGCCCACGGTTTCGCAGACGCAGCGAAGAGGAGACGTAGTCCACGCCGAGTAGGTTGACTCCCGCGATGGCGATGGTAAAGCCGATGATGGATGATAACAGTGTAGACTGGGGAGTGAGATGGAGACGACAGGCGAGCTGGAGTGGCATGGGTGGAATGGAAGGGGGATATGCGCAATGTGTTGGTGGGAATGAAACCCGTGAATCCCGCGGGTGTTTACTGTATTTGGTATAGGTTGTTTGTGCTACCAGCAGCGCCACAAGTAGACACGACAGGATTGCTTAGGACCTGTTCATTTCGGATTAATTTCGGATTGTTTAAAGCCTGTTCAGTTCGGATTCTTTTCGGATTCTTTAATCTGACAGGAAATTCTTCTGAATTTACCTTGCTGCAAGCAAGGTCTCTTGTTGACCATTAAGATCCCGTGGACGAAACTGTTAAATCATGTGTCTGTTGGCATCGTTTCGTTGGATCAGTGACGTGGTCTTTGTGCAATCATCATAGAATCGCAGTGGGAAGAGGCCCGTGGGCATCGCTGGCCGCGTGCCGGTGCTGGTGTTGGACAAGGGGGTCTGGGACCACGTGAATGTGCACGATGCCTACGCCTTCGAGTTCGTGCGTCTCCGAGTCGGAGTCCTCAGGTGTCCATGGCCAAGTCATCGATGCGGTGGATGTGGCGTGCACGATGGCAGGCGTGGTATGCTGCCAGTCGTAGGCGGCCACGCTGGGTGCTAGGTCTCAATCTTTGGGGGGAAAGGGCTAAGGGACTACTAGTCGCTTCTCCAGATACGCCTAAGATTGGATCCCTTTCCGTGAGGGGTTGACAGGTGTAAGTAGGACTCTGAATCGTAGGGTTACGAAGCTTTCACGTGGAGGGACCAGACCAATGGTAGTGTGTGCCTCCACTAAATGGATAATCTACCTCTTCGATGTGATTAAATTGAGGGGAGTATTGACCGGAACTGGGAAAGCAAACGGAACCTGCTGGTTCGTAACTACCGTGACGGCGCATAGTAGGAGTTGACCCTAAATATCGCGTCTACCCACGCTGTATACGACTGCAACGTACGTGCAGGTTCCAGCCGGCAGTAGAGACAAGGCTGGGTCCAATGATTAGCTAGTTTTCAGCACCAACATGGATCGACACGGTGCAGAGTTCGGGAAACATGAGATCGGAGAACAAATTGTTGGATAGTAGGTCAGTTCGCTGCCGATGGGAATCCAGACTAACCATGGGGAATTCGGAATAGGAGGATGGAGGAAGTGGCTGAAAGTCTGAGCCGTAGCCAACGAGGACATGCTGTAAGGTCTATCTGCCAGACCTTTTTATAGCAGTAGCAAAGTCCAATAGCTCAGTTAAACGCGATCAACACAGCCCTGTAGAGCCGCCTGGAATGCATCGCAAGCTGGAGACGGCTTTACAGAATCATTAGTTCGGGTGAGGAGAGAAGATTCATGAGCAAGTACCTCACAGAACCAGGCCCCCTGTGAATCCCAACCACATAGCGAGAGTAGACTCCGTTGTGCGCGTGAAATGTTCGATGGAACGAAGTGATGAGTAAGAGCCCGAGATTCCTCCTATTACACAAATAGACGTGGCATAGTACCAGCATTGTGCCGAGCATAAGTTACACTGGCACCCCGGTCAAAGTCGTAACACATTTACAGGGAAACGGATAGTATACCAGCTGAGAGACATCACGAAACATCCCCACGGCCCGACTCGGACCGGTGTCTGCGTCACCTATCCTTGGCCATGCGGCGCGTCTAAATCCGAAGGGGCGGGGTGGCACAGTGGGGATAGCTTGATAAAGGGGGTAAAGCCACACCCTGCTGCTGTTTCGATCCCCCCCCCTCCCCTAATAATGGCTTTGCAAGCCATAGCCCTGGCAAGGGTCTGCCAAGATTGGCTAAAGATAAGGGATCAGATAAGACCAGGAATGCTAAATAAAAACCAGCCGACTGACCCTCAGAGGGGCACCGTGGGAGATGGACAGACAGGCCACCTGGCACCCTAGAGAAATCTTCGGACCTAGGGTTGGTTAGTCATAGCAGACTCCGGAGTTCCCCCCCTCCGGTCAAGCATGGCAAGGCTGAGACCTGGGACACCATTGCGAATCTGCAGGGATTAACCCACGCCTTCGGGCAAAGCAAAGCAGGTGCCCGGGGACGGGAAAGGGGATCTCCCCCCGGACCGTAGCAGGATGGGGCAGTCCCCCTACCCTGGCTCGATCGACCTAACTCCTCAGTCGGTTATCAGGGGAATAAGACCCCTGGTAGCTTAAGTTGAAGCAGGCCCGCCTAAGGTAATGCCGCGCCGAAGGTTGGACCCTCGCAAGAGAAGTCCTTAGGGAATTTTTTTAGCTAGCCGGGAACCTCATAGTGGCAAGAGCCATCGAATCTGCAGCAGCCATGGCGCAACTCATCCTCGTGGAATGGCAAGCCAGCGGGAAACCCATCCCAAACCACCTCGTCATCCTCACAAATGACGCAGGGTCCATCAACCGAATGACCAATTTCGGCCCTCACCCCACACAGCCAGTTTCCATTGCTTTCAGGAACATCGCTGACCAACTACTTTCTGCCTTCACCAGGTTAAAGATCACCGTCCGTTGGGCACCAGCCACGCGCCACCCCCCGGGCTTCACCCGAGGACGCTCCCTCGCCAAGTTCTTTGCGGCGACCCCCCCGCCCCCAAACTTCACGGACACGACCTCTATCGATGCTGTCCGAGCCACGTCGCGGCAAGCAGCCATCTCAGCCTGGGCTGAGAGCTGGCATGCCGCGGAACGAACCTCCCATGCATACACCGAGGTCCTCAGAGGACCGCCCGATGGCAAACTAAGCCGTGGCCTCAGAGCCATGGCCAAAGCTAAACCAAACAAAAAGCCGACGAGGGAAACCGAGTCGACGCTTTTCCGCTTCCTCACCGGACACGCCTTCACCGGCAAATATGCTCAACGCTTCCACGCAGAGCGCGCCATTTCCTCTGCGTGCGAATGCGGTTTCGACCCACAAACAGTCAACCATGTCGTGTTTGACTGCCCTCGCTACAACGCGGCGTGCTTGGCCACCCCACGCTTCGACTTCGACGACCGAACTGGTCGACCGATCAAGCGTTTGTGTGGAGTACTGCAGAACGCTGGACGCACCAACGCGCTGCTCCGGTTTTTAGAGAACACAAAGGCCTGCTTTAAGCCCAGACCGCTGAGAGACCCAGGATAAATCTGGCACCTCCCTCACTTGTCCACCTTTCTGAGCGCGAGTCGCTGCGAGGGCTTGGTTGATATCAGCCCGGTTCTTGTTGTTTAAATCCCCCCTCCCACCGTCACTTCACTCCATACCACGCGCTAGACCCTGCTAGCCAGTTACAGCCCACTTTGTCTTTAGTTTAAAACCGGCCCGATCCGGGACCGCGTCTTTACCATTGTGTATGTTGCGGAATACAAATGCTGACTCAAAAAAAAAAAAAAAAAAAAAAGCGTCTAAATCCGAATAGCGCACTGGCACGATGCGCCTAGCGGGCTTTAGTTGGGATTGAGCCTACATCACAAAAATATTGTCTTCTGTGACCCCCTTGAGGTCAGAAATGGAGACTAGGGTTGAGCGGTTGAGCCCAGGATAGGCGTGGGTCATCCCGCTCTGTACCACGTGCGAGGAGCAGCTCTCTTTCGTTCTGTCACAACCTTATGCGAGCTAGGTAGGTCAGGTCCGTGCCATAATATGTACACGTAACAAGCCACTACCATAGAGCTGCCTAGGTTACCGTTTGTCTGGAAAATATCCAGAAAATAGTGTGCTCTGAGTGAGACAAAGAGACAAGAGCAATATTGAGAGGGTACGATCGCGAGCCCTGGTTATTGGTACAATATGATAGGCTTTGGGGCTCTGTGTATGACGCGTGTACGGTATATAAACGGAAGCGCGGGGGAATACACACCTGCCAACGACTACAAAATGCGACTGGAGGATGTGCATGGTTGGTTCCTGTTGGAAAGCTGGAGCGGCGCATCATACGTAGACGCATCGACCCCTTTGCATAGTGCTTCGAACAACTTTCGAGCATCTTCCGCGCCGTATTCACCACCTGTCATCGCAACAGCGAGCGAGCGCAGTTTGCCTCCAATCATCGGTACCTGTATCGGTTGCACCAGTTTAGAGGAAAGCCATAACCTGTGGTGTAGGGAAACTCACCTCTTCGATGAGCCTCTGGAACATCGAACCGCAATCGCATACGTCACGGCAGAAGCTCGCACTGCGCGGGTCCGCATCTCGCGAGAGCTGCTGTGCCTGTGCGAAGTTGACGCGATAGTAACGTACGGGTAGCCGTGTACGATCAAGCGGCGTGTACGATCAAAGCCGGCCGTGTTCGGACGGCCAATGTCCATCATCACGCAGTTCGGGTCCCCGTACGCGCGATGCACGACCTTGTGCTCGTGAAGGAAACATAGCCCCTACAGGTACATTAGTATCGTAGGAGAGTCGGTGGAGCGACAGTGCGATCTGCTGAACAGGACATACCTCGAGGGCTTGGCGGATGTAATCGATTACGTTTGCAACGGTTTGTAGCGGCGGGTCATTGCAATCAAAGAGACGCTCGATACAGAGGATGACGTCGTCTCCGCGCTCCGCGGTGTAGAGTAGACGCGGTGCAGGGTTCCACGGGTCGTTGCGTATCTCGTCGAGGTTGAGTGCCCGAAGGAGTGCAAGCTCCGTACTGTGACGCTTCACCCGTCGCAGAATTAAGGATGTGGACGTCCCTGAGGGTGCGGTCGAGTCCGCTTCGACGAATACCTACGGCGACGTGCATACATGGAATTGATATCAGTGAAGTAACTGTCCCACACACCAAGTCCTTTGTATCAGCGTTTTTGTAGCGGGAGAGATACTCATCGACCACCGCCTCAAAATCACTAAGGACACAAATTCGCAAACAGGGGTCAGTTGGAAATCAAGAAAACTGCTTACACATAAAACATTTGCGATGATGTGGACGATGACTGAGAGGCAGGCATACTGTAGAGCCCTCGGAAAAGAGGGGGCTCTTCACCGCCAAGTTGCACACTCTCAAGGGGCACCATCCTCCGAAGAGGGTAACCGAATCCATGTTCCTCTTGGGAATTAGACTCCCACGTCCTTGGCTGGGTGCGGATTCGGGGCTATGCGATCCCATGCGAGACAAGACGAGAATTAGAGGGGTTTTCCGAGCGCCGGCACACCAGATAGGTGAGTAACGAGGCCGTCCAACAATCCAGGGATGCCTATAAATTGAGGATGTCACTTCGGGCGAATCGCCCAGGCGAAGCAGACCTCACCTAGGAACGGTTTTTCAACAAGCACAGGTTCTGCTTGGCATACGCCATTCCTTCCTTCCTGAATAGCGGACTTTACCGGGATACTGAAGAGCGCTAAACCTGCGAATGCACAAATCCGGAGATAGTGCCCGAAAGCGTTATGGGCACGGTCCGATCGGGACCACGGCCCGCACTTGCGTAACTGAGCAGTGAGATTTTGAGAGGAGTCCGAGTCAGGACGGCAACGGCACAGTCTCATCAGACTAGAGACAGATAATGCCATTTTCACAACTCAGAGC
Source organism: Lactifluus subvellereus (assembly GCA_022496195.1). Taxonomy (NCBI): domain Eukaryota; kingdom Fungi; phylum Basidiomycota; class Agaricomycetes; order Russulales; family Russulaceae; genus Lactifluus; species Lactifluus subvellereus. The sequence goes on along the minus strand of WTXC01000039.1, from coordinate 228,759 downwards.
TATGCGTCAGTGACAGGCATCCAGGGCTTGTGCGTGGTCTAGGGTAAACAGACACATGTTTCAGATTACCGCAAGAACACTGTCGCGGCACTGTAGTACTAACTCCGCTCACTCAGGCTGGCATTTCAAGTTTATTTTATCACAGTGAGATGAGTGGATGTGTATGTGTATGTCACATTTTTCACTTCTAATCTCCACTTCGATCTTTTGGCGGCGCTGGGAAGCTCCCCCGCTCCAGCGCGGCCGGTCCCTACCATGATGGAGGGGCGCGTGTCTAGACTCCGAGTCGGAACCGGGCTTGGTCCAGCGGCGGCGGCACGGTCAGGAATAGTACGCTCGTCCTCTTTCCCGCGGCGACACGATACCAAGGACCTCACATTGCACGCCACGAGGAAGGAAAATAATATTGCAAGAGTAAACTATGATACTACATACCGGTGGTTTACCTACTACATGTTCAGTTGGCTTTCGCAACCACATTCCAGTCAGGATACTTTCGAGATGTTTATATCCACTGGCAGCCTCAAGGATGTCCTTGTAGACCCCTCCACAGACACTTCAAGCTCAACACATGCTTCCTCCCGGCGGGTATCTTCTGCTAAGGACACACTCCTCGCAAGCGGAGCCTGGCTGGCAGTGCGACTAAAAGTCAACCACTACTCCTCAATCATAATGCCCTCGGAGACGCCATCCCAGAGTCTCAATACGAGTGACTCCTTGACAATAACCGACAGCATAGATGATCTTGATTAGCAGGTGCATCAGTAGCTCATATGAATCTTCCTCACATGTGAGAACCTCTGACTCGGAGGGAGAGTCACAGGCTGCTGTCCAAGGAAGGGCTACCACCGAATACCTTTGTCGTTGGTGAGCCCATGGCGATGTTGTCGGTGATCAACCATATCCTGCACATTGTTGGGGTCTGCGTAAAAACCAGCGTCCTCAGCTATCAGGTCAGCTTGAAAGGTGGCACACTTGAGCTCTCTCCAGAGTCGATCCCTCATTTTCCACCAGATGCTCTCTCAGGGTTGACTATCTGAACTCACCGTACTAGAACTGGGGGGTGACTCGCAGGGGGGGTTTCTCAGTAGCTTGCGGTCGCCCCAGGACCGAGCAGTGGCAGAGACACTAACACTGGCAGGGGGCATGAACATGAACATTTAACTTAGGTCAGCAGCTCTCAGCAGATTAAAAACTGCATCACCCCGTGGGGCCAATGATTAAGACCGCCGTGACGTGTGATCGCAAGAAGGTCGTGCGACGCAACGTGCGGCCTCAATTATACCGTGTATATGTCTTGGGGAATTCCTCTAGCGTGTTGCTCCTCACAAACCCGCGATTGTCTGCAGTGGCGGGCCTGATACACAGCCTGATCGATGGTTCTCTGCGACTCGATAAAGATAACATTCCAAGGTCTCAACGCAGGACGATGCGGTGCCTGCAACTAGCCGCTAGGGTTTACGCGTAGTCCTGAATAAAGGAACGCCTCGTGTCGCGTACTGAAGAAGTAGGATTCCGCTCATGTCATGGGCGGAATGTGTGTGTCACGTTCCCACTTCTCATCTCTCTCCGATCCTTTGGCGGCGCCGGGAAGTTTCCCCGTTCCAAGGCGGCACCTATCATGACGATGCGTGTGCACAAAATCATCCCCGCAGTATAATCAGCAAAAGGCCAGACGGACAAATAAACGAAACATACCGGAGCCTTTCTTTGAGCGCTTCCTCTTCCCAGCCCTCCCTTTCTCTTCTTGCTCGCTATGGTCGCCTGATGCATCGTCCAGGATATTCGGGGCGCTCGCAAAGTCGAACGGTACCACCTCTGGCTCCGCTTTGGCCTTCGCCGCTGGTGTGGACGACTTTTCTGAACTGCCTTCGCCTCCAACTCCTGCCAATTCAGTACGTTTGCGCTTCTTTTGACGCTGTCCAACAACGACAATTGCGTCGTCAATAACCTCGGTTTTGGCTGCCTGCCTCAGAAGAGCTGGAACGAATGGAATCTCCGCCATCGCCCCGTCGGTAATAGGGCCAGGGGTTGGGGTGTCGGTGGCCTCAACAGAGGTGACCGTCGTCGCCGTATGAGGTTCCTGCAAGGATGATGAGAAAACGTAACGAGAAATTACAACATCATGCTCATACTGTAGGTACAGTCGGCATGATCACCAGGGCGCTGTGAATTTTATTCACAACGTCTTGGAACCGACTGTGAGGATTGATATTTGCCACCGTAGAGGAAGGTAGAGAGCCAAAAAGTGAGCTGTACGAGGTTGAGTATGCAGGCGGAGGACAGGATGCCACCATTGCGGTACCAAACATCGACGAGGTTGCTGCTGTCGGAAGTGCTTTGTTACGAGACCATAGTGAGGGTTGTGGAGGAACTGGGGCCGTGGGTGCTAATGAAATATCGACGTCCATCGTGTTTGATTCCAAATTGGTCTCGGAAGGTACTGCAGGAGGGGGTTTGGAGGGCTGCTCGTCAGGATCGCTCAACCCTTTCTTCACAGCATCACGAATGACGTCAAGTAGTTCTTTAGCGTGTCTCCTCACGACAGGTGGTGTAGACGAAAAGGCGTGGAGAAGAGCAGCCATATCCGCGGGTGGCTGTTCCGCCAGCTTCAACACAAAGCGGTTCGAGAGCACGTATCTGGATCCCACATGACACCCCTGTATACTCCGCAAGGACGGAAAGTGCTTACCCGGAGCTCTCATCCTCCTCGCGCGCGACACGATCCCGCCACACGTGCACAGCACGAAAGACCTCACGCTGTAAGCTAGGCGCGCCATCAACGCCGAGCGCTGGCTTATTCCACCTGCGCGCAAGTGTGTCCCATCCATTCAGCCCTGTTCCTCCCTGCGCGTCGTAGGACTCGAGAGAGTATACGCGAAGCGCAGTTTCTGCAGATCGTGATAGCACCTCACGCACGAACGCGTCTGGTGCCGTGGGAGATCCGGCACGACTTGTGGGGGAGGCCGCGCGCGAAACGGCACGGTCGAGGAGAGCGTTTCGCAAATTGTCATATACGTAAAGAAGGAAGTGTGTGTCGGCACGGGCATATTTGAGCATTTCATCAGATAGTGGCCTGGACAACGCTATCAGTGGGTAGTTAAATTCGTTTATATCAAGAAACATACCGAATTCGCCAATCTGCGAGCTGATATCGCTTATCTGGAGAAAAGTCGCAGTACATTTCAAGTAGCGTAGCAAGCCCATGTCGAGGGAAGTCGAGAACCTTCGAGGCATGAAAGGTGTCAAACATATTCACCAGATACAGGTTGAAATCCTGCTGGAGCCAAACAACATCGCTATCGGCACCATGAAGGACCTACAACTCGTTAGCTAGCATTGAGACATCACTAGGGATCAACGTGCCTTGACAATATTCGGGTTAGTGAAAACTTCATTCAGGTCTTCCAGCTCGTCACGTAGCTCAAATGGGTCTACGATCCAATCTTCCTCGCGTGTGCTGATTTGCATGAGACATACGAAGCCATTGTATGTGCGATAGCTATGGTATTCCAGGTCGACTGCGATTTCTCTGACCCTGCGGAGCTTGTCTATGAGCTCTAAGAGCTGGTCACGTGTTGATACCCAGGTGAATGGGGTTTCCTCAAGGGGCCTATAAGGGATCGGGGTTTGCGATTGGAACATATGGGGTGGATAAGACAGGTTATTAATTTCGTAACGGTAGGGATGGGGAGGTCTGCATAGTTGGTCAATACGCTTGAAACCATCTTGAGTTACAATGGCGAAGAACAACACACAAGACACCGTCTGGATCCCCTCCGATGCTCACTGGTTCGAAAGTATACCCCAATGGTACCTGCGCGTTGAACTTGTGTCTTAGGGCAGGGGACCACGGGACGCCAACTGTGTTATCAACCTTCCTTTTAAAGCGGAGTTGCGGTTTCGCGATATGTGGTGCGTGTTGTATGACAGGGTCCTGGCGGCCTGACGGGGCGGCCTTCTTTTTTGGCTCTTGGGGTTTAATGACAATTGCAGGGGCCTTCATCCTGCCAGAGAATTGGTCGAGCGCGATATCCTGGGTAAGGTGAGAGCAAGGCGAAAGGATGTGATACACTACGCACTGCGCGCTCGAGTAATTGGTCCATCGGCTCGACGATCAGTGCCCCGAAACGGTCGAGAAAGTCATCCTCATCCCGCAATTGGGCCTTGCCCTTTCCTTTGGCATTCTTAGAGCTCCCAATTGTCGACACCAGGCTAAGGAGCGCGTTTGTAATAGACACAACTTTGTTTGAGCAAGCCTCTAGTTCTTTTGCAAGGTCTGAATCCACAGAGCGATGGAATGCCAAATCGGCGGGGAGTCCTGCCGCATGTTTAGTCGCCTTGAGAGCAGATGTTTGGAGTTGTGTGTAGTATCTGTCGAATTCTGACTTTGTCAATGGAGTCTGAGAGGAACCCATGGGCCAGTCTGATTGTCCGCGGTTGCTCACGAAATTCTCAGCGTGGCCGGCAAATTACAGAACGAGTTTCTGACAACACCCCAGTATAGCATTATGTTTCACGATCCCGTGACACCCTATGGATTACATAAGCGTTCGAATTTATGTTCAGGCCTGAATTTGTACTCCACAAGTCCTACAACTACGAAATGATAGTGCCTCAACTTCAACAACAATGCATAGGGATGCGGCCAGACGCATCTTGAGGTCCAATGTTAACACGACCTCACTGTATAGAATGATTTTACCCTGTGTCGCCCCACGGGTTTGCCATAACCACTGGCAAAAGAGAGAAGGGATGCGACGTGGCGAAACCGAACTGGAATGGGATTTCAATCGAGAGGCCCTCAGGCTGTCGATCTCTGAGTCAACTTGGATGAAGTGCTCATCTATCTATCGTCGGAGGTAACACACATAGCATAAAACGCACTCATTAGCCGTGCTCGAAAGCCGATTATTGAGTCCACACCTGCTATCCACTTGGCACTTCCAGGGGACCATCGGCGCTAACTCCTGTTGTGGTCTCAGTTGCCCCTGCAGCCTGCCCTGCCTCCCCCTACTTATGTCAATCTCGTCATGCTTACTCTGACTACACTAGCAAGGCCGTGCTTGCCATGGGTGAGCACAGCTCCCCTCTCTCCCTCAGCTATAAGAATGTTCACAACTGACGGTGTAGGTCTCAAGGCACGCTGCAATATTCTGCAGGTTAGCGTGTGCTACCTCAGTGACTCTTCCCGGCTGACCGCATCAATGTATTTCTACAGACCATGTCTCTGGTGGCACATGTCGGAATCGTGTTTGGCATCCTCGTCGCCGTGCATCTAACCTGTGGTGTGGATGAGGCGCGCATGGACTTCTAGGCGTGCGATATCTTGCGCAAGGTCTTGAGAGTTCGTTTCGCCCGGTCTCCTAAGCCATCGCCTCAGGTGTGTTGAGTTTACTCTGGCTTTGAGCGCGGAAAAGAGGAAACAACCACGTTTGTGTTGCTACTGTGACTTATAGCATGGGGACCGGCAGATGATCGATTTGTCATATGTCTACCTGAGGGAATGTAGAGTCACGTCTCGTGTATATCAAGGTACAAGCATCACGCGCAGAAGATGAGTTGCTCATTCGACGTATCAAGTAGCCCCTCAACGATTCCAATTCCGGGCCCCCGTTCTGTGCATCCCTCGGAATGTGATAATGATCATGGTTACCTAGTTCTCAAAGGGCACGAGGTGGGTGTCGAGAGCGATCGACCGTCACTACCTGGCGACCAATAATGGGGCACACAAGAGATAGAACTTAAGATAAATGAGAGGGTGATGTATTTAAAGGGGGCCGAACCTGATGAGGGTTCGTGCACTCCAGTATGATCGGAACGGGTTCATATGGGGGAGGGGAAATGGGGAGGGACACGAAATTTAGACTCGGAAGCAGAGGGCTGCAGCAACTTTGAGCTTCTTCCGAGTCGTATGAAGCGATATATTACAAGTCTCGTGCCTTCGAATTCCCGCCGAACTCCGAGCCGCGCACTTGACCCCTTTTGAGTCCTTTCACGCTCTCCCCTCGTCTCCGCAGCAGCCCATTCTGGCCCTCCAAGCGGATTTGCGCTGGCATTTTTTTCCCAAAGACACTACGCCATTCTGCAGCGATACATCCGGATGGCTAGAGACGCAAGTACCGAGATGGTATACGATCCGATAGAAGGACGGGAAGGAGGAGGGTCGAGGCACTGAGGTTGGGTTGATGGAAAAGGTGGATTGAGAGTGTCACAGTGGAAGCAGGTCGAGGTCGCTGTCACGGGCAGGTAACACAGCACAGGGGGGCGGGGGCAGACGATGCCAGAATAAGACTGAGGGCAAAGGCAAGGCAGCAGTGCAGACGGAACAAGCAGGAGGGGATACGGCACGGCGCAGGGGAGTAAGCGGGAAGCAGGTAGGTGTTGCAGGCAGGGAGGTGACATAGACAAACGGAGAGCAGTGAAGGAAAGCGGAGGAAGCAGAAGCAAGCGAAGGGGTCAGGCAATACCGAGGGTGCAGAGAGGCGGGGCAACATAGGAGAGGTGGAGACAGGCACAGGGGGGAAAAGGGTGCGGGAGCCTGAGGGCACGAAGATGAAGTGATGGCGACGTGTCGACCTGTCAAGCACACTTGTCAATTTAAGGCGCCACGCTAGCTGCTGCTCGACAACGACCTCAGTGCATATTAGGGTCTTTGGTTCTGTTTCATGCCAAAACCATGAAACCCGATCAAAAATGCGAGGTACCAATTGACTGGTAAGATGAGTCAATCTGTTACAGAAGATATCTAAGTAATAATGCAGAGACCGACGAACTCTTCCACATTGCATAAATAGCGAGCGGAAGTAGCACAAAAAACACGTTATATAGACGTATAAGCATCCGCCTATGAAAGACTGTACCCAAAGAATGTGGACCCGTCGATTGCGAATGAGATCAGAATAGCACAGCCAAACGAGTGATAGTGTCAAATCCAGGAACTTGAACGGATGACAGAAATGGAAGTGATGATAGGTTGCACAATCAGTCCTTTCATTTGGAGGTGGCGGACGGGGGTTATGAAGGAAATTGATGGTGTCGCGTTAAAGGTTACAGCATGCCAACAGCAGCGTCTACTTCCGTGATGGCAGCAGAGGTCGGGTTTCAGATTCTGGAAATGGGAGGTCAAATCGACGACAGCGGTGGAGTCTACTGGCTGTGAACTCATAAACATCGTCAGCCTGAAGGCGGCGATCAACCCGCCAGTCGACACTCTCAACATCGTTTGGGACTCATTGATACGGTCTGAGGAAGACTGAACAGGGTTATTAAAAGTTAAGGGAAAGTGTTCACAATCCCGGTGACCTTGCAAGTATCCTACCAGCGTGTACCCTTATTCTATTTCGAGAGTCCGTGGGAATTATGTACAACGCCTTCCTTTTTGGGACCATTCACCACGGTACAAACGTCCTGTCGGCGATGCTGTATTCAGTGGGAGAGATGAAGGGATAGAGAAAAATAAGAAAGAAGAATTGTCACGATGGTCTGCATAAAAACCACTCCTTTGAGGTTGGGTTGAGCGGAGCCGCTGTTTGACCCCACCGGATACCATATACAGTCAAATTTAGGTAAACCATGTGACCAAAACCTAGGGTTCTTTTGCTTGCTTACGCTCACCACATATCCAGTTGAGACGATCTGCCAACTTACCTTCTGATAGATGTATGCAGTGATGGCCCGGCGGGCATCAATTTATGCTGCGCCAGTGGGGTCAACTTAAACTTGCCTTTCTTGGTTGTGCCTCTATTGCCACCATCCCAAGGCGTCCATAGAGGCTTGCCGTGAGTGGCCCGGTGTCTGGCCGTAAACCTCAGGAAGCTGAGTTAACGAAGGCCCCTGGCCCAAACACCTCTCGCTCCCCTCTGGGATTTCGGTGTATCAATCTAGACTAAGAACATAAGGGAATTTCATTTCACTTGTGTTTCTCGTCTGGGGGTGTCCCTTGCACTTAAGCTCTCCTTCAGAATGCCTCCCACACCCACCCACCCCTTCATCCACCCTCTGCTGTTGGGTCACCAGCAGACACCAGGTTTCCCTTCAAAGCTCCCATTTCTTCTGGTCACACCTTCAATCCTTTGATTTCCCCATTCAAAAACTGCAATGCCGCCACCTCCCAATCAGCTGTATACCGTATTTTCTTTCATTGGCTTTGTATGTGTGCTATTCCCATGTGCTGGCATCTTAAAGGTTAGTTGTAATGTACGAATGGTCAAGTACGGAATTTCAGAATCCACGCCGTAGCTCAGAACATCGGAATATGCTTGTTCATGGATGGTCTGGTCTCGGGTGTCTGATACAGTGCATCAACTCGATCATATGGAACAAAAACATGGTCAACAGGGCTCCAGTCTACTGTGACATTGGTAGCGCCTGATGTGCTGCTTCCCGTACGTTCGTTAACGGACTCGACAGTGACACGCATTCAAGTCGGGCTTAACGCCGCAATCCCAGCTTCCTCCCTTTGTATCAACCGTCGCCTCTACAAGATTTCCACTGTCCAGACCAGTATGGCCACGCGCAGGGAAACGCCGTAAGTCACTATTGAACTTCTCATTGGTCTGGCATCCCAATTCTCCAGATGGCAGCTCGTGAGTGCGCTGAGTGATCCTCTTCACAGTCATTTGTCTAAATAGGTGCGATGCAGAGTATGTTGTGTCGGCACGGCGTTACAACATCTTAGAGGATTTCGGGCCCATCCACCATACAGTGCAGAGGATACCCTCTATACCTCTCTTCTGGGCATGGCCCATTGCGATTGGCTGTGTGTCTCTCGTCTACTGCGGTAAGTCTTACCTCCGCCCTTCGGTGCTGCGGCTTATTGTCGACAGTCAGGACCATCTATCATCTCTACAAGCGTCAGCATCTGCGCAATGAGATAATATCTTCCGAATTTGGCGTAAATCGGAGTCTCTACATCCGCTGATGATGCTTGCCGGCGTTGAGATACTTGGGACAATTCCGCTAGGGTCGGTTTTCATGGTACTGGACATCAAGGAGGGTCTCGGGCCGTGGGTGAGCTGGGCTGACGTCCACAGCAACTATTCCAGATTATGCAGATCCCGAGCAGCGTATGGAAGCATGACCGAATTTCCCTTCTCGGGCCCGAGATGCTCCGCTGGTCGCTCGTCCTATGTGCCTTCGTCTTCTTCGCGTTCTTTGGCTTTGCGGATGAAGCACGGCAAGATTACCGTCGCGCGTACTGGCCGCTTGCCGGTCTATTCAACTACTTCACGTCGTCTGGCACCTCCATTGGGTCATCGCATGCGTACGTAGGTCAACGCGCTGGTATCGAAACTTGGGCTCATGTCTTTTCAGCACTTCGTCACTACCCCAACTGAAGTGCAATACTCGTGGCGCCATGGTCTCCGTGAAGACAGGAATCAGGCGCGATTCCACCGTTTCTTTCTCCGACCAACTTTCCATCTCGTCTATTTCCACCCCTAGCGAACTGAACCTCGACGTTGCAATCGATCAAGTTTCGCTTTCGGAGTCCACCGCACCATCTGCATCCAGCTCCGCGGACGGATCACAGGGTCAGTCACTTCAGCCGCCCAAAACTACCTCGGGGTCGTTCCTGCATCTGTTCCACCCCAACTTCCTGACACAGTCAACTCAACCATAGCATCGACATCTACATTCTTCTCCGATGCTGCTGACACAGTCTGAACTTGTCGCATCCTCTAAACTATGTTACTTTGTCTTCCGGACTCCGGACCCCTTTTATGTATCTTTGTTCATCCGCATCAACCACTCCACTAGCATTTTTGCGGCTGCAATACCCATGCGAGCGCGCCACCTTGGGGTGTGACGATATTTATTTCTTAGTTGTAATTTGTCACCAGCCCTCTTGCAATAGACTCGTTCGATCTATCAAGTAGTCCCTCAGCGGTTCCAATTCCGGGCCCGTGCTCTGTGCATCCCCCGGAATGCTATAATGGCCATGCTTCCGAATAGATGGTTACCTAGTTCTCAAAGGGCGCGAGGTGGGGGCCGAGAGCGATCGACCGTCGCTACTTAGCGACCAATAATGGGGCACACTCCCAGGAGATAACTGAGATGGTGGAGAGAGGGGTTGCGCCCCCAAGGACTCGTCGATGGGTTCAACCAAGGTGACTCTACGCACATGATCCGCTATATGTACTACTTGTCCCGTGACTTCCTCATCATGTGATCTCCGACCTCCTTCCCTATTCCAACGGTGATGTTTGTTTTTAGGGCTTTACAACAGAGCATAAAGGGGGCTGAACTTGAGAAAAATAGCACACCCTGTAGTGCAGTGCGTGTAATTGACGTTTAGCCTGAAGCACGTCTACAGCACCAGGCCCAGTGCCCCAATATGGTCGGAACCGTGTGCATCTCAGTACGCATCCATAGTATCGCAGTCTCCACATGCCTCTTGGTTCTTTGGAGTTGTCCAGATGGGGGTCGTCCTTGTGCGCAACCTGACTATGGTTTCGGCATGTCAAGAAATCGATGCTTTATTTGCAGAGGGACGGATAGCAGTGCCTTTCACAAGAGCGAAGAGGATGAACCCCTCGTGAAAACCCGCACATGTAAATCTTGAGTCGCCGAGCCGTTGCCCTCCTCTTCCAAGAAGAAGAAATGCGGCAGCACTCAAAGTACCGACTACTATCTTGACAGTCCCCAACTAAACACGTCCTTTCCAATTCTGATACGTACCTCTCCTGCCTCGAATATTCCGGCTGAGCCATTGAGCTGCGAGCCTAGCTCTGCATTCAGTGCTGGAATGATGTTCTCGGGGAGACACGTGATGGTAGAGAAAGAACTCTCGTTCCCATTTGTGGGATCCTCCCAGGGCGCAACAGCAAGTGGTGCAAGAGGCTCTGGAGCTTCGGAGACTGAAGCTTGGGCAGGACGGTCGAGGAGGACCCAGGCGAACGATGCATGGAAACGCGGTTGATCATAGTATTCCTTCTGACGGAATGATTGCAACGCAGGAGTTAGAGTGTCGGAAAGCGCGCGTAACTAGATGGTGGCACAGGTTCGTTAAGCCAGGATGTACGAGGTCAATGCCGTACAGAATCATACTTCTTGGTGGCCCGCACCGACCTCCATACAAAGAAAAGTCCGGGTGTGCTCGTCATTCGTGAGGTCCGAAAATGCAGCGAAAGAGGCCGTGAAGCTAGTACAAAGAAACACACATCAGCTCACCTCGCATAGTAAGTCTATATATACGAGGGGAGAGATGACGAAGTCTAGGAGCAAGCATGAACTCACGGAGAATGAGCCTTGGCAGTATCCCTCACGACACGCCTCATCACCTCCCTCTGATGGGCGTGTAGGAAGAATGGTCGTGTCAACGATATGTGCAGCTCGCGTACATCCGCCACGGAGTCTGAGTCGGGACCTGAACCACCGAGCGGGTGCACGCTCGCCACCTCCCCCCTCGCGATAGTAAGGGCGCGCTCGACAATGTTTCTGAGCTTGCCATGCAGCAAGATGGGGACATATATGTATGCAGCCCACTGTCCATCGACATGTGGTGTCGCGCGTGTGCGGCCTTGGTGCCTTGAGGGGTCGTCGAGCGGGACTGTGGGTGCGAGGTGCGCCGCGAGTGTTGGGAGCCTGCGCTTCTTGACGGGCGGTGGCAGTGATGATTTCTCCTTTGGAGCGTCCGTCTCTTCTTCGTTCTCTGAGGAAGAATCAGTGTATAAGACGAGGGTCGCAGAGCAGGTTCGTTTCATCCGCTGGCGCTGAAGAGCACTGAGCACGACGGGAGACAGGACAAGGAGCGTCGGGCGCGGCCCGGGCCCGGGCCGGTGGTATAAACCTATTGAGCGATCACGGTACTCTAGGCTACTGTAGTCCTGTACGTAGATCTTGAGCAAAGCCGGCGGCCATATTATGTGGCAGCCGCCTCGAGAGTGCAGTCACCATCATTGCTGGTCATGAACTCAGACTTTCTTGAAGGTCAATGGTTTTTGTTCTGACGTGAAAATTGCCCCGGCCCTGTGCCATGCACGAGATGTTGGCAGTGTCATTGATTATCAAATGATGGCTATACATCCCGACTACTCCGGCTGCCAGGGCGATCCCTGCTCCTCCCACGGTCGTCTCCTCAAGTCGAACACTACACTAACACCCTCTCCCACCTCCATGTCCTCCACAACTATTTCCTCATCTAACTTTCAGTTGGTCACAAAAGCTTTGGCTGACTACGCCGAGCAGACCAGGATACGCCTCGCCGAAAATCCTTTCGCGGACAAGCTTCAAAGATGCGACTCTGCCGAGGATATCTCTGTACTACTTCAAGACAGAGTGAAGGCGTTCAAAGAATATCGGGACGGAAATCGGAAATTGATCAACTGTCTTAATCCCGTAGTGCAATTCCTCCATACGTTTTCTGGCACACTTGGCGAGGGACTTGTTTTGGTGAGCCCCAGCAAGTCAATTCGTCTTTTCTGATAATAACTTTATCCTTCCGCCCTCTAGATACCGTTTCCACCTGTGAAAGTAATCTTTATCGGTGTCGATGTTCTCCTCGCGGTATCTATCCCCTTTACTTTCTACAACTGGATCCTGCTCATGTCTGGATCGATCAGGCAGCTTGTGGAATCAGTAAAAGCTATGACACGCTCGTTGACCTCTTTGAATGTGTCTCAAATTTCCTCCGACGCCTCAATATTTATACCGAGATCCCATTAACACTTACGATGACTAATATAGTCGTAAAGATATTGGTCGAAGTACTCTCCGTGCTGGCTCTGGCGACTAAACAGATCAAGCAAGGCCGATGCTGTATGGGGATCCTCACACAAAGATTTGCTGTTGCTGAACATTCCGTAGTGAAATCCGTAAAGAAACTGTTGGGAGAGAGCGAAATCGAAGCTGTTCTACAGAGGCTCGGCCGGCTTACACAAGAGGAAGTTCGCATGACGGGAGCCCAGGCACTAGAAGTCGTCCACGGTTTGGTAAATAGTATGAAGGTGGTCATGAATAGTACGCAATGTTTCCTTGGCGACTTGGTCTACGTTTGCTGAACTGTTGCCTGGTTAGATGGAAAGGCATCAATCAACGACATCCGACATGCTCTTGGTATATTTGTCCTGCATGGGTAGTTCTGTGTTACTCAAGCTGGCCATTTGTGCTAGTTGCAATGCAAGAAGCAACCAATGAAATCAACAAGATGAAGCGTTAGTTATCCCTTTGTTCTGTCAGAGGAATGCACCGATGCTGAATGTGTCTCACAGGAGAGCTGCTGCAGGAGAAAGTTCGAAGTTGGCTCTCCCCTCCAGATTCCTTGGAAAATCACGTCATTTCGCGAAGATATCATCACCGTGGAACTGCCACATGGTTTACCCAGGATCCTATCTTCGAGGAATGGAAAACGGCAGGTTCCCTGTTATGGATTCACGGTAAACGTGCGTGATTGTCCGACTCTCCCTCGTTCACCTGCTGATGATTGCCCGCCGCGCAATTGTGCAGCCGGCTCAGGGAAGAGTATCCTCTGGTATGTGTCGCACTAGTTCTGTTATCCGTACCATTAAAATCGTCAACTAGCTCCACAATCATCGAAGAAGCTCAAGCCATTTCCGATGCTGGACTAGGACTAATGGCATATCACTACTTTGACTTTAGAGATAACGCAAAGCAGGGCGTCCGTGGCTTGCTTACTTCCCTCCTCGGCCAGCTCTCTGCGAAATCAGATTCTTGCTAGAAAATTCTTTCCGAGCTATATTCAGGGCACAGTGTTGGGCTTCGTCAGCCTGTCAATGGTGCACTCAAGCAGTGCTTGATAGACATGCTGGAAGTTGAGGGGCAACTCGCGACTTATATCTTCTTAGACGGCCTCGATGAATGTCCAAATACGGTTGTGGTGTCCCCTCGCGAAATGGTCCTGGACCTCTTGGAGGAGCTTGTCGATTTACGGCTTCCAAATCTCCGCCTATGCGCGACCAGTCGTCCCGAAGCTGATATCATAACTGCGTTTGAATGTTTGGCCTCTCATATTGTGTCTCTTCATGACCAGAGCGGACAGAAGAATGACATCAACGACTACGTCAGGTCCGTTGTTTACTCAGACCGGAAGATGCGGAAGTGGAGAGTGGAGGATAAAGAACTTGTTATCGATACGCTTGTTCGAAAGGCTGACGGAATGTAAGTTGTGACCATCACGGCGTTGCCCAAAATTGTTTATGAGATTACACAGGTTTCGATGGGTGGTTTGCCAGCTAGACATTTTGCGTGACTGCATTCCTGCAAGTCTCCGAGGTGTTCTCGACGAATTACCCGAAACGTTGGATGTTGCATACGAGCGTATTCTGCTAGGAATCGAGAGGAGAAACAGAGAATATGCCCATCGTCTCCTTCAATGCCTTACTGTGGCAGTTCGCCCTCTCCGTGTCGAGGAGCTAGCAGACATCCTTGCGTTTCGGTTTGAGTCTGGTACTCCCGAATATCATGCGGATTGGTGCCTGGAAAACGCTCAAGAAGCGGTTTTCTCCGCTTGTTCGAGCCTACTCTCCATTGTTAGCCTCGATGGGCATCAAGTCGTCCAGTTCTCTCATTTCTCCGTGAAGGAATTCTTAATATCGGATCGTCTCGCGAAAGCAGAAGAGAACCTTTCCCTCTATCATACACTTCCCCACTCGGCACATTCTATTCTCGCACAGGCTTGCCTCGGCGCGCTACTCCGACTTGATGACCAAGTTGACAAAGACAAAATGAAGGACTTTCCACTCTCCATCTACGCTACTCAACACTGGGTCGACCATGGCCAGTTTGAGAATGTGTCATCAAACATTCAAGAACTCATGGAGCACCTGTTCGACCCGGACAAGCCACACTTTGCGACATGGATCTGGATATACAATATAGACCAACCTTGGGATTGGGCGAGACACATGTCGATGTCGAGCGAGCACCCAACACGGCCTGAAGTAGTCCCGTTATATTTCGCGACACTGTGTGGTTTCCACGACCTCGTGGAACACCTTGTCATGAACTGTCCCCTAGACACCAATGCTAGGGGAGGCATGTATGGTACTCCATTGTATGCTGCCCTCGCGAAAGGGCATTTCAATGTTGCGCTGCTGCTTCTTGAGCACGGTGCGGACGTGAATTTCCTGGACCGTGACAGCTTAAGTCCATTGCACAAAGCATCAGATGACGGGCGTCGTGACATTGTGGAGTTTTTGTTGGAACGCCATACGGATGTCAATATGCAGAATGAGGAGGGTGAGATCTCATTGGATGCGGCATCGAGGAATGGAGAACGTGAGGTCACACGGGTATCGCTACGGTACGGCGTGGAAGTGGACTCCAGTGACCTCCGAGGCTCGACGCCATCATATTGATGTCAGCTTCGGGATACGGCCATCTGGAAATCGTACAGCTATTACTCCAAAATGGCGCCGCTGTGGACTCCCGTGACAACGAAGGCTGGACGCCATTGAAGTCAGCTTCGGGATCCGGCCATCTGGAAATCGTGCAACTATTACTCCAGAATGGTGCCGATGTGGGCCCCCCTAACAACAATGGCTGGACGCCATTGATGTCAGCTTCGGGATACGGCCATCCGGAAATCGTGCAGCTATTACTCCAGATTGGTGCCGCTGTGGACTCCCCTGACAACAAAGGCTGGACGCCATTGAAATTAGCTTCGCGATACGGCCATCTGGAAATCGTGCGGCTGTTACTCCAGAATGGCGCCGCTGTGAACTCCCCTGATAACGAAGGCTGGACGCCATTGTTGTCGGCCTCGCGATACGGCCATCTGGAGGTTGTGCAGCTGTTACTCCAGAATGGTGCCGTTGCTAGTGTGGACTCCAGTAACAACGAAGGCTGGACGCCATTGTTGTCAGCTTCGGGATCCGGCCATCTGGGAATCGTGCAGCTGTTACTCCAGAATGGCGCCGCTGTGGACTCCCCTGGCAGCGAAGGCTGGACGCCATTGATGTCAGCTTCACAATTCGGCCATCTGGAAATCGTGCAGCTATTACTCCAAAATGGCGCAGCTGTGGACACCCCTAACAACAAAGGCAGGACCCCATTGATGTCAGCTTCGCAATTTGGCCATCTGGAAATCGTGCAGCTATTACTCCAGAATGGCGCCGCTGTGGACTCCCCTGACAGCGAAGGCCGGACGTCATTGATGTCAGCTTCGCTATCCAGCCATCTAGAAATTATGCAGCTGTTACTCCAAAATGGCGCCGCTGTGGACTCCCCTAACAGCGAAGGCTGGACGCCATTGTTGTCAGCTTCGCTATCCGGCCATCTGGAAATCGTGCAGCTGTTACTCCAGAATGGTGCCGATGTGGACTCCCATAACAACGAAGGCTGGACGCCATTGTTGTTAGCTTTGGGATCCGGCCATCTGGAAATCGTGCAGCTGTTACTCCAGAATGGTGCCGATGTGAACTCCCCTACTAGTACCAACGAACGCTAGACGCCATTGATGTCAGCGTCGGCTTGGGGACATCTCGATATTGTGCAACAGCTACTCGACCACGGAGCAGCTGTCGACATAAACGCCAATAATGGAATAACTCGGGGGCTCCTTGAACCGCTACCACCACCATGGTACGGATTCCCACGGTATCAGCCGGGGCAAGGATTGATGAGGAACGTCCTCGCCATCGAACACCATCGGCCCCCCTACGAGTCATACCAACTCACACCGTCCCATCATGGACACCCGCCCACCGGCGACACTACTATATACCATACAACCCATGTACCTTACCAAACCCCCTGTGAAATATAGACTACTAAGACCTCCACGACCGCATCCCCGCAAACATACTGACCCACCCACGGCACCAACTCCTTGACGCCCCGGCGCCACGACTGCTGACCCCACCAGAACAACTAAATCCTAACCCACTACAATGCCACCAAAGTACCTGACAGGACCAGCGATGAAAGACCACCCACGCAAGCGCTTCGACAAAGGCGCTGACCCTGAATACCCTCCATTGTTCAATGCCACACGCACACGCACACGCACCCGTGCCCTCCCTCACCGGGTCCGACCTCCGTATCATCGCCATCGAACACCGTCGACCACCCCTACCAATCCGCTGGCACACCTGCCCCGCTCATCGTGATACCTGTCAACTAACGATCATATACCATACAACCCATGTACCCTACCAAGCCCCTTGTGAAATACAGACTGTTTAAACCCTCACGAACGCATCCCCCACCAACCCACTGACCTGCACCAACTCCCTGACACCCCGGCACAACCAAGACCTCTCCCTACCACTGCGGCATATGCCACCACGTCGATCGCCCGAGGGGCCTATGCCCCTTCCCAACGATACCAGGATGGAACGGACCTGGAACCCGTCCCACCAGCACCAACCGACGCGGCAGAGGCGGTAAAGCGCACGAGCGCAGCGCAAGAGGATATTCCCCGTACAACAATGACTGGAATCCTGCGACACCCAAATACCATACATCTACTCCCCAATTGTGACCTACAGCCTGTCTATGCGTACATAAGTCTCGCCAAACCCTTAATCAGACTGCGGATGAACACCCGGTCAAATGACCGCCACAATTAGCATAATAATAATATCACTCACTCCATAGGCGAAATACACCACAGGTGGCTCAGCACCATCAATGCAAGACCCACCAACGATAAACTAATCGCCACGAAGATCAAGCGTGACAAGAGAACTATCCAGAAAGCCAAAGATACCTGGGAACATGTCCTAAGGAACCAAATGGACCTCCCTGATGACTGGATGTTCAGATCCCTCGTGATCGCCTTTCCGACGCCACACGAGGGTGGTGCTCTACTCCTCCAACATCGCAGCCAAGAATGGAGGTTCGACTCTGCCACGGTGCTGTCTGTCGCAGAGCCATCCTTGATCGCTTATACTGTGTTTTTCCATGACATCGAGCACGAGGTTTTGCCCGTGACGTCCGGCCACCGTGTCACGTTGACATACAACCTCTACTTCGATGAGGACGAACGTCCCTCGGCGAAGGACTTGGTGTCGGAACCACCCTCCGCCCTGCAGGAAGAGAACGAGTGGATGTTCCGTTCGGCTTTCAAGGCCCTCCTCAACAATCCGGCGTTCCTCCCAGACGGTGGTACACTCGGGTTCGGACTGCGGCATGTGTACCAGGTGGAGGACAAGCTCGAACACATCTACAGTCTGCTGAAAGGTAGCGACGCAGCTGTGTACCAGAACCTACGCGCGCTTGGATTTGAACCCTTGCTATACCTGTATTATGAGCTGGAACGGCCCGATCACCTTGTCAATACTGTACTCGTCAACAGGGTACCCGACTTCCAGGATTCATATGAGGTCGAGGACCTGACCAAGAAATTGCGCGAGTACGGTGGAATCACGACCATGTACGGTGAGCCGAAAGTGATATGGGTCACGCCAGTGACGACATTCAACTGTCGGGAAAGCATGTATATTGCGTATGGGAATGAGCCATCTTTAGACTTGACGTATGGGGATGTATGCCTTGTTGCGCGTGTTGGTAAGGTAGGTGAAAGGTTAGTGTATGCGACAGCTGCGCAACTTAGGGCGGAGTGGGAAGAGGGATTTGGTAACCAGTTCTATTAAGCCTGTGTATCGCGGGTCTGCCAGTGTAGAAATATTAGTACTTGTTTCACACCAACCCAGACACGAACTTGAATGCAAGCTCGTTTGTACTAAGGTGATGGATCGCGTATCAGAAGTCATGGGACGTTGGTAGCTGTCCAGACTATGATACTTGTTACCAAATGGGGTAACCATATTGGAAGCCAACGTACCAAACAAGGAGTTGAAGTGCAAAACAAACCTTCCGAAGGAACTCCGTGGGAAGAGTGACATTGTGACGCAAGGTCGTTCGAGCCGCGTATTCGGTCGCTCCCGGATATTAGCCATGCATTCATATATGGCAATGCTACTAGTAAACGATGCCGAAATGGTGTGCTATTGTGTGACAATAGTAGTGCATATGCTCTCTCTGTGTTGAGCGGGAGGCAATCTGGTACTAGCGGAATGCATGCAGACGGAGCGGACTAGCAGAGCGGGTGCCAGTGCGATAGGGGCGCACCGGATGCACGCCAGAGATAGTCGGAGGCACTCCGTAAGTAGAGTCCAGAACTATGACAAAGATAAGCCCGGGTTATGGGCAATACGAAGGATATCATAGTGCGATTCTATTCTACCGTCTACACTCTGCCAGAGTGTAGACGATAAAGAAGCGGAGACTACAAAATACAACGATCGATCAGACTGTAACTGTATTCAGGCAGGCACAGCCTGAGCGCAGCAGCCGCAGCTTACCCTCTGAACTGTTGACGCCTCTCTTGAAGCAACATCAGGACCTTGACAAACAATGACAACAGGCTATGTCAGCGTTTGCAAGATCTCGAGAAGGAATAATATGTCCTCAGACGAACGTACTGAACAACGCTTGACCCTTCGATAGTGATCGTGATAAGCGGGACGGCGACATCGTGCGCAAGCTTTCACCTACGTCTCGGAAAAAAACGGGCCGCCCTTATGTTGCGCTAGCAAGGGCACCGTGACCGTGACATTCCGCGCCCCTCTCAGAGCGGCATACCTGACACCAAATGTAGGGGCGACCTGCAAGGATCTCTACCGCAAGCGCAAGGCTGAGACCTGCGTACCAGACAACATAAATCTGAAGGAGAGGTGGATACTTTTTGTCATTGTATTCTTGTATAAGCTTACATACCGTCCCATCTAATCCCATATTCTCTCCATATCCGCCACAGGATCACCGAAATTGAGTGGGCTGTAACACAAGGAACAGAATTTCAACCATCTCTAAGGCGACCAAAGACGAAGAGAAGGGCCAGACGCACAACCCAAGCCAGAGTCGCGCCGTTCTCGCGCGGGCCTGCACTGAACACAGTACCCGAAGGGTCTGCCAACGGTGACGAAAGCAATGAAGAGGAAGTAGTTGTGAGCCTACTTGGAGGCGACCTTACCGACCATCTGCCTCAGCGAGGCGGCAAGGTTGTCGAAGCAACGTTTGGTCTGGAACCCACGAACAATCCAAACCAGCGGGGTCCCGGAGTAGCGGCTTACGCAAATGGAGAGGTGGTAAAACTTCTCCAAGGAAGTTGTGTCGTGGGGAAAACATAATTGCTATCCCGAGGAGAGTTGGGCGTAGACGTGACGCATACCTGAGGTGTTGCAATGAGCTTGTCTTAGTTTCTCATGTCTGTTGTTTGTGGCGTACCATTCCTTGCAGTGTTGGTTCGAGTTCGCTACGTGGGTCATACCTATTGTACCAACTGATGCCTCTTTTTTCAATTGAGGCTCCTCACGCGATCTTGTTTTTTTTTTGATTCCATTAGTGTGCGCCTTGCGGCCTTGGGGTACAGAACCCTATGTAGCGCTCATCGTGTATGTAGATCCAGTAATATACTACTCCATTGTAATGGTTTCAACTCTCAGTTGGGTAATCCCAGCCCGTTTGTGGGCTCGTGGCGAATCAGGGCGCTGAAGCACCAAGTCTTGCGGGTGTGGATGGTTGGCAAGGCCCCCTCTTAGGCCCTCCTCTTCTTCTTGCGTGATGAACTTGGGGTGCTTGAGGTTGAACCCTTGGGCCTGTGTGTAGGGGATGTCAGTGGTTTGCGCTTCTTAAGCGTGGAGTCCTGGTTCAGGGATCCTTCTGTCTCCATGGCCATGGCTTGGTCTGCACCAGCGGTGGTGGAGCTGGCTGCTGTGGGGTTTGGGCGAGGTGTGGGTGGGGTCTTCCAACCCTCACACTCACACGACCATAACGGGCAGGCGTCTCAGTCGGGAATATGGCCGTTCCTGTGGACGTTCTACCTCCGAGTTATCTTCCCGTTTCTGGCTCGGTGATGCAAGCTTCCAGCACAACCCGTGGTAACCAATTAGAGCTCCGCCCCAGGCTTGACAGCTTGACAAGCTGAATACACTTCATTCTTCGGAGGTCAGTGAGCGTCTGGCACATCAAATCCTCAGGCTCCGAGCCGCGGCATAGTACTTATTACTACTTAACTGCGCAGCAGCTCCAGAACCTCGAGACCTTCCTGCAAGCCCTTGCTTCTTGACAAGTACGTTACCTCGCGCTGTATTCTCGTCTATACTAGTTGCACTGCCTGTCAGAATGGTTCTTCCAGGGTCGTCATACAGCATTTGACCAAGTTCGGCCGTTCCGAAGATCCTTGCCTTATCTGATAAAAAATTTTCATCGATGCCATGCCGGTTACCATCATCTCGCTTATCAGATTACGACAAGTGACTATACCCGCCCCCTAAACGCGCCCTAAACAGGTTGGTCTGAGGTCTGACTCTCCCAGGGAGAAAGAAACGAAGTCCCCGTCAAGCTTAATCATCCCATGGAAGAAGCATAACCCAATCTTAGTGCCATTTCAAGATATTATACCAGGCACACTCGTTCAAAGCGGGCATTCCTATACAGTAATATGTGAATTCTTTTTCCCGCCGTGTACGCGACATATTTTTTTCCCCACCTGGGCCGCGGGACATGAAAGCCGTTTATAAAGGACAATGTGAAACCGTAGTTGACTGTTTCAAGACTCCTAAGTCTTTCCTAGCTTACGTTCTGCCCAATTTCGCGCAATGTCTGACGCCAGGTCGCATGTCACTGTCCAACAATATATGACAGCAGTTCGCGAGCATGCATGGCTAGGGTCCATCGCATTCTTGGTCGTACTCCCATTAGGCTCGCTGGTCTCCAGGTACTTCCGCACTTTTACCACCAAGTCGGTCGTTCCACTCTTAGCGAGACTCGATACTGAATGCCTTCAGGTGGTGGTTTGCTCATTGGATTGTGAATTTCCTCGTTTCTGGCCCGCTGGTCATTGCCTCATGGGTCAAGGGAGTTCAGGCAACGGGGGGCGGGCGAATGGACCATCATAAGGTTGGCCAGTTCCGGTGCGGCTCCTGTTTATAACTTACATCTCATGTCGAGTGCAGAGAGTCGGCACGGCCATCTTCGGCCTATACATAGTGCAGGTCGTTCTTGGTGCCTTCATACACTTCGTCCGCATCCCCTTCCCGCTTCTCGTCCATCGGCCATTGTCAAACTATGCACATGTGCTGCTGGGCGTGACGATCCTTGCCCTCTCGGAATATCAGGTCTGTCATTTGTACGTATGGACTCTGAAAGCTAAAAGATCTAGGGCAGATTTACAATGGGATCTATATTGAATGGCCACTCCATACCCGAAAAAAGGGAATCGCTCCAATTCCCAAGTCTTTGAAGCATGCTTGGCTAGCCCTTGTGATCGCAAGTCATGTTTAACGCTAAGCTGTACTTGGTATAGTGACACACCATCGGTAGATTTTCTGGACTTTATACGTCCTTGGGCTGTCATTCCTTCCTCGCCAATACAGGCAAGAACGAGAAAGCAGGAAATCGCAGCTGGTAGAGGATAAAGAGTTGCGTCAAGTGCCATAGGCTTACCAGCGGCCCATGATGCGTGGCAAAGGGCAAAAGGTGAATACGGATAATGTAGATACATATGAAATATAGTATACGGACACTTGTAGCTACTGAACTTCCGATCTATGTAAGGAAGTCAACGATGCAAGCGAACTATATGCAATACAGAAAAGCTTCAATGCAGGCGCAGATGACAACGACGCCCTTGAGTTGCACATTTCACAACAGTAATGTGGGACCGTCCCTGATTTCCCAGGGCAACTAGGTCACTGTCGACAACGATAACGAGTATACGCTCTACGACGATGGCATGGGTTATCTCAGACCCACTTCACTTCAGGCTGCCAATAATGACGATGATGCCGCAGCACATTTACTGTAGGCTCATGAAATTTCCAAAGGACAGAAGAGAGCCTGTAAGATAAAAAGATGAGATCCAACAAGGCGAATGTGAAACGGCCAATGCGGGACCGTATGCATGCATGTGCTAGGAGATACAAGGAAAAACCCATCAACTTCAGAGCCTCATGAGCGTGATAAAGACCAACCATAGAGAAATTCTCGCCTATAATAATGATATCGCCCAAACACCTATGTCAATCCCCTTGTCCTCTTCACCTTTTCAACGAAGTTTGCGACTTCTGGGAGAAGGCAAAATCTAAGGAGCGCTATGTTCGTGTAGCTGATGCAGAACAGAACAAGCAAAGGCATTTCCTCGGGGGGGAAGGGGTTGGCTTGTTCAAGTTGCAGTTTTACCTCAGCCTTTGATGCTAGTTTCGAAGGAATTATATGGAACTTAGCAAAGGGAATTGCTGTTGAGATGTCATGCTGAGTCGTTGTTCAGCCATCGTAGGACGGGTTTGAGAGTGTAGCCAGCATGGTCATGGGGTATCACACCATTTACTTCCAGATCCCCACGTCATGCTCAAAAAAGACGTCAGGCCATGAAGGCCTTCGTTCGAAAAATGGCTGAAAAATATGATCGACCAGAGAAGCGACGAGGGAGCGTGTGAGAAAGGGACATGTAAGCGAGTGGTCGCCATTACATCAGCAAATGTGTCAAAATTTCGGGCAATTTTCTCGGGGCCAAAATTGCAATGTCTTTTTTCCGCTCTGTCTGCGGTAGGGTCGACATCAGTTGTGTCCATAGCATTTACTATGAACACGACCGATTTCGGCCATCAACTCTATCAAGGGGCCCGGCGGCCACTGTGTAGTGTAGGAGGTATCTCCCGCTCTACCCTGGTTTCTTTTTCTTCTTTTTTTCTTCTATTTTTATTTTGTTCCATACCTTTGTGCGGGCAACGCAATCTATTGTCTGTGAGCAGTAATCCCGTACCGCTTCTGGTCATTTCCGCCTAGTACCTGCAAGCTTCAACATAAAATCCGAACACATATCTTCTTCTCATTTATTCTCATTACCAGGACCACTGGCAGGCGCATGGGGAAACCCATCCTTACCTTCGCCCACGCGACGGATACCGAGGAACAGATACCTCATATCCTGGCAATAACGTCAATACTACCCCAGTGATTCTGAATCAGCGTTCTCCAAAACATTACCAATAGGCATCGCCTCTCCCTTTCTCATGACGGAGGTAAATCTCGCGGGTATCTTCTCCACTCAACGTCCATCGCCCCAGCATCGTCTTCACCCTTCGCCTTGCTGGCTCTATCATGTACATCGGAAAGGCAGATCGCCCAGCGTGATAGAAGGGGACGGACAAAGCCAGGTCCCAACGTCCGCCCTCAGCCGAGCTGTCATGGTCGCCGCCGCCGCGAGCCAGCCCCGAACAGCCCAGTGCATTTGTCGATCTAGTGGAGTTGTTGCTTGTGCTCACTCCCTTTATATGCGATGGGCCGTATCCCCATGCAATAGTTTGGCCTGCTTAGCGTACATCCTCGATGCGCGCGTCACAGCGGAAGGGAAGACAAGAATGGGGATAGGAATTGACCTCGCTAAGCCCCGGAAGCAAGTGTGCCACAGACAAGGCTGTTACAGTAGTTGCGGTGGGACGCACGTTGTTTTTTTGGCGCTGGGTAACTGATAGAGGGACTGAGGCTAAGTAGCTACTAGTATGGCTACAAGTTCAACTTTTACTACAGTGTGTTGATGCGCCAAACTGCTGAATGACATCCATTTGGAATTCACTGCCGCCAGGAAACGCACTTGGAAAAATATATATAAAAGAGGAAGTGGCCGCAGTCATGGTGTCCACCCTACCCGACAGAAACTGCTAGGAGAATGATGGAAGATACAGTATATAGTAGTGTACGAGTCCATCGTTCAGAAATCCGTGTCCGTTATGGCCGGCTCCACTACAGTGTGGCAGGTTCGGTGCTGTACAAGGCATCGATCCTTAAGAGCCTTTCATCGGGATTGCCTTCGTGCCTCAAATCTTCGGGGTCATGCTGAGTCGGAAAGTTTGAAGAGAACAGGGGTGTTGCCTCTCCGTCCACGCACCATGACGCGTCACCGGTGGGTGTAGCAACGCCATGATCGAGCTCACTCTCTTGCTCCCCGTCGCCCAGCACAGTGACTGAGGGCGCATCCACGTCTTCATCGGGGGGGATTCCACCAGGTACGTCTCTTCTGCATTACAATCCCACACGGTCTCCCAGGACCCCTTCAGAAGAGACGAGTTTCGACGTGGCTCTGGAACTTGGGTGGGAGACCGCTTGCGCATTGGAGGGAGGAACCGGAGCCTGGACGGTAAGCCTGAAGAAAAATAAGTCAGAAGGGAAGTGCGAGAGAACAAGGTTTTGTACGGCTCCTACCAACTCGGAAACGCGTCACGGCCTGAGGTGGTTCGCGCATGCCAAATTCTTCTTCCATCATCGAGATGGTCGTTGAAGACCGGCGAGCCGGCGCTACTTGCGCTCTCTCTGATATTTGGGCGCTATTAGGAGAGAAGAAGATTGGCATGGCGAGCTCGGGTTCAGGTCTATGTGGAACACCTGGAAGATGTTATGGTACGAATGGTCATGCAATACGACTCGCGGAAAGCGTATATATACGTTTGCCAGGTAAGCACTCTGTGGCGAGACGTTCGATGAGTGTAGCGTGCCAGACCCATTTGAGCAAAATTGAACATAATACTCCAAGTCGCTATAGGAACTCTTGCGAAGCCTCGTGGCACCATGACGGTTGGGCCTTCGATGCCATGTTGCATGCCTGGGTATACGTAGAAAACAGCCACCATCGTGGTGTCCTTATTGTAAGGCCTGAAGAATGTTGTTCGAATGCCGACTCAGAAAAGGGGTTGTCCAAGATCGATGATCTCGGGGTTAGGGCTAATGACTCCGAGATCCAGCCGACTTTTGTCATCGGCACGCGATGGTGATGACTCCGGGTCCACCGTGACGTAAATAGACACGGCGAATAACTTCGACGGTCATCTTGTCATCATCTTGTCTTGCTCGCTCGGGCCCGTCGGGTAACCACATTACTATCTTCTACTGTGACTACCTAACATACTACAGTAGTATCCGAGTTACTTGAAGTCCTCAATTGCAGTTTGCCTAGTCTTGCGATACAGAGGATATGGGGACGATAATAATGAGGACGGGACCAGACAATACCATTCGCCCCTATACGAGGGCGTGCTCCTTAAGAGCAATCCTACGCGTTACATAATAAACAAATATTATCTTATCTTATCTTAGCCGGTCTGTCGGAACACATCCCAACACCTAGTGCCATCATGATGTCGTACTTCAAGCTTGTGACGAGTCTCCGAGGCTAAGAATCGTGGTCTCGGATCTCGAAGCTATGGCCCTTGCGCCAATTGCCAGTACCCTGGAGATGCCGGGACCGGCGACCGCAATCACCGCTTTCAAGTTCCAACTCGGGTTCTCCTTGTATTGTCGCTCCAACGGTTATTAGGAGTCGTCATCTGCATTTTTATCTGCATTTGTCGGTCGCACTGCTGACTCGAGGGAGACCCGCTTAAATTCCGCCTCGATAGGGTCCCTTGGTAGGGGTATAAATCCACCCTGTGGCCATCTTTCCTGGCAGTGAGCACAACTCTTGTCTCATTTTATACTGCAATGGCCGACAATACCACGGATTCGCCTCTAGATATCGAACAGCTACTTACCCCACTACGGGAGTCAATCATCCACAAGCCACCCTTCGCAAGCGGGTCGCTCCACCTTCCCTCTTCTCATTTCTCACTCTTCTACAAGATAAACAAAGATGGTCTCGCAGCTAGGTACGTAGATACCGGTCGCCTGAACCGGAAACCTGCTTCACTGACTTTTCATACCCTAGACATGTCAATTTTGTTGATGCTACCCCGGACGAGTTGGAGCAGCTCGCACAAGCCTGTGAGCCCGCCACCTTCGGCCACAATAAAGAAGACGTGATGGATGAGACCTACCGCAAGGCTGGAAAGATGGATACGAACTATTTCGCCACGCCACTAGTGCCTGGTCACACCGATCTCATCAAGATCGTGCGTAACTACCTGCTCGAAGGTACTGACTCGGCCCGAAAAATCAAGGTCGAGCTATACAAGCTCAACGTGTACAGTATGTTCCTGACCCATATTCAAGTTCACGCCTACCACAGACTAACTTGGAGACACTACCCAGGCAAGGGGTCGTTTTTCAAACCGCACGTCGATACCCCGCGTAGCAAAAAGATGTTCGGGTCTCTTGTGGTCGCCTTTCCGACGCCACACGAGGGCGGTGCTCTACTCCTCCGACATCGTGGCCAAGAATGGAGGTTCGACTCTGCCGCGGTGCTGTCTGTCGCGGAGCCATCCTCGATCGCCTATGCTGCGTTTTTCAGTGACATCGAGCACGAGGTTTTGCCCGTGACGTCCGGCCACCGTGTCACGTTGACATACAACCTCTACTTCGCTGATGACGCGGATCCCTCGGCGAAGGACTTGGTGTCGGAACCGCCTTCCGCCCCGCTGGAAGAGAACGAGCGGATGTTCCGTTCGGCTTTCAAGGCCCTCCTTAACAATCCGGCGTTCCTCCCAGACGGCGGTACGCTCGGGTTCGGACTGCGGCATGTGTACCAGGTGGAGGACAAGCTCGAACACGTCTACGGTCTGCTGAAGAGTAGCGACGCAGCTGTGTACCAGAATTTACGCGCACTTGGGTTCGAACCCTTGCTGTACATGTATTACCCCAAGCCCAAGTGGGCCACGTGGGACGACGATATTGAGGCTGTGCTCACCGACGAGGTAGTCGACCTGGGCGGCGAGGCGGTCGAAGACACAATCGCCAATTTACGTGATTTGGGTGGACTCTGTGTCGGGCGAGGCAGGCGGGAAGTGAAGTGGGTCACGCCAAGGACGACATTCAACTGTCGGGAGTGCTCGTTCGTCGCGTATGGGAATGAGCCATCTCTGGACATGGTGTATGGACACGTATGTCTTCTTGTGCGTATTGGTAAGACGGGTAAAAGATGGGCGTATCCAACCGCTGTGCAGGTAAGAGAGGAGGCGAAAGTGGAGAGCTACGACTGTACTAGTTAAGCTTGTACAGTACATCGTGGACATGAAAATCATATCTTGAGTTTTACACCCTAAACAGGAATGCAAGCTCGTTTGTACCGAGGGAAAGAAGCTAACGGATGCATAGAGCAGGCCAACACACGCCCCATACCAAGGCCCGCCAGTCACACCCGCATCCCACCACAACTTCCCCCGCGCGAATTGCTACGCGCACGACTCCACCGAAGCCCTACGATATGCCACGATTGCCCATAATAAGGCAAGGGAGAAGGTTTCATAGGCAGCAGAAATCATTGCAGAGGAGCAGATTATATTAGATCCACGGACATGTATAGCTACATAGGGTTCTGTACCCCAAGGCGCACACTAATGGATTCGAAAAAAAAAAAAAAGGGTTGAACACTGTGAGCAGCCGCGTCGGAGCCCGGCACTGGCACTCAACAGGCAGCCTACTGTAAACCACCAACTAAGGATTTATGCATAGGTACCCAGAGGAAGGATATCGCGGCACGAGCTCGTCTTGACCACGTACTCGGTCGTTCCCATAGGCATTGCGGCGATGGAGGCACCCGGAAGCACGGCTTGACAAGAATGAGATTCTTCAGTTCACAGAGACGTCACGAGGAACCCTTGGTTGGTGTTTTCGCTGGATTAATACTTTTAAGTAGTCGACATCGTCCGTAATGGGAACAGTGACCAGATAAAGGGCTTCGATAGAACACCACAGTTTGTATTTTATTGGCATGGAAGAATGATCGATTTGGCCATTAGTTGCCAGTGGGATTACATGACCGTGACTGCTGGCGCCAGACTGCACGATGACGTTAGCAATGACTAAGACTTTCAAGTGAAATCGGAAGTTGACCTTCGCTTCCATGTCATCTCCACCAGCTGCCCAGCCACTCAAGGTGGCCTCCGCAAATGGCTCCACTAAGGGGGAGGGGTCCAGGACCCCCGTCCAATCACGGCGCTCTTCTCCAGGACCCTCAAAGCCCCTCGCTAACCCAGCTGATATCTCGAGTCCGCACGAGCTCACCGCATTCGTGCGTTGCAGCAATTTTTTTCTTTCTACAGATACAATCCTCTTTAACCATCCACTCTGTTCGACAGGTAGAAACGCTGTTAGAACAGCTTGATTCCAAGTTCGATGATATGTCTTCGCAAATAATCGAACGTAGTGCGTTATTTGTTCCATAGTCCTGCGGTACTTCATTCATACACCATGTGTACAGTGATGCAGATGTCGCAGCGCGTAGACTCTCTTGAAGCATCGATTCAGGATATCATCAATGGGGATGCACCCTCGAGTTCGGCATCGAGTATACCGCCATCGCCTGGCCCTACCACCTCGACTCTGCAGTCAAGGCGTACCCGTAGCGGGCTGCAATGATACCCAGGCAATGGGATATTCAATCTGCTCAGTGCCCCATCGTTCTTCTATGTGGTTTTTAGGCACGATTTTTGGTAGAGTGGCTCTGTATCAATATCATCGCGTTGATCTGGCAGACGGGCGCTTGTTGCATCTATGTCAACGAACTGCGACGAGCCCATCCGCATGGGCAGGTTCCGTTCGCCCCACATCTTTATGTCCATCTAGAGAATTTGGACACGAAATATCAATCACGCAGATGATGGACTCGCCACCGATCTTCTCATGCTTCAGCCTTAGGCGCTTCCTCGCGCCAGTCATGATTGGGCACTTCACAACACCATATCTCTGAGTCCTAGGATCATACTACATCACAGCGTGAAGGTCTTTAAAAGTCGTCTCTCATCGTTCATCCATGGAGCGCTTTCCGTAGGACTTACGAATATGCCCGAGATATCATCATATACATATTCATACAAAACTACGTTAGAGTCCACGACGGTGGTGTGCGCCGTCGCACGCGCGACTTGGGGGTCCTCAACTTCCCACCCCCCCCTTCCTCTTGGAGTACATGGAACGACATGCTATGAGTTTTCGAAACCCTCGTCAACAAAAGCTTTTAGGATCTCCATGACGAAGTCACACTGCTCCCTCCAGGTCCGACGCAACAGCCTTCTCTCTCCAGAATTGCACATCTTGAACAAAAACTTTGTCTCATCGTCCTCGGGGAGGTTTGGATCCTTGATCAGAGCTTCCTCCAATTTCCTCGCTGACATAAGTGCATCTCTATCGAGCACAGTGATGTCCTCCAGCTTGCGGCCAAGGAGCTCGCGCAGTGCTGTCTGGACGTTCATGAGTAGCTCGTGTGTGTATTCGTAGGCAAACTCTAAGGGAGTTGGGATTGTCGCGCCAGCTGTGTAGGGGTGGCAGCAAGGTGGGTGAAGTTAGCATAGCGGGAGAGCAGAAGGCTGGGGTACCAACCGCAGAAAATGAGGAGCACCTTATGCCCTTCCTTTGTCACAAAGCACTCCCGTTCGAGCAGCTTCAAGTTTTCGTAGGTTAGCGGGACCCTTTGGGTCGCATCGGAAGCAAATGGATTGACAGAGTCTTGCATGAGCGATATAGTAAGGCCACAGAGTTGGAAATGAATGCGTAGAGTTCAGTTAATGAGCCAGCAGCGAAGGCCAAGGTCTGTCATAAATACTGTCGCTTAGAGACAAGCGTCTTTCGCCACGAATGTAGGACAAAAGAGTACTCGACATTGTGGACTGACTCCTGGTCACTGCGGGCATGTTCAGCCACACAGCTTCACAAGGCGTCACCCGTTTATGCTGGCAAGTCAGGCTATTAGGAATTTAGGCCCGGGGGTCGGGGGACTGACCGAAGAGAATGTCGAGAAGCGCCGACGATGGCGGGGGTTGGCATCCAGGCAGCTCACTGCATTTCTTCCTCGTTTCCCTTCCGTCGCCCGCCACCAGCACGGCGGCCTTGCACTGACTTGCGGCGATCTCGATCCTGTTCGTCTAAAGATTGCCACAATTGTGCCGGGACCCCGATTACTCGTATGGGTACGGTCACAAGTTTCCGTCCCGGACACGGAAAACTCAAGGGGACCCTCACCTTGGAAGTGAAGAGCGGGGGCACATGACATGGATAGAAACGGTGTGCGCAAAGGATAGGATAATAGGTCCCTTGTTCCAAGACCCTCTGCTCAATAAGATACCACGCCCTCAGAAGTTCTTGCCAGCTCACGTCGAGACTCGAGAGCTGAAACTTGAATATTTACTGTATCCACAAATACGGCCAAAATGCCTGATCTTTATTGACCAGTATTCTCGGGGAATCGGAAGTCCAAAGA
This sequence comes from Lactifluus subvellereus, assembly GCA_022496195.1. Classification (NCBI taxonomy): domain Eukaryota; kingdom Fungi; phylum Basidiomycota; class Agaricomycetes; order Russulales; family Russulaceae; genus Lactifluus; species Lactifluus subvellereus. The sequence continues at coordinate 197,669 of WTXC01000039.1, read as the reverse complement.
ACAAAGTAACATGTTTTAATGAATGCGACAGGTTCAGACAGTGTCAATGGCACCCAAAGAATATGTAGGTGTCACGGTTGTTGAGGTAAAGATGAAGTACTACTGAAAATATATGAGCCCAACATTCGAAACCAGCACGTTGACCTACGGAAGACAGAGTCCGTGGCTAAGTAGACGTAACCAAGGGTGTTGTCTGGGGAAGGACCCCACCAGTAGAGAGCGTCCGGACGTGCATGTTCGGGTTCCTGAGAATGATGAACTACTGGGTGCAAGTGGACAAACAAGAGGTCTAAATATCAGGAGCTGACGAATAGAAAATAAGAGGATCCTGAGGGCCGTCTGTACCAAGGGGTCCCCCATGCTCGCGGTCCAAATCTAGATACCATTGTTATGCCGGTGGCACGTAGGTCCGAGACAATCGTAGCAACAGCAGCAGCGAAAATCCCTTCGAATAAGAAGAGTCGTCTGGCCGAGACCATGCGGCGCTTTTCCAGAAAGTCAGAGAGTGTTTTAGTCGCTTCGGCCACTCTCCTGGGGCCACACTGTTTGGTATGCCGTCACACGTTCTATGGTTGTTGTGGGGGTAGAGGACGCATCCACGATGTTGGGGTCGAACTTTCGATATTGATTAGTCTTATATTGTGTACTCCAGTATGATCGGAACACGGTTCATGTGGGGGAGGGGGAATGAGGAAGGACACGAAATTTAGACTCGGAAGCAGAGTGCTGCAGCAACATGAAGCTTCTTCCGAGTTGTATAAAGCGATATATTGTAAGTCTCATGCCTTCGAATTCCCGCCGAACTCCGAGCCACGAACTAGACCCATTTTGAGTCCTTTCATGCTCTCCCCTCGTTTCCGTAGCGGCCCATTCTGGCCCTCCAAGCGTATGTGCGCTGGCATTTTTTTCCCAGAGGGGACGCTACGCAATTCTGCAGCGATATATCCGGGTGGCTGGAGACGCAAGTGCCGAGATGATATACGATCCGATAGAAGGACGGGAAGGAGGGTCGAGGCACAGAGGTTGGATTGAGAGTGCCACAGTGGAAGCAGGTCGAGGCTGCTGTCGCAGGCAAGTAACACAGCGCAGGGTGGCGGAGGCAGACGATGGCAGAATAAGACTGAGGACAAAGACAAGGCAGTAGTGTAGGCGGAACAAGCAGGAGGGGATACGGCACGGCGCAGAGGAGTAGGCGGGAAGCAGGGAGGCGACATAGACAAGCGGAGAGGCAGCAGAAGCAAGCGAAGAGGTCAGGAAAGACCGAGGGTGCAGAGAGGCAGGAAAACATGGGAGGTGGAGGCAGGCACAGGGAGAAGAGGGGCGCGGGAGCCTGCCAGTGAGGGCGCCGCACGAAGATGAAGTGATCATGATGCCGATGGTTACATCACGTGTCAACCTGCCAAGCACACTTGTCAATATGTAATATACAGTATTAGAGTGCGTTCAGTAGCAATTTCCGCGGGAAAGAATTTCTGCGGGTTTACTTTTTGCAAAGTGCCAGAAAATAAAGCGTGTGAATTGGGAAAGTGCTACTGAACGCGTGAATTTCTGACTTTTCTTATCCCAGCTTGGTGGCATTTCAAATATATGGTTGTGCAACACGAATCAACTGAAATGGATGTCTCAAATTGCATGAAAATGCACCAAAAAGCCATAGAACTCACAATAGAAGATATAGAAGGTATTAGTTAAGTAAAGAGTTTGTCTCACAGAGATCAAGCAATAGTAGGAGATTAACTGTGGGAAGCCAAGGAGAGTCGAGAAACGGAAAGAGGCAAAAAAAACAGGTCAGACCTGTTTCTCGACTTGTGAGGCATTTCTCGGAAAAATGGGAAAATAAAAATTGAGAAATTGGCTACTGAACCCCAGGGAATAATCGCACTGATGGGATCGGATGGGATGAGACCAGGTCGTATTTGGGGTGACAGTCATATGGAGTTAGACAGTGTCATAGCCCGTCCGAGCAGTGAGAATGACTAATCAGCGAAAATAACAAGATCTGTCGCAGTCTGCCCATATCTGACAGACACAAAAAATAATGGTTGCGAGCATCTAACCTCATCTGACTGGATATGACCGATTCTGAATTGTACAAAAATATGTATATCATATGAGTTCTGATGACATTGCACTGGATATTACTGAACATTTTTCTATTCACATTCAAGAGACTCAAAATTCACATTGTTTACTATTCTATTTTACAGGTACTAGTAGTAGAATGTATAATAAAACAACTAGTCTTCCTAGTTAAAATATGGCAGTCACATCGGCGCAGCAGCGACCGCGGTGACGGTGCTGGCACAGCGGCGGCTGTGGTGACGGTACTGGCGTGATGGCAGCCGTGGTCGTCACGGTCATCATCGCGGTCGTCGTGGTGTCATCGGCGTTGTCGTTGTCGTGGGCTGGTTGTCATCGTGGGCCGGTTATCGTCGTTGGTCGTGCCCTTACCGTGGGTGCTGCTGCCGTCGTCATCAGTTCCTGTAGATTAAATGACTAAATACATAAAAACTTGACAGAAAAAAAGAGGACATACCTGTGAACTCGGGAGGCAATGCTTCCTGAGCTCATGTTGCCCCTCCCTGTTTTTGGGAGCCCTCTTGGCCGTTGGTGATAGCGGCGGTTGAAGGCGGTGGCGGTTGACACGTCCCTGACGTGTTAGCACTACATAACAAAAAAATTAAAATTAAAATGTACCTGTTGACTCAGGAGGCAAACACCTCCTGCGTGGTGACGTGGCCGGTACGAAGAGGTGGTGGCAGTGGTATTCGTGCTCACCTTGCCCTCGTTCCGTTCGTGTTCGTTGTTCGCCTCCCGCACTAGTTCGTCCCAGGAAAAGGTGGCCACGATCATGGCAGACGATGTGGATGCCGTGCACGCGGGCGCGTAGGTGGCGATGTGGCTGGGCACACCCGGGGCACAACAATACCTGTAAAATAAAGAATAATTAGTTATATAGGAGTAGTCAAGACGGGATATGGGGTTGTTGACTTGTCCAATTTTTTTTTCCTGTTTGTGTGTGTCTATTTGTTGTTACTCGCGAAAAAAATTGTCAAGTCCTTTTCGCCGTTTCAGTCATGTGATTATGTGCCGCCCTCTTTTCCTCCATGTCACTAACTACAGTATTTGCTTGTCTTAGGCATCACAAATACAGTTCAAGTGCACAGGCAGGGAAAGTAAGTAAGATGATTAGTGTGTATATGCTGACTATGTGTTTCAGATAATCAACAATGGCAGGCCCAGACACACGCGAACGAAGGGGGGTGCGCGCACAGCAGCTGCAGCAGCAACGGCTGCGACGGCTCGACCGTTCCACAGAGGGGCGTGGCTGCCCCCTCGTGCCACCGCGGCGACACACAATAGGCCCGAGAACCACAGCGACGGCCACAGATACAGATATACGGTGCGCCCGCATCCCCTCGCACTGCCTCACGCACAGCAACAGCAGCAGCAGAAGCAGGCGCTGCGCGATGAGTGGTGGAGGCAAGAGCACACACGGTGCACGCGCGTGTCCCGGCAGCAGCGGCGGCAGGAGTGGCAGCAGCGTTGCACCAGTCAAGATAATATTGTGTCTAGTTTAGAAATTGTGCCGGCACCTATCGCAATTCAGTAAAGGTGCCAGCTGTACCGCATCTCAGTAATGTAGCGCCAAGTATAAGCAATTTTGTTGACATGCTGTACATATGGCAATCTCGACTATATATAAGCATTGTCATTTACAATCAGATTTGGTCAGATTGCTGGAGGACTCTGCAGTCGGTAGCCGAGAAAGCCAGATACAGTCCGAATGGTTCATATTTACTATTATTTAGTCCGATCTGGTCATTGCGACTTTTCACTGGGAGTACTGAACGGTCGCGCTTTCACACCGTTTCTCAAAAATTTTTACGATTTCGCTTTCTCACTTTTGGCAGGGATTTCTCGCAGAAACTGGCTACTGAACGCACTCTTAGGGTCTTTGGTTCTGTTTCATACCCAAACCATGAAACCCGGTCAAAAATCCGAGGTACCAATGTAAGATGAGCCAATCTGTTACAGAAGGTATCTAAGTAATAATGCAGAGACTGCCGGCGACGAACTCTTTTTTTTTTTTTTTTTTTGGAAAGCGTTTATTTTCGTAGTTAGCTATGTACCACTGTCTACCGAAAATAATTGTTGGGGGCAGGGGAGATTGCCAGGATCAGCCCTAACCTAACACGCTGTAGCCGGGCCGATGGGACCGGGGCGAGGTAAAATGCACATCCCGATAGGGGATAGTGTGGGACTCAGGGCACGCGTCCTACGGGGGCAAGGTGTGTCGTGTCCTCCTACCCACTAAAACCTCTCGACTGGTGAGCCAGTCATCTGGGAGGTCCGTGTTTTTTCTAAGGACATGTTCCCAAGTACTTTTGACTGTCTGGGCGGACTTCTTGTCCGGGTTGTCCCGTTTGATTTTTGTGGCGAGTATCTTATCATCGGTGAGACGTGCGTTGATGGTGTGGTGCCATCTGTTGATCGACCTGGTGAGGGGGAGTACGGGTGTGTGTGCGTGTGCGTGTGTGTGGCATTGAACGAGGGTATTCAGGCAGCGCCTTTGTTGATGCGCTTGCGTGGGTGGTCCTTTCATCGCTGGTCTTGTCAGATACCTTGGTGGCATTGTGGTGGATGATTTGATTGTTCTTGCAGGGTCAGCGGTGGTGGTTGTGCCAGTGGGGCGTCAAGGAGTTGGTGCCGTTGGTGGGTCAGTAGGTTTGGGGGGATGCGGTCGTGGAGGTTTACTAGTCTGTATTTCACAGGGGGTTTGGTAAGGTACATGGGTTGTATGGTATATATTAGTTAAGATTGTCGCCGGTGGGCGGGTGTCCATGATGGGACGGTGTGAGTTGGTATGACTCATGGGGGGGCCGATGGTGTTTCGATGGTGAGGACGTTCCTCATCAATCCTTGCCCCGGCTGATACCGTGGGAATCCGTACCATGGTGGTGGTAGCGGTTCAAGGATCCCCGGCGACGAACTCTTCCACATTTGCATAAATAACGAGCGGAAGTAGCACAAAAAACACGGTGTTATATAGAGACGTGCAGGCATCCACCCATGAAGGACTGTGCCCAAGGAATGTGGACCCGTCGATTGCGAATGAGATCAGAATGGCACAGCCAAACGAGTGATAATGTCAAATCCAGGAACTTGAATGGATAACAGAAACGGAAATAATGATAAGTTGCGCAATCAGTCCTTTCATTTGAAGGTGGCGGACGGGGGTTATGAAGGAAATTGATGGTGTCGCGTTAAAGGTTACAGCATGCCAACAGTAGCGTCTACTTCTATGACGGCAGCAGAGGTTGGGTTTCAGGTTCTGGAGATGGGGAGGTCAGATCGACAACAGGGGTGGAGTCTGCTGGCAACGAACATCGTCCGAGGCTCAGGGCGGCGGTCAGCCCGCTAATAGACACTCTCAACATCATTTGGGACTCATCGACAGGGTCTGAAGAAGACTGATGCGAAATGAACGGAGTTTGGAAGTTAAGATTGTTCACAATCTCGGTGACCTTGCAAGCATCCTACCCACAAACACACAGTGCATGAGCTGAGTCCACTTGAGATGGGATTGGAGCAGCGAGGCAGCTAGTGTTTCTCAAATTAGTTTCGATCATTCACGGGTGACATTTGTGGCCTCACGGGAGAGTAGTGCCAAGCTAGCGGCAAGAAGAGAAAGGCAGTGATAGAGCGCATGGAAAAAAGCAAGCATGTGCCAGCGATCGAGAAGACAACGTGCAAGAGATTGTAAAGGTAGTGATACTCGTCCATCTCGTTCTCGCGATAAGCTTCACAGGAGAAAAAACTAACGCTACAATATAGAAAATAGTGAGAGAGCGGGTTGATGCGGTCACATCGCCAGGATGATACAGGATGATACGTGTGTGAGCTGCGTGCGTGTACCTTTATCATGATCATGATTCTATCCGACAGTCCGTGGGAATTACGTACGACGCCTTCCTTTTTTGGGTCATTCACCACGGTACAAACGTCCTGTCCGAGTCGGTGATGCTGTATTCAGTAGGAGAGATGAAAGGATAGAGAAAAATAAGGAGGCAAAGCAAGAAGAATTGTCACGATGGTCTGCATAAATAACCACTCCTCTGAGGTTGGATTCAGCAGAGCCGCTGTCTTATTGCCAACTAAGCCCACCGGCTACTATATAGTACGTGATCAAAACCTACGCTCACTACATACAGTACCCAGTGGAGACGATCTGCCAACCTACCTTCTGATGTATGATGACCCGGCGGGCATCAATTTATGCTGCGCCAGTGGGGTCAACTTAAACTACCTTTCTTGGTTGTGCCTCTATTCCCACCATCCCAAGGCGTCCATCGACTCGGAGGATTGCCGTCACGGTGTCTAGCCGTAAACCTCAGGAAGCTGAGTTAACGAAGGCCCCCGGCCCAAATACCTCACGCTCCCCTCTGGGATTTGGGTGTATCAATCTAGACTAGGAACATAAGTGAAATTTCATTTCACTTGTATTTCTCGTCTGGGGGTGTCCCTTGCACCGTGACTTAAAGCACTCCTTCAGAATGATACCTCCCATACCCAACCACCCCCTCATCCACCCTCTGCTGTTGGGTCACCAGCAGACGTTTCCTTTCAAACCTCCCATTTCCTCTGGTCACACCTTCAATCCTTTGATTTCCCGCGGCCCATTCAAAAACTGCAATCATGATGCCGCCACCTCCCAATCAGCTGTATACCGTATTTTCTTTCATCGGCTTTGTCATGTGTGCTATTCCCATGTACTGGCATCTCAAGGGTTAGTTGTAATGTACGAATGGTTCAAGTACGAAATTTAAGAATCCACGCCGTAGCTCAGAACATCGGAACATGCTTGTACATGGCATGGACTGGTCTCGGGTGTCTGATACAGTGCGTCAACTCGATCATGTGGAACAAAAACATGGTCAACAGGGCTCCAGTCTACTGTGACATTGGTAAGCGTCCGATGACTGTTGCCTCCCGTACGTTCGTTAACGGACTCGACAGTGGCACGCATCCAAGCCGGGCATAACGCCGCAATCCCAGCTTGCTCCCTTTGTATCAACCGTCGCCTCTACAAGATTTCTACCGCCCAGACCAGTATAGTCACACGCGCAGAGAAACGCCGTGAAGTCATTATCGAACTTCTCATTGGTCTCGGCATCCCAATTCTCCAGATAGTAGCTCGTGGGTGCACCGAGTGATCCTCTTCACAGTCATTTGTCTAAATAGGTGCGATGCAGAGTATGTTGTGTCGGGACGGCGTTACGTCATCTATGAGGATGTAGGACCCATGTTGTATACAGCACCGAGGATACCCTCTGTACCTCTCTTCTCGGCATGGCCCGTTGTGATTGGCTGTGTGTCTTTCGTCTATTGTGGCGAGTATCTGGCCTTACCTTCGCCCTTCAGTGCTGCGGCTCATTATCGACAGTCAGGACTATCTATCATCTCTACAAGCGTCAGCATCTGCGCAATGAGATAATATCTTCCAAATATGGCGTAAATCGGAGTCTCTACATCCGCTTGATGATGCTTGCCGGTGCTGAGATACTTGGGACAATTCCGCTAGGGTCGTTTATCATAGTACTGGACGTCAAGGATGGTCTCAGGCCGTGGGTGAGCTGGGCTGACGTCCACAGAAACTATTTCAAGATTATGCAGATCCCGAGCAGCGTATGGAAGCATGGCCGAAATTCCGCTATCGGGGGCGAGTTGTACCGCTGGTTGCTCGTCCTATGTGCCTTCGTCTTCTTCGCGTTCTTTGGCTTTGCGGATGAGGCACGACAAAATTACCGTCACGCGTACTGGTCGCTTGCCAGTCTATTCAACCACTCCACGTCGTCTGGCACCGCCATTGGGTCGTTGCATGCGTACGTAGGTCAACGCGCTGGTATCGAAACTTGGGCTCATGTCTTTTCAGTACTTCGTCATTACCCCAACTGAAGAGCAATACCCGTGGCGCCATGATCTCCGTGGTGAAGACACGCATTAGGCGCGATTCCACCGTTTCGTTCTCCGACCAACTTTCCGTCCCGTCTACTTCCACCCCTAGCGAACCGAAGCTCGACGTTGCAATCGATCAAGTTCCGCTCCCGGAGCCCACCGCGCCATCTGCATCCAGCTCCGCGGACGGATCACAAGGCCAGTCACTTCAACCGCCCAAAACTACCTCGGGGATCGTTCCTGCATCTGTTCCACCCCAACTCCCTGACACAGTCAACTCAACCATAGCATCAACATCTACATTCTTCTCCGATGCTGCTGACACAGTCTGAACTTGTCGCATCCTCTAAACTATGTTACTTTGTCTTCCGGACTCCAGATCCCTTTTTATGTATCTTTGTTCATCCGCGTCAGCCACTCCCACTCCACTAGCATTGATGCGGCTGCGATACCCATGCGGGGGCGCCACCTTGGGGTGTGACGATATTTATTTCTTATTTGTAATTTGTCACTAGCCCTCTTGCAATAGACTCGTTCGATCTATCAAGTAGTCCCTCAGCGGTTCCAATTCCGGGCCCGTGTTCTGTGCATCCCCCGGAATGCTATTATGATGGTTACCTAGTTCTCAAAGGGCGCAAGGTGGGGGCCGAGAGCGATTGACCGTCGCTACTTAGCGACTAATAATGAGGCACACTTCCAGGAAATAACTGAGACGATGATGTTTTTAGGGCTTTACAATAGAGCATACAGGGGGCCGAACTTGACGAGGGAGAAAAATAGCACACCCTGTGGTGCAGTGCGTGTAACTGACGTTTAGCCAGAAGCACGTCCACAGCACCAGGCCCAGTGCCCCAATATGGTCGGAACTGCGTGCATCTCAGTACGCATCCGTAGTATCGCAGTCTCCACATGCCTCTTGGTCCTTTGGAGCTGTCCAGATAGGGGTCGTCCTTGTGCGCAACCTGACTCGGCAGCACTCAAAGTACTGACTACTATCCTGACAGTCCACAACTAAACATGTCCTTTCCAATTCTGATACGTACCTCTCCTGCCTCGAATATTCCGGCTGAGCCATTGAGCTGCGAGCCTAGCTCTGCATTCAGTGCTGGAATGATGTTCTCGGGGAGACACGTGATGGTAGGGAAAGAACTCTCGTTCCCATTTGTGGGACCCTCCCAGGGCGCAGCAGCAAGTGGTGGTGCAAGAGGCTCTGGAGCTTCGGAGACTGAAGCTCGGGCAGGACGGTCGAGGAGGACCCAGGCGAACGATGCATGGAAACGCGGCTGATCATAGTATTCCTTCTGACGGAATGATTGCAACGCAGGAGTTAGAGTGTCGGAAAGCGCGCGTAACTAGATGGTGGCACAGGTTCGTTAAGCCAGGATGTACGAGGTCAACGTCGTAAAGAATCATACTTCCTGGTGGCCCGCACCGACCTCCATACAAAGAAAAGTCCGGGTGTGCTCGTCATTCGTGAGGTCCGAAAATGCAGCGAAAGAGGCCGTAAAACTAGAACAAAGAAACGCGCATCAGCTGATCTCGCACTGTAAGTCTCCATATACGAGGGGAGAGATGACGAAGTCTGGGAGTCAAGCATGAACTCACGGAGGATGAGCCTTGGCGGTATCCCTCACGACACACTTCATCACCTCCCTCTGATGAGCGCGTAGGAAGAACGGTCGTGTCAGCGATATGTGCAACTCGCGTACGTCGTCCATGGAGCCTGAGTCGGGACCTGAACCACCGAGCGGGTGCACGCTCGCCACCTCCCCCCTCGCGATAGTAAGGGCGCGCTCGACAATATTTCTGAGCTTGTCATGTAGCAAGATGGGGACATATATGTATGCAGCCCACTGTCCATCGACATGTGGCGTCGCGCGTGGGCGGCCTTGGTGCTTTGAGGGGTCGTCGAGCAGGACTGCGGGTGCGAGGACCGAGGTTCTCCGCGAGTGTTGGGAGCCTGCGCTTCTTGACGGGCGGTGGCGGTGATGATTTCTCCTTTGGAGCTTCCGTCTCCTCTTCGTTCTCTGAGGAAGAACCAGTGTATAAGACGAGGGTCGCAGAGCGGGTTCGTTTCATTCACTAGCGCTAAGAGCACGACGGGGGAACAGGGCTCCGAACGTCCGGGCCGGGACGGGCCGGTGGTATAGACCTCCAAAAAGTAGCTTCCCTTCGGCCGAACCCGGCTAAGCAAAGCCGGCGGCCTTTATAATATTATGTGGCAGCCGCCTCGAGAGTGCAGCCACCACCATTGCTGATCATGAACTCAGACTTTCTTACGCCCTGAAGGGTCAATGGTTTTGTTCTGACGTGAAAATTTCCCTGGCCCTGTGATACATGGGGTATGCACGAGGTGTTGGCAGTCTTGCTTCAGCCTTCCGGGTTATCAAGCGCGCTTCGCGTCTATCGCGCCTGGTCATTGATTATCAAATGATGGCCATCCACCTCGACCCACCCAGCTGCCAGGGCGGTCCCTGCCCCTCCCACGGTCGTCGCCTCAGAAGTCGAACATTACGCTAACACCGCCTCCCACCTCCATGTCCTCAACAACTATTTCCTCTTCGAACTTTCAGTTGGTCACAAAAGCTTTGGCCGACTACGCCGAGCAGACCGGGATACACCTCACCGAAAATCCTTTCGCGGATAAGCTTCAAAGATGCGACTCTGCCGAGGATATCTCTGCGCTACTTCAAGACAGAGCGAAGGCGTTCAAAGAATATCGGGACGGAAATCGGAAATTGATCAACTGTCTCAACCCCGTAGTGCAATTCCTCCATACGTTTTCTGGCACACTTGGCGAGGGACTTGTTTTGGTGAGCCCCAGCGGGTCAATTCGTCTTTTCTGATAATAACTTTATCCTTCCGCCCTCTAGATACCGTTTCCACCTGCGAAAACAATCTTTGTCGGTGTCGATGTTCTCCTCGCGGTATCTATCCCCTTTACTTTCTACAACTGGATCCTGCTCATATCTGGATCGAGCAGGCAGCTTGTGGAATCAGTAAAAGCTATGACGCGCTCGTTGACCTCTTTGAATGTGTCTCAAATTTCCTCCGACGCCTCAATATTTATACCGAGATCCCATTAACACCTACGATGACCAATATAGTCGTGAAGATATTGGTCGAAGTACTCTCCGTGCTTGCTTTGGCGACTAAACAGATCAAGCAAGGCCGATGCTGTATGGGGATCCTCACACAAAGATTTGCTGTTGCTGAACATTCCGTAGTGAAATTCGTAAAGAAACTGTTGGGAGAGTGAAACCGAAGCTGTTCTACAGAGGCTCGACCGGCTTACACAAGAGGAAGTTCGCATGACAGGAGCCCAGATACTAGAAGTCGTCCACGGTCTGGTAAATAGTATGAAGGTGGTCATGAATAGTATGCAATGTTTCCTTGGCGACTTGGTCTACGTTTGCTGAACTGTTGCCTGGTTAGATGGAAAGGCATCAATCAACGACATCCGACATGCTCTTGGTATGTTTGTCCTGCATGGGTAGTTCTGCGTTACTCAAGCTGGCCATTTGTGCTAGTCGCGATGCAAGAGGCAACCAATGAAATCAACAAGATGAAGTGTTAGTTATCCCTTAGTTCTGCCAGAGGCATGCACTGAGGCTGAACGTGTCTCACAGGAGAGCAGTTGTAGGAGAAAGTCCAAAGTTGGCACTCCCCTCCAGATTCCTCGGAAAATCACGTCATTTCGCAAAGATATCATCACTTTGGAACTGCCACGTGTTTACCCAGGATCCTATCTTCGAGGAATGGAAAGCGGCAGGTTCCCTGTTATGGATTCACGGTAAACGTGCGCGGTTGTCCGAATCTCCTTCGTTCACCTGCTGATGATTGCCCGCTGCGCGATTGTGCAGCCGGCTCAGGGAAGAGTGTCCTCTGGTATGTGTCGCACTAGTTCTGTTATCCAGCACCATTGAAATCGTCAACCAGCTCCACGATCATCGAAGAAGCTCAGACCATTTCCGATGCCGGACTAGGACTAATGGCATATCACTACTTTTGACTTTAGAGATAACGCAAAGCAGGGCGTCCGTGGCTTGCTTACTTCCCTCGGTCAGCTCTCCGCGAAATCAGATTCTTGCTACAAAATTCTTTCCGGGCTATATTCGAGGCATAACGCTGGATCTCGTCAGCCTGTCGATGGTGCACTCAAGCAGTGCTTGATCGACATGCTGGAAGTTGAGGGGCAACTCGCGACTTATATCATCGTAGACGGCCTCGATGAATGTCCAAATACAGGTGTGGTGTCCCCTCGCGAGATGGTCCTGGACCTCTTGGAGGAGCTTGTCGATTTACGGCTTCCAAATCTCCGCCTATGCGCGACCAGTCGTCCCGAAGCTGATATCATAACTGCGTTTGAACGTTTGGCCTGTCATATTGTGTCTCTTCATGACCAGAGCGGACAGAAGAATGACATCAACGACTACGTCAAGTCCGTTGTTTACTCAGACCGGAAGATGCGGAAGTGGAGAGTGGAGGATAAAGAACTTGTTATCGATACGCTTGTTCGAAAGGCTGACGGAATATAAGTTGTGACCATCACGGCGTCGCACAAGTTATTTATGAGATTACACAGGTTTCGATGGGTGGTTTGCCAGCTAGACATTTGCGCGGCTGTATTCCTGCAAGTCTCCGAGGTGTTCTTGACGAATTACCCGAAACATTGGATGCTACGTACGGGCGTATTCTGCTAGGAATCGAGAGGAGAAACGAGAATATGCCCATCGTCTCCTTCAATGCCTTACTGTAGCAGTTCGCCCTCTCCGTGTCAAGGAGCTGGCAGAAGTTCTTGCGTTTCGGTTTGAGTCTGGAAATACTCCCGAATATCATGCGGATTGGTGCCTGGAAAACGCTCAAGAAGCGGTTTTATCCGCTTGTTCGAGCCTAGTCGCCATTGTCAGCCTCGATGGGCATCAAGTCGTCCAGTTCTCTCATTTCTCCGTGAAGGAATTCCTAATATCGGATCGTCTCGCGAAAGCAGAAGAGGACCTTTCCCTCTATCATACACTTCCCCACTCGGCACATTCTGTTCTCGCACAGGCTTGCCTCGGCGCGCTACTCCGACTTGATAACCAAGTTGACAAAGACAAAATGAAGGACTTTCCACTCTCCATTTACGCTGCTCAACACTGGGTCGACCATGGCCAGTTTGAGAATGTGTCATCGAACGTTGAAGAACCCATGGAGTGCCTGTTCGACCCGGACAAGCCACACTTTGCGACATGGATCTGGATATACAATATAGACCAACCTTGGGATTGGGCGAGACACATGTCGAGCGAGCACCCAACACGGCCTGAAACAGTCCCGTTATATTTCGCGACACTGTGTGGTTTCCACGACCTCGTGGAACACCTTGTCATGGGCTGTCCCCTAGACATCAATGCTAAGGGAGGCACGCACGGTACCCCATTGTATGCTGCCCTCGCGAAAGGGTATTTCAACGTTGCGCTGCTGCTCCTTGAGCACGGTGCGGATGTGAATTTCCTGGACCGTGGCAGCTTAAGTCCATTGCACAAAGCATCAAATAGTGGGCATCATGACATTGTGGAGTTTTTGTTGGAACGCCCTACGGATGTCAATAGGCGGAATGCGGAGGGTGAGATCTCATTGGATGCGGTGTCGCGGAATAGAGAACGTGAGGTCACACGGGTATCGCTACGGTACGGCGTGGAAGTGGACTCCAGTGACCTCAAAGGCTGGACACCATTGATGTCAGCTTCGGAATACGGCCATCTGGAAATCGTGAAGCTGTTACTCCAAAATGGCGCCGACGTGGACTCCAGTGACAGCGAAGGCTGGACGCCATTGTTGTCAGCTTCAGGATCCGGCCATCTGGAAATCGTGCAACTATTACTCCAGAATGGTGCCGATGTGGGACCCCCCTAACAACGAAGGCTGGACCCCATTGTTGTCAGCTTCGGCATCCGGCCATCTGGAAATCGTGCGGCTATTACTCCAGAATGATGCCGCTGTGGACTCCCCTTGCAACCAAGGCAGGACGCCATTGATGTCAGCTTCGGCATCCGGCCATCTGGAAATCGTGCGGCTGTTACTCCAGAATGGTGCCGCTGCGGACTCCCCTGACAGCGAAGGCTGGACGCCATTATCGTCAGCTTCGGCATCCGGCCATCTGGAAATCGTGCGGCTGTTACTCCAAAACGGCGCCGCTGTGGACTCCCCTTGCAACCAAGGCTGGACGCCATTGAAGTCAGCTTCGCGATCCGGCCATCTGGAAATGATGCAGCTATTACTCCAGAATGGTGCCGCTGTGGACTCCCCTTGCAACCAAGGCAGGACGCCATTGTTGTCAGCTTCGGGATCCGGCCATCTGGAAATCGTGCAGCTATTACTCCAGAATGGCGCCGCTGTGGACTCCCGTAACAACGAAGGCTGGACGTCATTGTTGTCAGCTTCGCGATACGGCCATCTGGAAATCGTGCAGCTATTACTCCAGAATGGTGCCGCTGTGGACTCCCGTAACAACGAAGGCCAGACACCATTGTTATCAGCTTTGGGATCTGGCCATCTGGAAATCGTGCAGCTGTTACTCCAGAATGGTGCCGATGTGGACTCCCCTACCAACGAACGCCAGACGCCATTGATGTCAGCTTCGGCTTGGGGACATCTCGATATTGTGCAACAGTTACTCGACCACGGAGCAGCTGTCGATACAAACGCCAATAACGGAGAAGCTGCCTTCTGACGTCGTGGAGTCGTCCCTCAGGAATGAGGAAAACACAAATGGTGTCGACAGTGAAAGTGAAAGGATTTCGTTGTATATGGCATCAGAACAGGGAAGCCTCGACACTGTATGGTCACTACTCAGTCATGGTGCAGATGTCAACGAACGAAGCGCTGTGGCATCGGTGAAAGGAAGACTTGAGGTCACAGAGATGTTGATCGAGCATGGTGCGGACGTGACGTCCCAAGACCAGGATGGGTGGACTCCGTTGCACCTGGCATCCCCATACGGATATCTTGACATCGCGCGACTGTTACATGATAAAGGCGCTGATGTAAATGCAAGGAAACAGGACCACTGGACTCCGTTGCATATCGCATCGCGTCATGGTTATCTCGAAATGGTCAAGCTGGTGACTACGGTACTAGAACGGGGCGCAAACGTTCATGTACATAACGACGTAGGCTGGACGACATTTCAGACGTCATTAGCAAGTGGACAGAGGAAGATCGCAGAATTATTGTCGGAGTATGGCGCGCATTGAGGGATATGTAGGGTATTATCGAACGGGGTATGTACAGGCTCAAATCCGCCTTTTTATCGCCTTCTGATGTAAATAATGCGAAAGCTACCCGTCGCCGTGGAACCCGCGATTCATTGTCACTGGTCCCAGTTATAACACCTCTTTCGATACGCCGTGAATTGATGTACTGGACTGGTCCAAGTCTGAGTCGATGGAGGGCGGTGGTGGATGTCAACTCTCAGTCAGCCTGAATCCAAGGGCTAAGGCTGCATGGCACTCAAGTTCTCCCCCGGAGCCCGTCCTGTCTCGGCTCGTCCTCGATCTCCTCTGGCTCCTAAGGGACCTAATTAAGTCTGACTTCTCCGCACTGCTGGAGACATTACAGTGTTAGGCGCCGCGGTTGGGTATTTACAGCATCTTCGCAACACATGGAAGTACTAACCTATTGCGCCGCAGCAGCGACGTGACAAAGTGGCGTATAAGAGCCCAACAAGAAGCGTCTCGTGATTACTGTTCCTGCCCGTCTCACTCGCCCCTAATCGTGCTATCTTTTCGACCATAATACCAGCCTACCAGGATGGTTCTAATCTAATTAAAATTATGTTGTGGATCAATATGATTCGTGTACCAAGCTGGGACCCCAAGGTATGAACCTGACTCTGATAAGATAAGATAATTGCTGATTATTATGTAACGTATAGGACTGAGCACGCCATGAATTGGGGCGAAGAGAGTGTCTGGTCCCATCTATCCTCCCCGCGTGTGCACTATAGCCTATTCTCAAGAAGGCATACTTTTTCCTGCAATGGGATGGCGGTGGAGTGGTCCGAGTGGATCGTGTGAGCTTCAATTTTGAGAGGAGCCTGGCCCACTTGGCAATTGAAGCTTGAACAAGCTGAAATAGAACACGTGACACCTATTTTGCACTGCCGTCCCGGGCCGTAGGTATAACGGCACAAGTTTCCGTCCCAGACCCGAAAAACTCAAGGGGACCCTCACGGCACATGACATGGGTATAAACGGTGTGCGCAAAGGATATGATAATATGTCTCTTAGTCCAAGACCCTCTGCTCAATACGAAACCACGCCCTCAGAAGTTCCTGCCAGCTCACGTCGAGAGCCAGGCGAGAGCTGAAACTTGAATATTTACAGTATCCACAAATACGGCCAAAATGCCTGATCTGTTATTGACCAGTCCAAGTCTGAGGGGCTCGGAAGTGCAAAGAACAAAGCAACATGTTTTAATGAATGCGACAGGTTCAGACAATGTCAATGACATTCGAAAAATATGTAGATGTCACGGTTGTTAAGGTAAAGACGAAGTACTGAAGATACATGAGCCCAACATTCGAAACCAGCGCATCGACCTACGGAAGACAGAGTCCGTGGCTAAGTAGACGTAACCGAGGGTGTTTGTCTGGGGATGGACCCCACCAGTAGAGAGTGTCCGGACGTGCATGTTCGGATTCCTGAGAATGATAAACTACTGGGTGTCTGTGGACAAACAAGAGGTCTCAACATCAGGAGCTGACGAATAGAAAATAAGAAGATCCTGAGAGCCGTCTGTACCAAGGGGTCCCCCATGCTCGCGGTCCAAATCTAGATACCATTGCTGTGCCGATGGCAGGTAGGTCCGAAGGAAATCGTAGCAACAGCAGCAGCGGAAATCCCTTCGAATAAGAAGAGTCGTCTGGCTGAGACTATGCTGCGCTTTTCCAGAAAGTCAGAGAGTGTTTTAATCGCCTCGGCCGCTACCCTGGGCCACACTGTTTGGCATGCCGTCACACGTTGTGAGGGCAGAAGTTGCATCCACGATGTTTTTAAGGCGATGCCAATGTGACTACTGAGAAGGATTAGCACTTCCAATGGAGAAGTGACGCAATTAGTGGGCCGAACTTTCGATATGCGATTGGTGTTGTATTCGTGTACTCCGGCATGATAGGAATGGGGAGGGACACGAGGTTTAGACTCGGATACAGAGTGCTGCAGCAACTTTAGGCTTCTTCCGAGTCGTATAAAGCGATATATTGCAAGTCTCATGCCTTCAAATTCCCGCTTAACTCCGGGTCCCGCACTGGCACCCATTTTGAGTCCATTCACGCTCTCCCCTCGTCTCCGTAGCGGCCCATTCTGGCCCTCCAAGCGTATGTGCGCTGGCGTTTTTGTTTCCCAAAAAGACGCTACGCCATTCTGCAACGATATATCCGGGTGGCTAGAGACGCAAGTGCCGAGATGGTATACGATTCGATAGAAGGACGGGAAGGAGGGTCGGGACACTGAGGTTGGATTGAGAGTATCACAGTGGAAGCAGGTCGAGGCAGCTGTCACGGGCAAGTAACACAGCGCAGGGTGATGGAGGTAGACGATGGCAGAACAAGACTGAGGACAAAGACAAGGCAGTAGTGTAGGCGGAACAAGCAGGAGCCTGAGGGGATACGGCACGGCGCAGAAGAGTAGGCGGGAAGCAGGTAGGTGTTGCAGGCAAGCAGGGAGGCGACATGGGCAAGCGGAGAGGCAGCAGAAGCAAGCGAAGAGGTCAGGCAAGACCGAGGGTGCAGCGACTCGGAGGCAGGGCAACATGGGAGGTGGAGGCAGGCACAGGGGAGGAGCGGCGCGGGAGCCTGACGGCGCCGCCACACGAAGATGACGTGTCAACCTGTCAAGCACAAAGGCACCGTGACTACGCTCGCTGCCGCAACGGTCTTTGGTTCTGTTTCATACAAAAACCATGAAACCCGATCAAAAATGTGAGCTACCAATTGACCTGTAAGATGAGCCAATCTGTTACAGAAGGTATCTAAGTAATAATGCAGTGACCGCCGGCGACGAACTCTCCCACATTTGCATAAATAACGAGCGGAAGTAGAAGTAGCCCAAAAAACACGTTGTCATATAGAGGCGTATAAGCATCCACCCATGAAAGACTGTGCCCAAGGAATGTGGATCCGTCGATTGCGAATGAGATCAGAATGGCACAACCCAAACGAGTGATAATGTCAAATCCAGGAACTTGAAGGGATGACAGAAATGGAAGTGATGATAGGTTGCGCAATCAGTCCTTTCATTTGAAGGTGGCAGACGGGGGTTATGAAGGGAATTGATGGTGTTGCGTTAAAGGTTACAGCATGCCAACAGCAGCGTCTACTTCTGTGATGGCAGCAGAGGTTGGGTTTCAGGTTCTGGAAATGGGGAGGTCAAAACGACGACAAGGGTGGAGTCTACTGGCAATGAATTCATGAACATCGTCAGGGCAGCGATCAGCCCGCTACAGGCTAATCGACACTCTCAACATCATTTGGGACTCATTGACAGGGTCTGAAGAAGACTGATGCGAAATGAACAGGGTTTTAAAGGTTAAGGGAAAGCGTTTACAATCTCGGTGACCTTGCAAGCATCCTACCCACAAATACACAGTGCATGAGCTGAGTCCACTTGAGATGGGATTGGAGCAACGAGGCACTCGCAGTGAGTGTTTCTAAAATTAGTTTCAATCGCATAGAAAAAGCAAGCATGTGACCGCCGACTCGGAGAAGATAACGTGCAAGAGATTGTAAAGGTAGTGATATTCGTCATCTCGTTCTCGCGATAAGCTTCGCAGGAGAACAGACTAACGCTACAATATGGAAGATAGCGAGAGAGCGGATTGATGCGGTCACATCGCCCGAATGATATGATACGTGGAGGGGAGCTGCGTGCCAGTGTACCTTTATTCTGTTCGACGGTCCGTGGGAATTACGTACGACGCTTCCTTTTTGGGGCCATTCACCACGGTATAAACGTCCTGTCGGCGCCGATGCTGTATTCAGTGAGAGAGATGAATGGATAGAGAAAAATAAGGAGGCAGAGCGAGAAGAATTGTCACGATGGTCTGCATAAATAACCACTCCTTTGAGGTTGGGTTGAGCAGAGCCGCTGTCTTATTGCCAACTAACCCCACCGGCTACCATATACAGTCAATGGGTAAACCATGTGACCAAAACATAGGGTTCTTTTTACGCTCACTACATACCCAGTGGAGACGATCTGCCAACTTACCTTCTGATGGATGTATGATGGCCCGGCAGGCATCAATTTACGCTGCGCCAGTGGGGTCAACTTAAACTTGCCTTTCTTGGTTGTGCCTCTATTCGGACTATTCCCACCATCCTAAGGCGTCCATCGAGGCTTGCCGTGTCTAGCCGTAAACCTCAGGAAGCTGAGTTAACGAAGGCACGCCGCCCAAACACCTCACGCTCCCCTCTGGGATCTCGGTGTATCAATCTAGACTAGGAACATAAGGGTAATTTCACTCCACTTGTGTTTATCGTCTGGGGGGATTCCTTGCACTTAAAGCTCTCCTTCAGAATGCCTCCCATACTCACCCACCCCTTCATCCACCCTCTGCCGTCGGGTCACCAGCAGACATTCAGTTTCCTTTCAAATTAATTTCCCATTTCCTCTGGTCACACCTTCAATCCTTTGATTTCCCCATTCAAAAACTGCAATGCCGCCACCTCCCAATCAGTTATATACCGTATTTTCTTTCATTGGCTTTGTCATGTGTGCTATTCCCATGTGCTGGCATCTTAAAGGTTAGTTGTAATGTACGAATGGTTCAAGTACGGAATTTAAGAATACACGCCGTAGCTCGGAACATCGGAACATGCTTGTTCATGGGATGGACTGGTCTCGGGTGTCTGATACAGTGCATCAACTCGATCATATGGAACAAAAACATGGTCAACAGGGCTCCAGTCTACTGTGACATTGGTAAGCGCTTGATATGCTGCTTCCCGTACGTTCGTTAACAGACTCGACAGTGACACGCATTCAAGTCGGGCTTAACGCCGCAATCCCAGCTTCCTCCCTTTGTATCCAACGTCGCCTCTACAAGATTTCCACAGTCCAGACCAGTATGGTCACACGCGCAGGGAAACGCCGTGAAGTCATTATTGACCTCCTCATTGGTCTCGGGATCCCAATTCTCCAGATGGCAGCTCGTGAGTGCGCTGAGTGATCCTCTTCACAGACATTTGTCTAAATAGGTACGATGCAGAGTATGTTGTGTCGGGACGGCGTTACGTCATCTTAGAGGACTTCGGGCCATTCCATCATACAGTGCTGAGGTTACCCACTTTACCTCTCTTCTCGGCATGGCCCGTTGCGATTGGCTGTGTGTCTCTCGTCTACTGCGGTAAGTGTCTGGCCTTACCTTCGCCTTTCAGTACCGCGGCTCATTATCGACAGTCAGGACTATCTATCATCTCTACAAGCGTCAGCATCAGCTCAATGAAATAATATCTTCCAAATGTGGCGTAAATAGGAGTCTCTACATCCGCCTGATGATGCTTGCCGGTGT
The DNA here is from genome assembly GCA_022496195.1 of Lactifluus subvellereus. NCBI lineage: Eukaryota > Fungi > Basidiomycota > Agaricomycetes > Russulales > Russulaceae > Lactifluus > Lactifluus subvellereus. The sequence goes on along the minus strand of WTXC01000039.1, from coordinate 177,155 downwards.
TGAGATACTTGGGACAATTCCACTAGGGTCGGTTTTCATAGCGCGGGGCATCGAGAAGGGTTTCGGGCCGTGGGTGAGCTGGGCTGACGTCCACAGCAACTATTTCAAGATTATGCAAGTCCCGAGCAGCGTATGGAAGCATGACTCATTTTCCGCTCTCGGGGTCGAGATGTTCCGCTGGTTGCTCGTCCTATGTGCTTTCGTCTTCTTCGCGTTCTTTGGCTTTGCGGATGAAGCACGGCAAAATTACCGTCACGCGTACTGGTCGGTTGCCGGTCTATTCAACTACTCCACGTCGTCTGGCACCTTCATTGGATCATCGCATGCGTATGTAGGTCAACGCGCTAGTATCGATAGTTGGGCTCATGTCTTTTCAGTACTTCGTCATTACCCCAATTAGAGTGCAATGATCGTGGTGCCATGGTCTCCGTGGTGAAGACAGGAATCAGGCGCGATTCCACCGTTTCGTTCTCTGACCAACTTTCCATGTCGTCTATTTCCACCCCTAGCGAACCGAAGCTCGACGTTGCAATCGATCAAGTTTCGCTTTCGGAGTCCACCGCACCATCTGCATCCAGCTCCGCGGACGGATCACAGGGCCAGTCACTTCAACCGCCCAAAACTACCTCGGGGATCGTTCCTGCATCTGTTCCACCCAACTCCCTGACACAGCCAGCTCAACCATATCGTCAACATCTAATTTCTTCTCCGATGCTGCTGACACAGTCTGACCCCGTTGCATCCTTTAAACCATGTTACTTTGTCTTCCGGACTCCGAACCCCTTTTATGTATCTTTGTTCATCCACGTCAGCCACTCCATAGCATGTTTGCGGCTGCGATACCCATGTGGGCACGCCACCTTGGGGTATGACGATATTACACTACCTTATATCTTAGGTATTATTTGTCGCTAGCCCTCTTGCAATAGAGATAGATATGGATATACAACGTGCGTGTGAAACCTCAAGTGTGAGTCGACAAAGAAGAGAAAGAGAAACTCTGGTTTGCATGACATTTGTATGGCATTAGAGTACGTTCAATGCCCTAAAAATTAATGTCAGGAAGACGGTGTTTTCGTTCTCAGAAGGTAAAATAGGGTACGATTAACACACACTAGAGATGTCCCCTTGTGTGCAGTGAAGAGCTCGCGCAGCGTTGTCCGGACCTTCAGGGGCAGCTTCTGTGGCTGATGCAGGGCGAATTCCATGGGGATCGGGATCGGCGCGCCGGTTGTGTGGGCTCGGATGTCGCATTCAAAGGGTGAAGGTTCGGAGGGCCGCGGTGCTGGCACAGTACAACTACAGAAGCGGAGAGACTCGTGCTCTCGTTGTAAACCTGTTTAGGCATCTTCAAGGTCTGGTCACTTAGCGGAACCCTGTATTGGATGCAAATATGTTCCAGAGGCTGTGGCTGAGCAATGTGGGACCACTGAGTTAGAATTGGGACAATCAAGTTTGACGGCGAAGGCAAGCTTATCTAGACGGCGTTGTGGACATGCAAGATCTGCCAGGTATACTCTTGTTTGGAAGACAAAGAGCTCTCGTCATAAACGAAGAGGCCACAGTTCGTGCCGACAAGCCAAGCTATCTGGGGCCCGGCAGCCTGAGATCGTCGAGGGGTATCGATTACAACAAGGGCTGGCATTCAGGTAGCTTATACGTTTCTTCGCCATTTTCTATGGGTCTGCTGTCAGTGCAGCGGGGTCACGGCGTGCGGGGATGTCTCAGGCTTGTCACTAAATACCATACGAGGCGGTCCTAGGAATAACATGATCGCGAATTACGATGTGGTAAGGTGGCCACGCAGGACCTAAGGGCTATCCCACTCACAATAACACATTCGAGGGTTGCACGGAGGTGCTGATAGGAGGGATTGTGGTTTCCAGGAGGCTCATGTCTTGAATGCGAAAAGAGACCGCAAGGGGTGTCCATAGAAGGCAATTACCAATAGAGAACGGATATAGTGTTGAAACTGAGGGATAACGAGGACTTGGAGCGGTGCGCTACAAGCACTAGACACGAGTGAATGAGATGAGGCGAGAGCAGGTGACAGTGAGGACGCAACGAAGACGGCTTAGAGATGGCAACGCGGGGTGTTTCGAGAACAATGGATGATTTGCCAGTGCGCTGTGCACTGGCCTTAAGTAGTCCGAGTCATAGTCCGAGTCAGAAGCGCCATCAGGCGACTCCTGCACCACACATATAACGATTGCGCAGTTAATAAGAAATGAACAAATGAATCGTAACCAAGAAATGCATGCATGAGGCCTTCGCAAGGCACGTCGTGCTATGGTGAAACAGAATGTGAACGTACACGTGAAACTGTCCATCCCTCGGCCCGCAGACCGATCGGGCGAGTACCAGCGCAGTCACGCTTGAGCTACTCAGTAAGGTATATGGCTGCGGGCGCACAGACCGCTGCCCGTCAGCAGGTGCACAAAATAAATGAAGCCTACATAACAAGGGTTCAAAAAAGCGTCAACGTATCAAGGCAACAAGATATAAGGTAAAATCACGTATCCATGGGTGCGTGTAGCACACCCGATCATACCGTGCGCGGTCACGCTCCAGGCGTGCCCACATCCCACTCCTACCGCGCAGGCTCAACCCAGGCGCACCCTCAGTGCCCCCCAGGTACCCGCGCCTTCCCACTACCCCCAGATTCCGCCAGGATATGCCAGCCAAATATCTACCAGACGTCATCAAGAGGAGAGAAGTGCCAGATACACAGAGAGCTCACCGTACTATGGTTGGAGCTTGAAGAGAGATGGCGATGGCGCAACTTGCAAAGACGTCGCAGTGCACTGGCAGTACTGTAGACATTATATAATCACGTGATGCACATGTCACAACCGGGGGCCGGCTGAACCGAATATCCGAGCACAAATCATGCCCTGACACAGCACAACCCCCAGAGCTGCTCATAGAAAAGTAGCCACGCGCTGAAAGGATCAAGAAGTGCACAATTGTCTGCTACGCCCAGAAATTACGGGACGAAGTTCGGCACAGATTTGAGCAAATCAAATAGCTCGGCTCCGAGTCCAATCCGCTCACCCATCCGCTGTAGCGCTGGGCTTCTCTCGAAGTGTGCTTCTTACTGAAACAGAAACAAAGGACTGGCGACTTGCAGCCGCTGGACGAAATCGTCTCGAAGGCTCCGTGGCTCTATTCCCGTTATGAGATTGTTGAGGACTTGATGCTAACACTCATAGTGACTGGATGGGATGATAGAACACCCTTCCTGTCCTGAAATTGAGGTCGCTATCTAATGGACACTAGTAGTGTATAAACGCTGTTGAGCCACACCGTCAAGGGAGGTACAACCCACCTCAAAAAGTGCCAGCACGTCTTCTCCAAGAATGCATTGGGTATATTCAGACTGGTTTCCGTCCGGTAATGGTATGTCCTTTGGAGTATATGGAGTCTCTACCCCCTAGCTATGGACCGCTGGTGCCTCGGCAAGAGCATGCATCTCACATGTTCTCCTCAAACCGATGCGTCGGTAGAGGGGCTGATCGGCTACATGCATGAGACGAGTGTTCCCTGGACCCCATGTTACCCAAGGCACAAAGACTGTGTCGGCGTCAGATAGGCGTGTCGCGATATGGGATAAGAATGTGTGGTGCGGTGCGTAGAGTACGGAGTATCCGAGCGGCGGTGCGCTACTTCCAATGGAGGGCGCCAAAAGTCTGCTGCCGGGATCCGCGTGAAAGGGGCCAGGAAAGCAGGAGCCGGAGGGTTTACGAGGTAGTGAGTCCAGACACATGTAACGCAGAGTAAGATGTGGGGACATTGAGTGGTAGGGATGTCCAGTACAAAGTCATACGAACGCGAAGGTGTGCTATTGGTAGCGTCCGGTAAGGTCATGACGTGGAGACAGATTGCTCCCCTTTCGTCATTGGGGCTGTATAGAAATTTGATAATACTTCTATCGAGGAAGGCGCAAAGACCAAATCGTGACAGGGACTGTGATATCTTCCAGCTCGTTGCCAGGTCCCCGGGATGAGCAACATGCATGCTATGAGATGACTGTATATGTGCAAAGAGAAAATTGCATGTTTGGAGGGATTCGTGCCAGAGTCGATGTAACCAAGGGAGTTCGTCAAGGGGTGAACTCCTCCTGTAGAGAGCGTCCGGACGTGGACATTCGGTGACCTGGGGAAAAGAATGACCACGAGCAGGGAAACAAAAGGACTGGACAATAGGAACTTGAACGACGATAAGAAGATGACAAGATGCTGAGAGTGGTCCGCACAAAGAAATTATATATGCCCGCAGTCCAGATTTAGATACCATTGCTGCTCTGGGACGCCACGTATGTCGGAAGGAAGGTGAGTCGAGCGTCACTGAGATTTACGAGGAACTTGAAAGCGCGTGCCAACTGAACACTGGCACCCCTCCTCCCAACCGACTTGCGCGCTACTGCTCTGCCACCTTCCAGTCTTTTTCGTGCCATCGTCCCATAAGGAAGATCGTATCAACAGTTAAAGTTTGACGCTTGCCAGTGTTGTGGCGACCTCACAACGAATATGCTGTATTCAAGCACCGTGCTTGCCCGAAACGCGGCTTCCATACTCACACATATATCGCGCCTTCCCGCAGAACTCGCCGCCCACCCGCTCCTTTTCACGCTCTCCACAAATACTCCCATCTCATCCCTTTCTCCTCTCGTCTCCGCTCTCTCTTCTCTCTCTTCGTCCGGAAGCGTCGGATGCCTCTCCGCAGCGAGCCACTCCGGCGCTCCCATCGGATGCTCGTTGGCATTTTTTCGCAAAGAAGATGCCACGCTATTCCGTAGTGACATGCCTGGGCGGCCAGAGACACAAGTGGGGAGATGGCATGCGATGCGGAAGAAGGGCAAGGAGGATGATCGAGGTGTTGATGTTGGGTTGACGGAAAATGTAGATTGGGAGAGAATATGGAGTCGCAGTCTAGAAGGCGACGTATTGCCCTTAGCACTACGGGAACTTAGGTGCGCTCCACTCCTCGGTTTCCTTGTCCCGTTGTGTGACAACTCTGACAAGCGGTAGAAAAGAGGACGTGCATACAATCATCACCCTCTCAGACAATGCTCCTCAGGGTCTCAATGAATCACTTTCCTTTTTTTCACACGCGACCAAGGTCCGTCCTCCTCGACGTGGTTCTCGCGGTCATGGTCCCGGGCTGATCTCCCCTTCGAAGTTAGGCCTTTTTGGTTCTTCCACGCCCTTCGTGACGGAAGGCCGTATACGCTTATGTATAATGGTTCGGTGAACTCTTCTGGTGCTGTTGGGTTGGCACTGTCAGCTGGCCCACGACCAGCCTTGCAAACAGCCTTTTATGGCCTACGCGCCATATCCGAGCCACTTAAAGTAACTCGGTATGTTTCTTTTCTTCGATGGTGCCCCTATAACTATGATACACGGCCGTCTCCACATAGAGCAGAGGGCAATCTTGTCAACGAGCTCGATAACATGAACCCCACCACGCTCCTCATCTCCGCGATCGAGAAGAGTGCACTCACGGGCCTCGCAGCCAAGGACGACGAGTTCTATCTCGGTGTGCTGCGTGACGGTAACCTATGGGAAGTGCATCACATCATGTCTGGCGGTCCCTCGCGAGGGACAATGGCACTTGAGACGGAAACAGCTCCCGGGGAGGGCTCGTCCGTTCAGGTGCGCCACTTGTTGCACGACATCCTTTGATAAATAAATTCTCATCCCCTTTGATTAGCTGTTTCACCGTCCCAATGACGATGTCGTGCCCACGGTCTGGCCTCGCATAGCGAAGAACACACTCACATTCTTGGCTGTGCAGGAGACCGACTCGACACCAGTGGAGGAAGGAAAAGACATGGTGACAATTGTTGAGGACGCATTCGTGGCTGCGAGCGAGAACGGATTCATGGCAAGTCGCTGTGACGAGGCGACTTGGACGTGCATCGCCCCTGGCGCTACAGCTCAGCTGGCTTGGTGATTATGTAGCTCTAGTAGAATGTACGGAGCCCCCAGCGTTGATTGGTTTCCGCTGATTGCATATCAGTTTGTTGAGTCTATCACTAATCATACTGGTTTCACCCGAAATTCGACATTCCCCCTCCCAGTAAGGGACCTTGGACTAGGAATGGTGGACAGTTGTCACAGAACGAGAAACTTCGTGGGTTGGCTATGCTTCCAAGACACGGGTCTTGTGCGATGAGAGAGCTCGCCCTCCCTGGTAGGGCAGGATACATGGTGAGGTAAAAGGGCCGTGAGATCATGATGACATTGGACGTGCCATCTACTGTAGTACCAACGTGACTAGGGCCGGTAACTAAAATTTGGGACAACCATGTGACCCTACGCCCCAGTTTCAGCTTCTGACGATCTGCCAACTTACCTTCTGATAACGTATCATGTGGCCCCGCGCGGGCATCAATTTATGTTGCGCCAGTCGGGTCAACTTCAAGTCAAACTTACCTTTCTTGGTTGTGTCTCTCTGCTCGGTCTTGGCAATTATTCCCACCATCCCAAGGCGCCGTTCAGATGCCTCCCATACGCACTGGCACTCACCCTTCCTCCGCTCTCTGCTGTCGAGGCACCAGCAGCATTCGGTTTCCTTTCAAATTTCCCATTTCCTCTGGTCACACCTTCAATCCTTTGATCTCCCCATTCAAAAACTGCAATGCAGCCGCCTCCCAATGAGCTGTATACCGTATTTTCTTTCATTGGCTTTGTCATGTGTGCTATTCCCATGTACTGGCATCTTAAAGGTTAGTTGTAATGTACGAATGGTTCAAGTACGGAATTTAAGAATACACGCCGTAGCTCGGAACACCGGAACATGCCTGTACATGGCATGGACTGGTCTCGGGTGTCTGATACAGTGCATCAACTCGATCATATGGAACAAAAACATGGTCAACAGGGCTCCAGTCTACTGTGACATTGGTAAGCGCCTGATGTGCTGCTTCCCGTACGTTCGTTGACGGACTCGACAGCGACACGCATTCAAGTCGGGCTTAACGCCGCAATCCCAGCTTGCTCCCTTTGTATCAACCGTCGCCTCTACAAGATTTCCACAGTCCAAACCAGTATGGCCACACGCGCAGGGAAACGCCGTGAAGTCATTATTGACCTTCTCATTGGTCTCGGGATCCCAATTCTCCAGATGGCAGCTCGTGAGTGCGCCGAGTGATCCTCTTCCCAGCCATTTGTCTAAATAGATGCGATGCAGAGTATGTTGTGTCGGGACGGCGTTACGTCATCTTGGAGGATTACGGGCCCATCCTACATACAGTGCTGAGGACTCCCTCCCTACCTCTCTTCTGGGCATGGCCCGTTGCGATTGGCTGTGTGTCTCTCGTCTACTGTGGTAAGTATCCGGCCTTACCTCCCCCCTTCAGTGCTGCGGCTCATTATCAACAGTCAGGACCATCTATTATCTCTACAAGCGTCAGCATCAGCTCAATGAGATAATATCTTCCAAATGTGGCGTAAATCGGAGTCTCTACATCCGCCTGATGATGCTTGCCGGTGTTGAGATACTTGGGACTATTCCGCTAGGGTCATTTTACATATCGTTGGTAATCAAGTCGGGTCTTGGGCCGTGGGTGAGCTGGGCTGACGTCCACAGCTACTATTCCGAGATTATGCAGGTCCCGAGCATCATATGGAAGCATAACCCATCTTCCGTTGTCTGGCTCGAACTGTCCCGCTGGTCGCTCGTCCTATGTGCCTTCCTCTTCTTCGCGTTCTTTGGCTTTGCGGATGAGGCGCGGCAAAATTACCGTCGCGCGTACTGGTCGGTTGCCGGTCTATTCAACTACTCCACATCGTCTGGCACCTCCATCGGGTCATCGCATGCGTACGTAGGTCAATGCGCTGGTATCGAAAGTTGGGCTCATATCTTTTCAGTACTTCGTCATTACCCCAACTGGAGTGCAATGCTCGTGGTGCCATGGTCTCCGTGGTGCAGTCAAGAATCAGGCGTGATTCCACTATTACGTTCTCCGACCAACTTTCCATCTCCACCCCTAGCGAACTGAAGCCCGACGTCACAATCGATCAAGTTTCGCTTTCGGGGCCCACTGCACCATCCTCTGCATCCAACTCCGCGGACGAATTGCAGGGCCAGTCACTTCAGCCGCCCAAAACTACCTCGGGGATCGTTCCTGCGTCTGTCCCACCACAACTCCCTGACACGCCAACTCAACCATATCACCAACATCTACATTCTTCTCCGATGCTGCTGACACAGTCTGATTGTCGCATCCTTTAACATCCTTTAAATCATGTTACTTTGCCTTCCAAACTCCGGATCTTGTTTATGTATCTTTGTTCATCGGCGTCAGCCACTCCATACTTGCACTCTTTGCGGTTGCGATACCCATGCGGGCGCGCTACCTTGGGGTGTGACGATCTTACACTACTTTATTTTTTAGGTATAATTTACCGCTAGCCCTTGATGTATTTTATAGAATGTGCGTGTGATACTTTAACTATAAGTTGATGAAGGAGATAAATCTGATTTGTATGACATTAGAACACGTTTAATGCCCTAAAGATCATCGTAAGAAACCATGTCGGAAGGAGAGGGATCAAGCCGATCGAAATCATGCAGGAGGCTGATACACGTTCCTCTTCGGCGTGAAGGTCTTCCTCAAGAAGGGTACGATTAGCATGCCGTAGAGATGTCCCCCTGCTTGCAGCGAGGAGCGAGGATGAGTAGCTCTGCTGGGAATCTAATGATTTTCCAGAGCTACGGACCTCAGGCGTAGGATAGAAATTGAAGTTGCGCAGCGAGTTAAGTAAACACTCTACCTGGGAACGACCAGTGCTGTCTACTAATGCACCGTTTTCTGATCAAAGCGTCGGTTTCTCTGGCCTGCCAGTGATCTCCGCGACAGGCAATTGGTGGCAAAGGAGCTTTGCCTGCACCTAGTCAGCTCATAGTGCAACTGAGTGGCATCCCCATGCCATTCCCCCTCCAAGAGGTCCAGCTTGAACCACTTTTTGATAATGCACATGCTCGCCGCGCAACGCGTGAATACTGTATGTTGCAGCGTGGGGAGGTCTAGAATCTAGATGGTCATAGCTACAGGTATTTGGGCCTTGCGCTAAGAGGGGATAACCGTGATGCTCCCAAGGCAGACAACACACTGGTTACGAGAGTAGACGATGACTTGAAACTCAGGCAGCTCTGCAATGGTGCAGGGAGGAGACAGGCTGCGCCGAATACCAGCCCAAGGAGACGGACCGGCGGAGTCTGAGAAGAGAAGATGAGGCCAAGCAAGATGCGAGGTGGCTCGTTTTCCAGCCCCGCGGCTGCAACAGCCTGTGGGAGCCCTGAAGCTCTTAACAAATGGATAAAGAAGGCGAAGAACATGAGAAATGGTGCGACGTACAGTACAGTATAGAAATCGGGATGCCGCGTGACGGCCTGCGGAAAGTGGCCAACTTACGTTGCGTGATGGTGATCACCTGGTCTAACCGCAAAAGGAAAAAAATGGCAGACAAAGAGACCTTGCTGCAAGCAGCAAGGTGATTCTAACTGCTGGTGGACGATACAGTAGTACTGCTAACTCATGAAGCTGTGTAAGCCTGTGTTGGCTTTACGTCCCTATGACACATCTTAAATTGAAAGACCCCGTGGACTCATGCCAGTCACGGTGGCGTCACGGTCGCATCAGTATTGCGGCTACTATTGCCATGCTGTTCATCACGGAATTCCGTACCTCCTCGGGCACCGCCCACCGTGACTAGCTCCGACTAAGGAAGTTAAGTTAGGGAGGTAGAGCCAGCACGGCTGTCTGTGCGCCATGGCTATGCAACTCTAAACGCAATTTACCTTAGTCTTCGGTCATTTCTTGTTATCGCTATGCAACTTCCAGAGCACCCCGGGTTCATTTCCCCCAAGTGTATGGATCTGCTTCTGCCAGTGGGGACTGAACGGTCGTAGGCGAATGAATGGACACAGTTCTTTTTTTTTTTGATTCGCTGGGAAGCCTCGCGTCTTGCTATAAATTCTACTGGTCGCCGAGGAATACTGGCCTCAGAATTCCTCCCTCCTCTCGTCTTCCGCAAACAATATGATTTTCCCCTCCTTGGCATTGCTCAGTGGCTTTGCTCTATTCTCTTCAGCGGTTGCCAAAAATACATGGCAGATCATCGTCGGCAACGCCACTGGTGGTATCATCTTCACTCCTAACAACATTGTTGGCAAATATCCACTTCTCTTGCCTCTACCGTTGCGCTGACAGTTTCTCCTTCAGACGGCGGCAACTGGAGACATTGTCGTGTTCACATTTAATCCCAAAAATCACACTGTGACCCAGTCTACATTCAACAGTCCATGCACGCACAAAACGTATGGATTTGACTCTCTCTTGTACGTTCAGTCGTTTCCGAGTTTCTTGCATCGTCGTATCCTGACGCATCCACACAGCTACCCCGTGGGTCTTGGAACCACCTCCGGTTTCCCAACGTTCAATATCACCGTGAACGACGTACGGATCTATCCACTTCCGGATTCCTCGCGACTAATTTTATCTGACGGATACTAGACGAACCCCATATGGGTCTATTGTCGGCAGGGCGAGTTCACCGCTGCGAGCCACTGCGGCAAGGGAATGGTGTTTGCTGTCAATCCCGGGGCTGAAGGCACAAACAACTCGTTCTCGGCCTTCCTGGCGGCTGCGAAGGCCGTAGGGGCGAGTTTGGCTTCCTCTGCCGTTTCTTCCAGCGTATCTTCTACAGGTACACCTACATTGGCGGTTGGTCCAAGCTCAAACCCGACCACGACAACCAAAGGAGCCACCTCACCCTCGAGCACGATACCCAGCGGAGAGACACCCTCGACCACGACACCCAACGGAGCCATCTCATTGAATGTCGAAGGTTCATTGTTCGTTGCTGTTGTTGGGATGGTATTCGGTTTCTTGGCGTGATACAGCCTGAGATAATCATGAATCCAACTCTAGCTTACAAACTCGGACTCGTTTGACAAGCAGTTATGCTACGGCGTATTAGTAATATCCAAATGGCGATTTATTGTTATAGACGCGAAACCACTCCCTAATTGTACTGTACAGTACATACAGATCTCTAACCTTAACCCTAATGTCGCGCGCACGTGCGGGGAAAAAGGCGCTGATGTCTGCCACACGTCGTCGCCGCGACTCGACGAACATGTCACAGACACCAGCGCCAGAGAGGAATGGGGAAGGTGTAAAAGTGGATTGAAATGGGCGAGAGGAGAAAGGGAACGAAAGGGCGCCTCGATAGAGACGACGTACCGGGGATGGGGTGATTTGCTTCACCTATGCTTCACACATCTTGACGTAAGTGTGCGGTTTCGCGTAGTGCCTTCTCTGGCGCCCTGTGTTCGAAGGCGAGAATGAGGAAAATAACGCACCTGAAATCTCTCTACGCTTCTCCAGACGATGCTGGCGAGCAATGTCTGTATGGCTGTGGATACTACGATGACAGAAAGCGCGAGCAAGTAGCCAGACCAGAGCCACAGAGATCAAGCCAAGCCAAGTCCAGCAAGCGAGCCGAAGTCAAATGACCAGAGAGCCAAGTCCAAGCTAAGCGCCCGTGGGCAGATAGACGAGCAGAGTGATAGAGCCGTCCAGATGTCTTGGTCTTGAGCGTGCTATGTAGTTTCGAAGAGGACTTGAGGCAAGACGTGCGTCCACGTCAATGCCGGTGCCTAGTCTGAAGTGTCTGAGGAATAAATCACTGAAGGATGGAGAACAAGGAAGGACGAAGAGCGAATGTGCTTGCGTAGAAGTCACTTGAGTGCAACGAGCCCAATGCGGGCCAATTTCGGCGAAGTGGAAGGGAAAGAGTATCCGGATTCCGGAGGCTGACAGAGAAACATGGGAGACGCTAGGCAGGCAAAGCCGATTCAAACGAGCAAAGGAGAATGAACGAAACACGCAATGAAAGACGATTTCGAGGCGTTCGACCGCGAGGTCTGTCGCTTTTGTTAAAACAATTTTGCGTTTTTCTTTTTCTTTTTTGGTGATTTTTCACTTTTTCCGCTAATTTTGCGCTTTTTGGCTGATAGCGTTTCGTGTTCTTTGCGCTTCGGCTTCGTCCAACGAGAACAGAGATGGAAAAAGCTCAGCAGAATAAACAAAAAAAATCGGAGAAAAAGGAAAAAAAAAATACGGAACATCGCAAGGCAAACGGGGACCCGCTGCCCGGCGCGCAGATCTCCGCTGCGACTCGGAAACCGGCACGACGAGCAAGCGGCGCTGCGGCCTGCCTCACGTCGTCGCCGCGACTCGACGGCGTGAGGCAGATGCCGCAGCATTGGAAGAGGTGGCAGGGGAAGAAAGGAAGAAAGGAGGGACGCAGCTGCAATTGTAAGCCGAAACTTGCAATTGACGATGAGGGGGGTCCGAATTCATGAAGAGAAGCGAGAGCGGGGTGGTGGGGCTCGGGTGGCCAATGGTCGTTCCTGCGTATCAGTGCTGCTGGCGATACCAGCTTTCTTATCTTGGCGAGCACGCTCCCGGCGATGCGCAGCAGCAAGACGCCTGCCGCTGCGCACCATGGAGCGCAGTCTCTTCACTGTCTGTTCGGCCATATACTCCGTGGGATAGTAGCGCGCCAGGTCGTCCTCGTACATCTTGCCGCACCTGTTGACAGCGGGGACATCCAGCATCTCGCCGTAGCTCATCCCGGGGTGGTGCACGTCGGTCCAGGAGTCCCACCAGAATGGTTCGCGAATTACGATCCTGGGGAGTAGCTGCCTCCACTTATACTCGCCCTTGGCAAGATCCGCGGGCTTCGCAGCAGGCTTGCTTGCTGCTTGTTGTCTACCGTTGCGGGCATCCACCTCCGCCGCGGCGGCAACAGACGACCCGCGGGCTCGGGCAGGCGCGGGAGCCCCTAGAATAGACGCGGGGGCGCGTTTTGGAGTGAGAGCCGAAGGCTGAGTAGTTTGTACTTCCTGAACAGACGGGGGATGTCTCCTCGCCGGATTGGTGAGAATTGTGACCAGCGGCGGCGGCTTCCGCACAGGCAGCGAACTCGAAGTGAGAGGCTTCGCTGGCGGCAACGGTCCACTGGGGAGATTCGTCACTGCAATAAGCAAGTTCGTCAGCACAGTCTGCGCGTGTGGCGGTTGACTAGTGCGGCGGCTGACCATCCCTCACTGGCAAGGCATTGCACCTGGTTCGCGCGCCACCACGGGTGAGAATGACATATTTCCGAGTCGGTTCTGGTTCTCCGGAAGACGAGAATGGAGCAGGGAGCATATTCAATCAACAAGAGCGCGATTTTCTGAGAGAAAACACTGGAAGATATTCTACGAACAATCCTTGGAGACCGGCCGGCCAAAGAAGCGAGCTTTTAAGAACTTTTCTCGACGACCGGGCGGAAATAAAATTTTGACAGTCAGTCCATGCAAGTCAGTGACGACATAAGCGAGATAAGATTTCCAAAAGGCACTGGCGAGCGAAGCAAAGGGATAGATGTGCGGTACCTCCATCCACATTTAAATAATTTTACCCTATACGAGGGGATGAGACCAGAGAGCCACGTCAATGACGACTGGTGTTTGGATGGTTCCTTTGTCGTTGCTCGAGGAATCTTTGACCCCGGCATGACCATTGTCTGAGTCGACCACGTCAGTACCGATTTCTCCATCAGGCAATCGAAAAATCTTAATAGCATACCCGACAGCCCCCTTCGAGTCCAGATCAAAGTCAACACCCATGTTTTCCCTCCGTGTTTCATACCCAATAGCAGCAAGGAGCACATTGACCACTCCCCCATGCGAATCTGACATCGCTGCAGAGTTACACCCAAGAACTACCGTTCCGCACCTCTCTGGTCATCATCTCCCCCCTCCTCTTCCAGCTTTGACATCGCCACAAGCTTATGGGCTGCCAGAACTTGCATATGCTACGGAGTAGGTGTTTACCTTGAAGGGCGCCAGCCGATCAGTGAAGACTGCCAGAACAGCGGTTAACGAGTCAACATTATCGCCAGGACATTGAGGACAATCCGCTCATTCCGCTGGCCATGAACTCTGTTGCGAGAGACGCCGTCCACTTCGCTTCGACAGGACCTGAAGTCACTGCAGCAGAGCGGATGGGCGGTCATAATAGCGACAACGACCAATGGAGATAAGGAGTCGAAGACGCTGTGGCTGCCTATATGCGGCATCGTTTGCTTGGCAGTATACTACTGTACAGTACAGTACAGTACCGTGACACCGCCTGATGTTAGATAAGCACACGACCTAAAATGGTAGTCAAAGCTGAAGTGATAGTGCACGAAATTGGTCCTCACACAAAAAGGGCGTAAAATGAGTAAAATATAATGTTTAAGCAGTAAATTATTGGTGACAGTAGAGTATCTATCCTTTGTGTAATCTGACAAAAAGTCACCCTCTTAGGCTGGCAGTACCATATGTGGACCATCCGTCCCACCACCTATCTGGCCACGGGAATGTTTACTTATCTGTGATGACGATATTGGCCACCTCACCTATCTCCACCCCCACATCCCAAGACCGAAATTATTGCGAGACGAAAGCTTGAAGAAACCAACTGAGCACCCACAAATGGTGTTGGAAGTGAGACTCAGCTCGGTGCCTCAGCACATCTCAATCTTCTTTTGAAAAATAGCAAACCAGTTGTAAGGAGAACTTGACGTGGTGAAACTGCATGACTTGGGGGCCGTTGTCACCAACAGGGGTGATGAAAGAGGAGAATCTGGATAGCAAAGCTCATGTGCTGTACTGTCCACATGCTCCACTCTGATCACGATGTTCTGCGATGAGTACGATCAGGTTCAGAGTCCTCCAGAATGGGAGCCTATGCGAGTCCTCACTACACTGGTGCCAGCAAAATTAAACATCTGCAAATAAAATTTCAGACTCCGATGCGAGGGTTAGTCGAGAGAGACTTGTCAGAGGTCAACACCGCCCCCAATCGTGGAGACTTTGTCCATTTCTCATCACTGCTTTAGGATCGACATATCTTCTGGTCCGGACGTGCACGGTCGGAATGATGTGGAGAGAACCGCAAGTTTTCAGCTGGGCGGAGAGTGGGGTTGCACAAGGGTATCTTCTTTTTCTTTTACCCTTTCAAAGCAGTGGGGGAAAAAAGATGGAGTAGAGGAGGTCGTTGGGGATGAGACGTGAGGATGAGGCTCTGGCCAGTCGCTAGGATAGCGTGGGGGATGAGTCATTGTTGACAGGCGCACCGTGACGCTGCAGCGTGCCCGAACTCGGTGACGTTGCCCCGCTCATCATGTCTCTGGGATCTATCATATGGCCTAATAATAAAACATCATGAAAATCTGATGCTAAAACATAGACATAGCCTCAAATATCTATCCTGTAAGTAACTGTTCTTGGGCGTGATTCACTCGTAGCAAAGTGCTCATCACTGCCATGTCACGTAGCCACAACCCTTCATCGCCACTTTCAATAAAGGGGCTTGCTATGCTGCGAGCCGCCCTGTCTTCTCCTTATCCGCTAGAAACGGCATCATCTTCTCCACTTACCTTCAACCTAGGGGTCGTTAAAAACACTCCGTCCACTGCGGATCAGATACGCACAATCTTGGACCATCGCATCACGTTGTCGCGCCGATATCCTCTCACCCTCCCGCTCCGTCTTTACCGGATAGACCGCATTCTCCGGAAGGTTTGGTACGTCTCACCCAGAAGAGTCCCCTCGCACTCAAATGACCGATTGTTGTGGACTGGAAGAGTGGTCGCGCTTCAGCTGCAGACTCTGGAGGTGTCAAGTATATATTGGAATATCTGAGGAAGAAAGGGGATGGAGAGGTTGAGGAAGAGGAGGATTATAAACCAAAGGGCTGGTTTTCATGACCTTCTCGCCTCTGAATGGCGAGTGCTGTTCCAAGTCTATCGCGGATACTCACCCGTTCTGGTTCATCGCGTATTTGGACCTTTCGACACGCGTTTCTTGTTATGATTCCTGGCAAGTATCGCTGTCATTATCGAGTGACCGGAATTCCAGTTTGCTAGGGTGCTAAGGGTGCTACCGTTTTTCTTGACGCAAACGTGCCGTCCCGAAAGTACAGGAATTGCAGTGCTACTCACCTAAATGTTTACCTCGACATCTCCCATGCTGGTATTTATTGATACCGTCTGGGGGGCATGAAGTGCTAGTTCGGCATGCAACCCGAATCAGCACTGATGGAGGAAGAAGTCACAGTCACGGTTGTCAAAGGCACGTTCGTAGTCGCGTGTGGAAACGCATTCGTACTGAGTCGCAGTGATAGGACTTGGACGTGCACCACGACTGACGTTCAGGCTAGGCTAGCTTGGTGATCTTGCAGCTTGAGTGTGCGGAATGCTTTTGGCGTCGCTGGCGTCGGCAATTATACTGGTATCATTTGTTATTCGACGCAACCTTTCCAAATAAGCGGGGACGAACTAGGGATAGTGGAAACGTGTCATTAGACGAACTTGCGAGTCGGCCAAGCTGTTGGGACGTGGAGTTTACTTGACGAGGGAGCTCGACCACCTGGTGGAGCAGTGTGCAGTGGTGGGTGAAAGGGATTGCAAAAAGCGGATCGTTTGTTGCGGCCTTTCCCAGGCACGGCCTCCCAATAACTCCGCAATTTCTATCCCTAGAGTGGCCTGTCTTTGTGCGGGACCATTGGCAGGGCGCATCATCTGAGCCCAGACGTGGGAGTCGTTAATGCCTCAAGTCCCCATGTGCAGTCGAGTTATGAGGCCTGCCAGTCTCCGGAGCACGTTCTTGAGACCCGGCTGGCTGCCAGTGTGCGCGCTGGAACTATATGGAGAAAAAATGAAATAAAGTAAGCACGTGTATGAATTGAGTTGTCGTTCATGTGGCGGTGCCTCGCCTTGTCCTTCACAAGGAAACAAGGGTTCCTTGTATCTCAGTTTGTCAGCCGTTAAAGTAAATTTAGCGAGTGTCACATCCAGTGGAAACTGCCCCTCTTCCCCTTCCTACACTCACTCGCAATATGGCGTGTAAGACCAAGAAACTGGCAGAGCTAAATATCTGGAGGCGTGAACCACGCCGTGCATCCACGCCGCGGGAGAGACGAGAGCGACGTCGATAATTGCAACCGTATAGGTAGAGTTTGCTGGAGGGTCGGATCATGTTGGGCGCTTGGGGTACAGTAGGGCCAAGTGAGACTCATAACATCGCCACCGTGCCTGTTCCAGCTGATCTATCCACAGTGGCTATTACCGCTTTGCTAAACGGAACAACTGTATGTGGGGATTAACGTGGCAGGTATGGTATAGCAGTCGTTTGGAAGCGTCCAAGGTGGCCTGCTACGGGCTGAAAAGCCGGTGAATACGTGCTTGGATGCAGTGACGACAAGGAATTATGAGTCATACGATCAACGCCTGAAACTGTGGCCAGCGACCAAAAAGTCCCTCCCAACGCTCCCGATTCGGTTTATTGAGGTCGCAGTCATATCCACAAAGGAGGCTGTCCACGACGGTGCGGAGGCCATGAAATTAATATCAATCAAACCCCGCGGCATTCCTGGAAGCTGTCGGAGGCTAGACTTCGGGTCTGCATTAAGAGCTGGTGGCTGTCGACTAAAGGTAGGGCGAGTACGCATTGGCCCACCCGAACGTCCGGTATATTCGTTTGAGACAACTGCGGGCCACGATCTTGTGGAGAGATGAGGCAAAGATGGGGAGCAGTGAACCAGATGCGATAGACCGAAGTCCTTTAAAATGGCCAGGAGAAGATCATGCTGAAGTATCACATACACTCTCCCAGACAGCGTATTCACATCCGTTGACTTCTTCTATGCCGAATAACTCCAAGGACGACCTCTGGGATGTGGCCTTCTCCAATGTCGGACGGAAGCCTGAAAGTGGTAGACGCAGGAGGAACAGCGAAGTCTCCCAGGCCATCCAAGCAATAAGTGGGGTCGCAGTGGCACCGACTCATAACGGGTCTAACAATACTGGAGGTGCGTGACAACCCATCGTCCGAAACGTGGCCAGCCATCTGAATTCTGGTCGCCTGTGGGTCCTAAAGGAACCGCTGTCAGCAGCAGCACCATGCCCACCTCAGGCTCTAGTAACCAAGGCACGACGGCCAACATCTCGACACCACAGTACTCTGACTACCCTGCCTCTCATGGGATTCCCGGGCGCCGTGCACGCCCCAAGCCTGGCTCCAACCAACCATGGAGGGCAAGCGGACACTCCTGATGGATATCACTGGCTCAGACTATGGCTCTGCTTGGAAACCCTACTCCGGATATACTCTAGCTGTCTATGAATCGCTCTGGGGCATCTGCAGCTTGGGGTGTCACCACCAATCCTGGTTAACAATCTAGAGGGAAAGAGGATGCTCATCTCTTGTCACTTCTCGCGAGCCTGCTGCATTTGTCGTGTTCTAATTTGATGATCTGTGAATATAATACAGTAATACCCTCCTTATGGAGCTTTATTCAGCATCAATGTGGTGAGATAACACAGGTTCAATAACCATCGAGCCGTCCGAGAGATGCCAAGCAGCCTAGCGCCCAGAAAGAAGAGAGTGAGGGGAGGCAACAGTGAATCTTCGAATGAGTTTTGAAACGTGGTAGAGTGCTAGTGCGGAAACCTGACAGATCGAACTAAAGAGAGGCTAAAATAGAGCCTGTGACTCTAGGAGACGTCATTGCCAGCTGAAAGGCCTACTCGGGATAATCGACAGGGTATGATGAAGGGGGGAGCTGCCATCTCTTCCTATTGACCAGTTCATTGCAGAATTTGAACGTCCGACGTAAAATAACTCCGCTCACTCGGCTGTGGATGGGTGAAACAACTCGTGATTGTGGTATTTGCACTGCCACTTCCCCGGGAGCCGGCCCACCAAAGCTTCAAAATTCGGAATGCCGACTACATGCCACTGGCCTCCATGGAGTCGTCCAACCCTAATGAAATGATAATCTCTAGCAGGATGTCCAACAGTCGACCAGCGGCGAGAACTGAGGCATCAAGCACTCATTGGGACCTTCGCCCGTCCCCACCTAAGACTAGAGCCTTGACCCGTGCCCGCGTTCAAGTTCAATCCCAGAAGAAACCGAAACGAAGACGAGTGAACAATATGGTGAGTAGGCCATACTTAGCCTACAGAACTTGGTGTGGAACAGAACGGTTATATGATGACTCAATTGGTAGGCAACCGAAACGTGTGGCCGATAGGCCCAGCATGGTCCCCCAGGCAGAGGAGCCTATTTATGACGCAGCACCAGGTGGAGCAGCTGAAAACCAGTGGAAGAAAAACGGTCCAAGGAAGGGATGCACGTCAAGCTTACAGTATAGTATTGCTAGTGCCAGCGTGGAGAGAAAGACAGATAGTCAACAGAAAAACGATCTTCCCGAGCAAGGCGGGCGAGCACTCCTGGCTGCTGTGCTCGTAAAAGCGGTCAGGGTTCCACGAAAGCAGCACCACCAGGCTAGCAAGTTCCATGTGTCTAATACTGGGGGTGGTAAACAGGGCATGGTAAGCGATAACACATATATTACAAGGAACAACTCGGAGGTGAGTCTTTGCACTGCGAAGTGACGGTGGGTTTTTGATAATCCAGATAATTAATTTCGCACTTAATTAGCTTACCCCCTTAAATTAGCTCGATTAGCGCCATTAGTGCTCATTAGCACTTATTATTCGCCGATTCGATTAGCACGGGAGGTGTTTCTTGATGACTTGAGTTGGGATGAAGTCTACAAACAAAGAAATCTGGTCCACACTGGCCATGCCGCCAACAAATAACCTGGTTTCAGTAACACAGGATGGGAGCACCTAGGGCAAAGCACTAACTTGTCCAACTTGACCCACAACTTCAGCAAAAATATCGTGACAGCATGGAGGGATCGACACCGAAGTCACCCCAGCAGACTACATAATCACCTCTCACGCTCACCCACAAATCGATGGGCGGGAAAACTACAGTCAATCCCAGGCTGAGACTAGCTGGTAGTAATGACCGAATCCGCACAGTCTATGCCCGCATGTGACCATATGAAATTTGACCTACTGAATCAGTACCGATGGCACGGCCACTGACTAGTGTAGCGCGTCAACGAACGCGCAGATGAGTTCGAGGACAAGAAAGGGAGAGACGAGAGGGAAACAGATGAGGCGAAGGAAGGAGAGGGGAGCGATTTCCCAGGCGAAGACGACCGAGGCGAACCGACGGGCGAGGTGCAAGAGAAATACCAAGAACAGAGACGCAAACAGGTTTCGGCACGAAGACTTCTCGACGTATGACAGCGCGGTGGCTCGGCTCAACGTCGACGAGTCGAGCGGGCGAGAACGAACAGCAGAGGCTCAAGCCGAGAGATTGGCACGTGAAACTTTGGGAAGAAAATGCTCCAGACGCGACTCGGAGCTTGCCTGGGAGGCTCTTATATCTGGAGTTGAGTCTCTAGTCTATCAGCAATATGCTACCGTCTAATTTGTTTCGTCAGCAGGGAGTAGTAACCGTTTTCTATCGTATGGTACCATGGTGAAGACCGGGGACCTTGCCACAGTTGCCAGCATGACAAGGGACGATGATAGCGACTAAGACGAAGGGCGAGACCGACGAGCTGAACGGCTGTCAGCCTTCTGGACGTCAGGAAAAGAGGTATAGTATGTCTAACGAGCAGTGTCCGTCAACTATGGGAGGTTTTAGAGCGAAATGAGAACAAGGGAACGTAGGGATTGGTAGTATTAGTGCAGCGAGGGCAGGCGGGTGGTCCGTGTAACCTAAGTAGATCGAGACTCTTGAATTAAGTACTTAGAACGTAAAGCGATGCGCGAAAGGGGTGCTAGGAGGGAGCGTCCGATGCCGGCTGAGCTAAGAGGGGTCCAGTGTCTTGGTAGGGAGAGTGATGCAAGCAGATAAGATCGGCTCGGATTGGAGCCTCGGGCGCTCCGAAGTGCTCGTTCCGAGCACAACGGGCGTGCCCACCTCACACTAGGAACTCTGATAGCTACTGTCCATGTCAAGCTGTTATCGGATTGCCCTCGTAGCCCGGGGCACCATGCAAACCTACAGAGTACACAGGGGCAATGCTGACTAGATGGGGCGATAGAACAACCTTCCTATCCTGTGACCTCCGAGTCGATCGCCCTCCCCATCAAGTGAACGTACTAGCACTGTATAGGCGATACTAGACTGCACTCTTGGGGGCAGTACCAACCTCAAAAAGCACCACTACGTCTTCACCAAGTATGCATCGGGAGTTCCTAAATGGAAGTCCATCTAGTAATGGTATGTCCTTGGGGCACATAGGATCTCTGTGTCGGGTGGGGAGCTAACTTTGGATTCTTGCCCTGCTGTGATGCCGGAAGCACTGGGGCTTTCCTTCATTATATTTCCCGCTGTGCCCAGAAGGTGCGGGTCTCGTGTGGCCAAGTTGTGAGCAATGCGTCCCGGGTGATAGTCCATGATACGCAGTATTTCCCCGCTTCCCGTGGTCCGAATCACTGGAGTCTTGGTGAGAATATGCATGCCACATATGAGGTATGGGTTGAGGAATGCATCAGGTACGATTATGAGGTGGGTGTTCCCTGGACCCCATGCTGACCACGGCACAGTGACGGTGTCAGTGTCAGATGAGCGTGTTGCAACGTAGGATAAGAACGTGTTGTGTGGTATGTAGAGTGCATGATAAATGGTTCCCTTATTTACCATGAGCCCTAAAAGTCTGCTACGGGGGTCCGTGTGAAAGAGGTCGGGAGAGGGGGTACCAGAAGTGTTAGAAGGTAGCGCGTTTGCAAAGAGATAAAACATTTCGGTAGGAGAGACTTTAAGGACGGAGGGATCCAGCGCAAAGTCATACAAACGCAATGGCACATCATTGGCGGTGTCCAGTAGGGTCACGACGCGAAGGAGTATTGCTTGCTCCTGGTCATTGCTACGATATGCGAATATGATATTGCCTCTATTGAGGAAGGAACACTGAACAACTTATCCAATATATGGCTGTAATGATGATATAGAGTTAGTTAATCCATCCTGTGACCCTGAGGGAAGGACTTGCTATTTTTGCTACCTGATCTCCCGTCTTCCAATTTAACACCACGACGGATGAGTCATCCGCAAACGTTAGGAGATCATCATAAATGTGCAAAAAAAAAGGTCTGAGATAGACAGAGACCTTGCCAGAGCGGACATAACGAGGGTGTTTGTCAGGGGGTGAACCTCTCCAGTAGAGAGCGTCCGAATGTGAATATTTGGGAATCTATGAAGATGAACCACTGAGCGGAAAAGCAAGAGGACTTGGCACTAAAAACTAACAATATAAAAATGAGAAGATTCTGAGAGTCATCTGCACAAAGAGAATCTATATGCCCGTAGTCCAGACACAAATTCCATTGTTGCTCTGGAACCCCACGTAGATTGGAAGGAACTCGCAGCAGTAGCAGCTCTTCGATGTCCCATCTGTACGGCAAACAGAAAATGATTAGATTCCCAGATACAGCCGCAGGGAGCGGGAATATCTCCTTTGAATAAGGAAAATTGTCGGGCTGAGACCATGCTGAGCTTTTCCAGCAAGTCTGAGAGCATTGTAGCCTCTTCAGTCACTCCGCTGCGCCCACACCGTTTGGTGCGCCATCGCACATCCAGGCTGCACCTAGCTCTATGGTATACCTGAGGGCAGAGGACGCATCCACAATGTCCTTAAGGCGGTGGCATGACTGGAGAGAGCTTTACGCCGTGATGGGGAAATTGATGGAAGGGCTTACCCTTCTACATGCGATCACAGTCCTGTAATCCGTGTACTCCAATATGGCTGAAATGAGTTCATCTGGGAGACAGAGAAGGACGAGAGACATTAAGCTGCTTAGAATTCCCCTGAGTCAGTGTCCATAGGCAACCATAATCGCTAGATCAGCAACGTGACCGTGCCCGCCCGCCTTAAAATCGCGTCTTCCATATATCACGCCTTCCTGCCCACCCGCTCCTTTCACGCTGTCCACAAATACCCTCGTCTCGTCACTATCTCGCCTCGTCTTTGCAGCCTGTCCCATCCTGGTGCGCTCGCCGTGCGCTCGCCGGTACTTTTCCGCGAAGAAGACGCCATGACACTCCTCAGTGGCACATCCGGGTGGCGAGACACGGAGAATATGGATTGGGAGAAAATGTGGAGTCGCAGCATGGAAGGCGACATGTTACTCTCAAAATTGTCGTTAGCACTATTGGGACTTGGATGGTGGGTTCCCTCCCGCTCATTCTCGTCTCGTTGTTACAACTCTGACTGGCTATGAATCGATTATCACTCTCATAAGCAACGCTCCTCAGCGTCTCAAGGAATCACTTTCCTCTTTTCCATACGAGACTAAGGTCAGTCCTCCTTGACGCGTTTTGCGCTTTCCAAATTAAATTTTGTGTTCGTGGTTAGGCTTTTCGGCCCTTCCACGCCTTTCGTGACAGGGATGTCAAATACGTTATAATGGCTCACTGAACCCTCCTGGTGCTGATTACACTCTGCTGCCCACGCCCAGCCCTGCAGACGACACTTCCTGGCCTAAGCAGGATAATTGCACCGTAAGTAACGTCTCTTCTCCTTGATATCGACCCCCATAAGGTCATACAGGACCATCTCTCCATATAGACCCGACATTGTAATCTCGTTAACGAGCCCAAAACCCGAGCCCCACTACGCTCCTCATCTCCGCGATTGAGAAGAGTACCCTTGCTGGCCGACCAGCCAAAGACGAGGAGCACTATCTGGGTGGGTGCAGTGTGTGACGGGGACCTCTGGCAGGTACAACACATCATGTCCTGCAGCACCTCGCACTGGACAATGGCGCCTAAGACAGAGATACCTAGGGAAGGCACGTCTGTTCAGCTACGACGGCAGTGGGCGACAGCACTTGATAACAAAATTCTTTTTCTCTACTTGAATAACTATTTCAATGGCCCAATGATGCTGAGCCGGCGGCTGGTCCTGCGTTGCGAAGAACATCCCCACATTCTTGGCAGCGATGCAGCGCCCCACCCCATCTGATTCGGCACCGATGGAAGAAGATAGGATCGGTTGTCGAAGACGCACCCGTGGCTGCGGGCGTGAATAGATTCATGCTGTGTCATGGCGATGAGGTGAGTTGGACGTACCATACGCCCGGAGGTCAGACCTGGCTGGCTTGTGCAGCTCTATTTGTGGGTACGAAGTGCTTTTGGCTGTAAGGTGAGGCTTTCCGTTGTGCTCGGAACACGACACTTCGGAGCGCCCGTGATGCCATAATCGTGAACTGAGACGCCCCTCCGTTCGCGGTTTGTCCCTCAACTTTGATGACGCTCTCCGAGACCTCCCTCGTCGAAGAGCTGCGTAACCCAGGAATTGTATAAAGACTAACTCGTACGCCCGTATATTTCCTTTCATCATTTTCATTCCCCATTGCTCCTAGCTGATCCTTATTACACTTTACTTGAGCGTCGCCGCCTCACCACTTCCCTTACAGGCCATTACCGCTCGTCCCATACGTCCTAGCTCGCTCTCTTTTGTCTCGACCAGCGTCGTTTACGCCACCAGAATGCTCGATCATCCCATCTCTTCCCCCAGCCTCTCTCGTGACCCAGCGCCCGACGTCGTTATTCACCACGTCGCCGCTTTTCCTGTCAGATTGCCTCATCCCCTATGCTACCAACCAGACCTTTCATATCAAACAGTCCTAGTATCACCCGAATCACGGCCATGTATTGGCGCGGACACATGTATTTAAGTACGACGGCAAGCCCTGATGTAGGGCAGTTCAGCCTTGTGAAATCGACTCACTCTGTTCTCGAAACGTCTCTGCGTGATCTGCTTTTCTCTTTTCCCTCTCTTTCTCCTCTCGGTTCTCGACGCACTAGCTTAGGCAATCGCGCCAACGTGTGCTAAGGAACGGACTCATCGCCTCGCTCTTCTCCCTCCTCCAACTCCTCCATCTTCTTCTTCTCCTCTTCTGCTTCACTCTCCTCTGCTTCTTCGCTGCTGCTTCCGCCACGCCTACGCCATACCGAAGCTTCGACACTCCTACCTGCCCGACCTGTCCGCCTTGGTCTGACCAGGACGGTCCTGCGCTTTCACTCGGACTCGCGCGTGCGTTAGACGTGCGCACTTCATGGCATTCCTCGGTATCGCAAGGTTTCTGTCGGTTGCATATTAGCGTCTTAAATTTAATGCCAATTACATCATTTGCGATTCGTCCCTACCTTTCCTGATGAACGAGGTCCGACTGGGAATGAGAAACAGTGCTACGGAAGGATCAACTTAATGAGTCGACCAGATTCCTGGGAAGTGGGGTGTGTTTGGCGGGGAGGCCTGCCTACCTGATAGGGGAGCGCACTGTGGTGGCGTAAAAGGATTAAGCTCATGACATTGGAAGTAGGATCTGCCAGTTCGAGTTCACGCTGACTTGGAGCGTACGTCCCACCCAATTGATTGTCTATGGCGCTCCCCAGGCACAGCCCCCAACCGCCGTTAGTTGGCACCTCCGCAGCACTTGTGCGTCTCCCCATAGACGTCATGCATTGCTGTGCCCCGCAATTGCTGACCACGAAGGTGGCTTGTGGATGTACATGGCCATATGAGGGCATGTCCATTCACCGGGAAAGAAGGGTTTCTTGTATCTCTGTTTGTCAGCATCTGAGCCAAACTAAATTTAACGAAGGCCACACCTGGTAGAAACACCGCCTCTCCTCCTATCCACATTCACTCATATGCGTGATTAAAGACGTACGAAAGGCTAGGGAGATTGAAATTTCTGATGGCCTGAACCATGTTGCTCGTGTCTAGGCAGCAGGAGATATGAGTAGCAGGGGCGCGGATAGGTGGAACCTTGTCAGGAGAACTGATCAAGTTGAGCGGCTAGCGTAGGGCCAAGTGCGAGCACAGCCCAACGCACGCGCCGTCACGTAGCGCTTGGAACTTTGCAACGCCAGTCCGATCGGGACAGGGGGAAGCTGTTCAATACGGAGATGGATCTACTATCTCCGAGTTGGAAGGAATGAATGAACTAGTTGTACTCTCAGTGCTACATAGGGTTCCATACCCCATGGCGCTTAATCGGACGTTCGGGAAAAAAAAAGGAGAGCGATGCCATCGCGCTTGTTCCACTTGCCAGTGACTCCGGGTTGTTCACACCTGCCGCTGCCACTTTCCTAGACGGGACAGCTGTTGGTTGTGGATCAACATGGCGGGAATAGCATGGCAGTGGTCAGGAAAGCTTCCTGACGGCATGCTGCGGAGCGGAAAGGCAGTGACCTTGTACTTGGGCGTAGTACTAATGACAAGGAACGGATATACAAAGCAACGCGCGACTTTGTGGCCAGGGATTACTGCGGGCGCTCCCAGTGCGCCTAATGATGGTCAGCTAAGGCCGCGGTCATATCCACAAGGGAGGCTGTCCATGACTGAGTGATGAGAGCGGGAGGCCTAAGAATTATCACCTGTCAAACCTTGCACCTTACCTCGGAAGCTATCGGCAGCTAGGTTTCAAACTTGCGCGTCGAGGGATAAGGCGTAGGTGTGGATGTGGGAAAGACGGCAAGATGTCGCGTCCATGCCACCTTCACTGAGGAGGGGGGTTGGCGGTTGTTGGCCAAAGCAATGTTGAATGGACGCGTTGGCCTACCTGAGCGCCCCAGACCTTCACTCGAGAGACAACTGTGGCCACGATCATGAGGCCAGTAGTGGAGGAAGTGAACTCCGAAGGCCTTTAAAATGGCAAGCACAAAGTCCTGCTGAAGCATCGTCTTCTCTCTCTCAGAAAGTATATCCTCATCCATCGACCTCAATGCCAAACAGTTCTAAGGACGATCTCTGGGACCTAGCCTTCTCCAATGTCGGACAACAAGGTAGCAGACGCAGACCGAGGAGCGATGTTGCCCAGGCTATCCAAACAATAAGTGGGATCCCACAGACAAATCTCGGGTCAAACAAGACAGGAGGTGCGTGACAATCTATCAACTTCCGAGACGTCGCAGCCCTCTGAATTCTGGTCGCCTATGGGTCCTGAAGAAACCGCCGTCAGCAGCAGCCCCATGCCCACCTCTGGCAAGCAAGGCACGACGGTCAACAGCTCGGCGCCAAAGTACTCCGACAACCCTGCGTCTCAGGGCATCCCCGGACACCACGCAAGCACTGGGCCTAGCTCCAACCAACCATGGAGGGCACACTCTCAATTCCGGTCATTTATGGGCTCCGAAGGAGCCGCTGAGAGTAGCGCCGTACCCACCTCTAACCAAGGCACTATGGCAAACTTGTCGACGTCACAGTACCCTTCTTACCCTGCATCCAGTATAATTCCCGGGCGCCGCCCACATCCCGTGCCTGGTTCCAACCAGACATGGAAGTTGAATGAACACACTTGAACGACACTACTGGCGACGATAATGGCTTGACTTGGCGACCCTACCCTTGATTGTAATCTCTAGTTGGCTATTGCATCGATCTGGGGCATCTAGGGACTCGGGGTGGTGCCACCAATCTGGACCAGGCAACAAGAAAGCCAGAAGCAAAGGGGTATTCAGGTCTTGCCATTTCTCGCGCTGCTGTCGTCTTCTCGTGTTCAAGTTTCGTATACCCGAAATGTCTTGTGAATGTCATTATACCCCATGATTTGTCAGGCGTCGAGACGGTGGGATAACATAAATCCAGCAATCATCAACTATTCCAAGAAATGTCAGGCAACAAGGTGACCCATAGAAGGAGAGACCCACGATGAGCGGAGGCAAAAGTAAAGCTCCGAATGACTTTGAATCATGGTAGGGCGCCAGTGCGGGAAATTGCGATGCCAACGTAAAGAAAGGCTGACCTCAAGCGCATGATTCTGTAGTCCTCGTTGCCAGCGGAAAGGCAGGGTAGATAGAGGAAGCCAGCTGGGTAAAATATTGTGAAATGGGCGAAGCGTGATAAGTTGGGGAGAGCACAATACCGACGGTGCCGTTCAGTAGTCGACGAGAGTGTATGAAGCAGACCAGGTACCGTCCAGGTCCCCACAACTTCAAGTTTATAACGATAATTTGAAGTCCGACGTGAAACAACCCCGCTCACTCAGCTGTTCGGAGTGTGATTGATACACCCGGGATTGTGGTGGCGCTGTCCCGGGAGCCGGGGCACCAAATGCTGTTTCTTCTCCAAATTCGGCCTCCCGAGAATGACACGCGGGGGACATGGGATCAGACGCGGTAATCTCTGGCGAGGCACCCAAGTTGACGAGCGGGTAAAGTAGACCACCAGCGTGCAAAGACAGTCGAGGCCAAGATCAAGATGGGTGGACAACGACGAACCACAAGGTTGTTCAGCATACAGAACTGCCGGTTCATAGTGCAGCACCTGCTGGAATAGGTGGAAACAAAAACAGTCCAAAGCAAAAGTGCATGTTAGGCTTCTCTGGGGCTCGGAGTAGAAGACAGATATCCTTACGGCATGTGATCTCCCCAATAAAGGCAGGAAAGTGACTACTTCGAAGCCCATAAAGCCTCAGATCAACATGATCCCATGAAAGCAACACCTTCAGGCCTAGTGGGTCCTCAGCAGGCAGGTTCCACTGGCACACGCCTATGACTGGAGGTGACTAACAGGGCCTAAAAAGTGCCGCAGTGAAGCTTCCATGAAAACTAAAGATACTGTAAGGAAAACGGAAAGTACTCGTGGTGGGGTGAGTCTATAAGCAAAGGGTTGACCAATGCCGCCAGTAAAGTTCCGCCGCGCAGATCCGTTTCAAATATGGATGAGGTAATTCAGCTGCCAGTGACCCCTTCAGTTGCAAGTTATGCTACAAAGGTCACAATTGATTAGAAGTTGCCAGTGGACGGTACAGTGAAGCCCAATGAACGGCAGATGTCAAAAACAAGACAGCAAGACCAAGTGAGGTCACGGTCATGTACGCGGGTAAGGCAGACAAAAACCGGGCTACTTACCAGTACTTACCCTTCCGGATCTAGCTTGCGAGCGCTACATTGTACCGTACCCGGCCAGTGCACGTCTTGAACATCACAAGTGTGAAGGCAAGATAATTGTGAGGACCGAAATCCGACTCGGAGGCACATCCTTTCAAGTCTGAGTCGGCGGGTGGCACTCAGGGCCTGCTAACCTGCTCTTGCTCGTGCTTGTTTCTCCCAGTCGATATCACACATCGCAATTCTATCACACTGCATGGTGCCAGTCCAGGATACAGGAGCATGGTCCGAGGCAGATCGCTGGCCCATGCATATGGGCCTATTTATGGGCCGTAGTCCCATCGTATCAAGAATCAAGGGTACAGTACTATGAGCTGGGCCAACAGGCGGAAAACAAAAAAAAACAGCCCAAGTACAAATACGCGAGGACTCGGAAACGTCATCACCGAAATACAGTAGGAAGAGTCGAAGTGGAGGAAACTCAGTGCGAAACGGTACCGTATCGGCACTGCAGGCCACAGCGACGGTCGAACCATGAAGGTATTGTCTGCTTATGCACCGTCTTCACCTATGGTGCTCACCCTGGAGTTTACGAATATTTCCAATCCTCGTCTTCGTGGATATGTCAACGCAATTAGACAATAGCAGGGGCAATATCAACAGAGTGAGGATTGTATTGCCATGCGGAAACCTGCATTCGTCTTTGGGAAGCGCCTCTCTTTTGTTCTTACGCTTACAAGAGAGGAAGGTGTCTTAGTAGTCGTCGGGATATAAACCTGGGGCAGCCCCGACAGGAGACACCTCTTCCTCTTCTCCCTCATACGTAGATGTCGCAGGCATCGTCACAAGGCTCGACGGCGGCAAGGCCAAAACCTTCTGGGTCCTGAACACACCTCGGTTGTCTCCACGTGGTCACCCAACGGTGGCAGGAGGATAGGCCGGGATCAACCTTACTAGGTATCGACTTGAGCGGTGAGTAGCGTGTCGCCTATACAAGCCTCGATTACCGTCAGCTAACGTCCCAGACGTTACCAAATTGGGACATTGTGTGGTGAGAAGGAGCACCCGTTGAAAGGAGATAATTGCAAGAACTATGACCAGCTGACTGGTCACGGTATACGTATTGATATTCCTACTAGTGGTGTGCCTGATGATTCCAGGTCGATTCCAGAATGAAGTTCTGTGTACAATTGTCCAGAGAATGATTGATGCAAGTGGAGACATACTATCAGGATAACCTTGTGCGATCCCAGTAAGGGTCAACCTGTAACCCATTGAAGGATAGGACAACACCACGGAACCAACTTGTGGTCTGATTTCGATCGTCGGGCAGGGTCGGTGTCGTGCCACATGCCGATAGACGCCTGTAGCAATCCAGGCACCCAAGTAAACTCTACTGCTTCTGTGATCGAAGGAGGCCGAACTACGAAGCCGGATGGGGTCAACGGCGACGAAAGAATGCCTTGACGTTAAGCCAGAGGTCTTAAAAGAGGAGAGCATTCGGGGCCTGTTGAAACAGCCCTCATCCTAGCTTGCAGGACAGTCATTCTCGTCTACACTCGTCATCTTGTAGTCGTCCCGATGTCTTCCACTACTACTAGTAGTAAGTCAGCTGGTCAGAACCCGTGTCACGTCGACTGAAGCAGCAGTTGCAGGAAGCGACCGTTCTGAGGACGAGCTGTGGAGCATAGCATTTTCGAACGTCGGACTTGCATACGGCAAACCGGTAAACAAAGAGGAAATCGCTGAAGCAATTGAAGCCATCATCGGCCCAAGTGGTACGTGGACATCCTGACTATGACCTCCGAGTTACAGATCATCATTCGCGTAATAGGCAGAAGCGACTGGGCTGCAGTCTGGGCAGATACCCACCACTGGCATGCCATCTGGTGCCAACTGTATATGAATGCACGTTCAGCTGAACAACAGGAGGACTCTAGGCGTCAGCACGACTTCGTACTGCATAACCCTACGAGCTCCCACCACGGTGTCGCCAACCATGATACCATAACCATTGGTCTAGACAGCATGGCCGCGGGCAAGCCAGCGTATCAGACGAAGCCCCGCGGCATCCCTGGGAGGCGGGCACGCCTTTTTCCGGGGTCTGCTCGGCCCTGGAAGGTGAAATTAAGCTATTATCAGTAAACTGCCTGAGCTGCGGCCGGGCTTAACCCCTAGGGCATAGCGAAGGTTTTTGTCTTGGCCGTCTCATTCTTCAAATCGAGACCGCCACTGGCTTTTTGTTTATTTGAGCGCTCGCGATACTATGTATTAGTAACATAACTTATTAGCGATTACCGTTCGCCCGTTCGAACAGACGCCGAGGGGGAAATGGATCATGAGGATGATATTGATGTCATAGATGAGCCGAGATGAAAATGGGATTCCCGTTTTGTCTTGTGCATCAGCGTTCTCGGGAGTCGGGCCAGCCCTGGCAAGGAAGAGACGGGCACGATCAACCGGGACAATCACGAGGTCGAGAAAACTAGAGGTCGTTTCAGTACAACCGGAAAGTTCGCCGGGCCAAAATCGAAGGAGAAAACGTACGGTACGATAACTGGAAGCCCATCAAGTGCGGCGTCGTGCCAGGGAGGGTACAGTAGTTCGAACTTGTGGACACAACTCATCGGAGTCGATCGATCTCCGAGTCGGATCTGTCCAATCACATGGTGTGTTTGATCCACGTCGTACAAGCTTCTTGCAAAAAAAAACTCCGCTCGTTGGGTGTGTTTTAGATTTCAAAGTTCACGCGCGTAGGCAGGCCCGGGTGGCGAGGACAAACAAAAAGAGGGGGGCCTTGATTCTGTGGCCCAGCGCGCACTTTGCCTAATGCAGTGGCCCCGGGTTAGCCTCGTGCTATCGAGGCGCATACTAGTAATGGCGACAAGTTGACGTGCATGCCGAAGGCAGGGTTGCAGGCTTGCGAAGCAAGCATGCAACCCATGCCGAAGGCATGGACGTCAACTTGTAATGGCGATCAGACAAGAGAAGTGACGAGAGAAAATAAAAATTTTGTACCGATGTTGTAGGGGCTCCATGACCGCGCGTGGACCGGGCGAGCTCGATGGCACATTCCAACGAATGACAGTACAGTATAGTATAGCATGGAGGTTGTCGCATGAGGGGAGGGAGCGGCAGAGATGACTCGGACCAGCCTGGGACCACCCACTGGCACCCAACCCGGGCCGGCGGTGGCAGGAGGGAACAACTTGAACTTGAACCACAACCACGCGACGGCCGCGGCGCTCATCGTGATTCGTGAGTACAATAGTTCGGAAGGACAAACAACTGGGAAGCAACAAACCAGCACGCTGGCGATGGCGATGAATCGACCGGGGTCACGGTGGTGTTCCAGTTCCACCTCGGTACTATCTGATCATCCGAGTCGTGTGTGCTTCGCGGAAGGAGATATGATTCCGCCGAGTCCTAGCGGCCCGCCGGCTGCGGCGCTATAAAAATTGCCCGAGCTTCAATATTGTACCGTACGTTGACTACTTCCATGCATGAATCGACGCTACAAGAGCGGCTGAGCCCACCCAGCACCATCCTTCCGAAATATTTCTGCAAAATATGACGTAATTACAGCTGAGACGGCTACGATTGCCCTCGCTCGCCTGCGCCTGATAAAATATTATAATAGTTACCACGACATTAATACAGACATTTTCTTTATTGTAAGGTAGTTATAAGTGCTTACCAGACGAGTGAAGAGAAAAACAAGGTTTTATCCCCTCTGTTGTCTTCCCTGTTCGGTCACCGTATACGTAAAATATATGCATGTGTGTTTCCCTCTAAATATACCCAATCAAACCACAAATTCGAAATTCTAAAGCTACGCTCTCTCTCTCTCTCTCTCTTTTGGATATTTTCTCTTTTTAATCATACAATAAAACAGGAAGGAATCGTTTTTTCTTTTTAATTTGCGACGAGGACGACATGGTCAGGGGAGAGAACGAGAGACGAGAAAAAGAAGACAAAGGGAACGACCAGGTGCAAAAACAAAAATCATGAGTGACGGCAGCAGGAGCAAGTAGAATCGGGATCATCATCGTCGAGCAAGATTATTAAGGAGAGAAGGGGGGTGGTGGGGGGTGGTGGGAGGTGGAGGACAAAAAAGAGAAAGGAGGGCGTTGGGTTGGAGGGATATACAGGGAGACACACAAAAAGAACTCGATCGACTGGCAAAGCGCATCGAAACCGCAGCAGGGCACATGGAACAAAAAGGGGGTGTGAAAGCGAGCGCAAAGAGATCCGAGTCCGCTCCGCTCAAGAAAACAAACAGATGGGAGAACGTTTGCACGCATGAGTCAGGAGGAGTACGGTCTATGGAGAAGGGGGCATGGGGATCGGTCCAGAGCCCGTAGACACGCCCTGGAAAAACAAAATGAATAGGTTGATTGGATTACGATTCGGGAGATATACGGACCTGGGAGCGACACGCGGGGCAATTATTGCGGCCTGTCTCGAGCCATCGGTCCACGCACTCTTTGTGGAACACATGCCGACACGTCAACAACCTCAAGTCCTCCTCCGGGTTATAATCTTCCAGACAGATCAAGCACTGTGTCGTACCGGCACGTTCCGCACGTCAATCACAACAGCCCCAACAGAACAAAGCAAGAACAACACGTACCCGATCCACGCACATGGGCGCGATCCGCCCGCTCTTCTCGTACTCGACGAGCACGCCGGGGCGTATCACCTCGAGCCCAGAGTTGTCGATGTCCTCCCTCGTCGCGGTCTGCGGCTTGACGTGCCCAAGCAGCTCCGCAAGCTCCTCGAACGAATCGAGGGGGTCCGTGCCAATCACGAGCTGGTGATTCGGCGGATAATATCCTTGCCACACCCCCCACATTCGTCAGCCCAAAAACAAAAAAAAAGAGGGGGAGGAGGGGGTTAGCTTACCGCCAATAACGTAAATGAAGAACGTTGTGGAGCCGTGCCCGTCGTCGCCGCCGAGACGCGCACCGCCGTCGTTCACGCTCGACCCGGAGCCCTCGCGCCGCGTTGGACCCGATCCTGGCACCGGCCGGAGCCCGCGGAAAGCCTCCGCGGCGCGCGCAGACCACCGGCGCTCGCGCTCCCGATCGCGTGTGGATTCCGCCGCCGCATCACCGGGATTATCGTCCTGCTGCTGCTGCTGCGCATGATTGTTATCATGTCCTTGGTCCTCCAGCTGCTGCTGCTGCGGCTCATCGCGTCCTTGTCCTTCCGTGTGTCTGTGCCCATGTCCGTGACCGTGACCATGAACAGATTGCAGCCCCACGACGATGACGGGCACCACCGTATTCCCGTCTGATGGCGGGGCTTGCGTATCCGCTGCGGGCGGTGCCGGCGCTCCACGCTCGCCCTGAGTAGCGCCCGCCGCCGCCGCCGCCGCAGAAGCGGCTGATGGAATGGCCGGTGATGGCGAGGACGGGGGCGAGGGTGAGGGCGGCCACGGAGATGTGGCCGGCATCCCGTGCGGGACTACCATCGGCGGGAAGCGGTACATGCGCCACCAGTTTATGCCGCCTGGTCTATGCTCCGAGCCTGCAACGGTGCGCCGCGATGGCGCTTGTGGTGGTGGCCGCGGCGGCTCGGTAGAAGGAGTAGATGGGGCGGCCTCCTCTTCAGGTTCGCGGTCATCCCCCCCGTCAGCTTCGTCTTGATAGGAAAGGGATTCGTCGTCGTCGTCTGGGGGGAGCGCAGGAAGTTCTTCGCCAAAGTCGGACACCGCATTCGCAGATGACTGATCGTTTGTCGATGAGGGTGCCTCCCGGGGATATATTGATGGCGGCACGTCCACGCCGACAGGTTCCGCTTGCGGTTCCCGCTCAGGCTGCGGCTCATTTTCGGGCTGTCCCTCCTCCAGGGTCCGCCTCAGGTCAACCTGCAGGTCCAGCAAGAAGCGCTCAAAGCTGTCCTCGGGTGGCGGAGGTCGTTGTTGTTGCTGCTGTCGCTGCTGCCCATCGCCGAGATTGACCTCTATCGCGGGAGGTGATGATGGTGGTGCTGGTGGCGGTGGTGCTGGTGCACCGGAGGACCTGGATCCGGATCCGGTGCCGTCATCGAGCCCCATGCCCATCTGGAACGCCCGCGCCATGTCTGTGAGGAGTTGCGTGCGCGGGTCGACTGGGAATGTCGGACTTGGGCTAGGAGAGGGAATAGGCTCGGGCTCGGGGGGTGGAGATACGGCGGGCAGCGGCACGGGAGCGGTCGTGGGAGTAGAAGGACGAAGGCCGAACCGATCACGGAGTCCGGCCAACGCGTGGCGCACGCGATCGCGGGGGCCAAGTCCAGCAGTGGGCGTGGGGGAGAGCGGGCGGCTCTGGACCTGGCCCCGACTTTGGGTCGGACTCTGGCTGCGGGGCTGGTCAAATGCGGGTGGAGGCGCGGACTGCTGCTGGGAACCTTGGATGCTCGGTAGCGCAAGGCCAGAGGTCATGAGGGGATCGGTGGAACCCGAAACGAGCGAAGCGGCTGTGGCGGCTGTGGCGACGCTGAGTAAAAATGGAAGGTATTCCCTATTAGCCCAATCCATTCCGGTAAAAAAAAAAAAAAAAGATGAAAGGGATACCTGAGTAGGGTACCTAATACATCGATACTCGTAGGGGAGAGCGATAGTGGGCGCGATGCAGGTACGGGCGGCTCTTCCTGTGCAGGTGGCTCCAACGACGTTTCGGTGATGGGGCTTGACTCTTCCTGACTCTCGCTCTCTGTACTTGCACTCGTTTCTGACGATTGGGACTCGGGTGCGGCGTAAGAAGAGCGACGTGAGCGAATGGGCCGAGAAAACATATCGGAAAATCTCTGCCGAGGTGGCCGCTCTCCTGGTGGCGGTACTGATGAGGCACGGCGAGGCGCTGTCTCGCTAGGCTCTGGATTTCCAGTCTGAGAAACATCGGAGGTATGCACGACGCCCTGCACGACGACGAGTGTGCCTGCTGCGGGGAAGTTACGTCTCGGTTCGGGGGGAGGTGGTTGGGAAAGGTCTGGAGGGGTGGCGGGCCTCTCCATAACATTGAATGCCTCCGAATCGTCGCGGCTCTGCTCCGGAGGAGTACCATCGGGTTGTATGGCTATTGTTGGAGGAGCAGGGTCGTGGTTGAGGGCAACGGGATCACGTGGGGTAGAGGAAGATGATGGGGCGGATGGGGATGTGGGGGATGCGGAGGAATGGGGAGAAGAGACGTCTGTGGCGGTACCTTCGAAGGGTACAGAGTCGGACTGGGAGACGTTCGTGGTGGAAGAGCTAGAGTCGGACGAGGAGGGTCCGGGGGAGGAAGAGGTAGTCGTAAGCTCTATCGCGCTCGCATTGGGATCGTCTTGTTTTGCCTTGCCCTTTGAATCGGGAGTTGCATTCGCACTCGATGGTGCTGGAGAGAGTATGGGTGCCCGAGATGACTCACCGGACTGGGGCTCATCCGGCTGTTGTCGGTCAGGTAACGTCCTGGTGGGCTCGGCCGTCTTTCGGCGCCGATACAAGGTCCATCGTTTGTGCGTTTTTGAAGAACGGTCGATCTCGTCTTGATTGTGGGGTGTACGTTGGAGATTTGAGCGGCCACGGAGGGGGGAACGTAGGGTGGGGAGAAAGGATTTACGATTGCTCGACTTTGGGGGGAGAGGAACCTGATTGTGGAGATCGGTGTTGTGATGGGATGAATCGATGTGAGGAATTGGCTGTTGTTGTGTGTGAGTAGGTAAGGAATCGTCTGGGTCTGCAATGCGGGTAGAAGAAGAATGGATTGAGGAAAGAAGAGGGTCGAGCGAGAGTGGGTTCTGTGGACGGTGACGGGAGGGGGATTGACCCATTATATGAAAAGGGGGAGTTGGTCGACAAGTTGAAAGAAATAGCGCACTGCGCTGTGTTAAGTAGTTACAGTAATGGGGAGATGAGAAGAGGTTATTAGCTTTTGTTGGCTTGCTGGTTCAGTCACTCTCGTGAGACTACGCCTTGCCTCGCCTCGCCTCTGCCTGCGGTGCCGTGCTTGCTGATGTGATCAACTGAATTACTCTATCTGGCACTAATGCCCCTTTATATACCCGCTAACTTCAACTTTTTCACAAACTCGTCAACACTCTCAACCTTAAAAATTATAACCCTTGTCAGTTCTTCATCTATAACTAGCACCCAAACCTGCCCCACCTTGCCACCCCCAACGCGTTTTGGAGGTTCCGTCACTTTGATCATCTCGAGCACAGCGTTCAAGTCAACCCCGAGATCACCAGCTGTCAGCTTCTCAATCGGTTTCTTCTTCGCCTTCATGATATTAGGCAGTGATGCATACCGCGGCTCTAGTTTGTCCGATTTTTTAAAGCTAAAATAGAAACGGGAACGAAAAACCTACCGTTGAGTCTAAAAACTCTCGTAAGAACAACGAGCGAGCGACGACAAACAGACGTAACGCGACAAAACGCACCGCAGATCCGTCGTGATGACCGCGGGCAGCGTGCACAGCAGCTCCGCCGCACCACCGTCAATTTCAGTGCGCACTCGCGCCACCCGCGCATCAACGTCGACCTCCAGCTCGCTCGCGCACGTCGCCTGCGCCGCGCCCAACAGCCCCGCGAGCATCTGCCCCGTCTGCCCGAGGTCGTCGTCGATCGCCTGCTTGCCCATGATCACCAAATCCGTCTCCGTACCACCCGCTCCCGTCCTCCGCCGCTCGATGACCGCGCGCAGCGCCCGCGCCACCCCCAGAGGCTCAGGCGCCGGCGCGGACTCGGGCAGCTCGATGTGGATCCCGCTGTCGGCACCCATCGCGAGCGCCGTCCGGAGCGTCTCGGCCGCTTTGGCCGGCCCGAGCGTGACGACGGTGATGGATTTCACCTTGTCTTTCAGACGTTCACGTAGGCGGACGGCTTCCTCGACGGCTAGTGGACCCCCGACCAACCAAAAAAAAAAAAAAAAAAAAAAAGGAATTCTTAAATTGTAGCACAGGACGTGTGTAAGGTTGTTGGTAGTGGTGGTAACGCACCGATCTCGTCGAATGGATTCTTTGATGGTGGAGGACAATGAAACGCCAGACAAAGGGACGGGGGGCATACGTATTGGATTGTTAGTGCATTATCCCATTTAGCATAAGGGACAGGCGTACCATCGAATGCTTCACATTGGTGTCTATTCCCGTCTGCTGGGGGTTGACGCGGATCTTGACCGCGTAATCGACACACCTGCGAAAAAGAAAAACCAGAATCAGTCCCTTCGTCAGTCGATAAGCGTTTGCACCCCGTCCGTTGCATCGCGTCGCGTCGCACCTCTTCACTGGTACAAGTATGTTTAAAAGTCTAGCCGTCGTTGGCCGCATGGCTGTTTTTCTCCTGATCCCCGGGGTTAAGGGTGCAAGAGAAATACCAAAGGTATTCAAGTTGGCGCGAAAATTCCTCGGGACAAGTACTGACGTGACTTGTAGTTCGGGCCGGTCTCTCATGGGCCTCCGTCCGCTGAATTCACGGGATATACGTATACACATACACACACACACACACGTACCACTATTCCCCCCCCCCCCGCGTGACCTACCCCAACCTAAAAGTTATGTTACAGTTACCCACACTCCCACAGGGCGCCTCATCGCCGCGGCAGCCACTCGGGCCTGTGCGCATCGAGCCGCATCGGCGCCCTGCCCTCGCGAATCCTAAGACTCGTGAAAGCAGCCGCGTGCCGTATGACCGTCATCGCGCGTCCCTCTACCCCGCCGCCGCCACCACCACCACCACCAAAGTCCCCCCAATCCCGCCCGATCGTCGTGGACGCGGCCGCGACCTCCGGGTCGAGCGGCACGCCGCGCGGCGGGAGCGGACGGCCCTCGCCGAACGCGGTGAGCGGGTGCAAGTTCCCAAAGTGCCGGATCCAGAGCAGCGTGGCGCTGAGCGAGACGTGCACGCGCCACGAGCCGCCCTCCTGCATGCACACACACAGGAGAGTGAGAAAGGAGAGAGACATTTTTTTGGGATTGATTGATTGATTGCACGTACGGTCACGGTCTTGCAGAGCGCGGCGGCGATGCCGAACGCGAGGAGGTACCCCGCGGCGTGGTCCAGCGCTTGCATCGGCAGCGCGCGGTACGGCGGCACCGTCGCGGCTTCTTCCTCCCCGCACGTTTCGCGGATGTAGTCCGCGTACGCCTCGGCCTCTTGCACGTTGAACCCGCCCAGAGTCTGCACGAGCGAGTCGAACTGTCACACCAAAAACAAAGCTCAGGTCTCCGATGTGTGAGGGTGGGGTGCAACACGCACGCTCTTGACGTCCTTCCACGGTCCGCCGGGAGAAAACGCCGATAGGGACGCGTGCACGATGCCCGGGCGCAGCTCGGCGCAATCCTCGGGACCGAAACCCCGCGCGGCGAGGCCGCCCGGCCGGTACGCCTGGAAGAACACATCCGCGCCGCGCACCAGCTCGCGCAGCTTCTCCGCGTCGGCGGGTGCGTCGAGGTCCAGCTGGGTCGTGCGCTTGCCGCGAGACGTCTCCACGTCGAGGAGCGGGAGGGAGGGCAGGTGCGGAGACGTCACGAGGAGGACGTCCGCGCCGTGCGCTGGTACCACAGGCATTATTAGCTCTCGGGGGAACAAACGCGCGGAGTTGAGCACCTGCGAGCGTGCGCCCACACACGGGGCCTGCGAGCACGCGGCTCAGATCAAGCACCCGGATTCCCTCGAGCGCGTATCGGATGTCACCAGGGTCTGTGAGCACCCGCTTGGGCGCGTCGCCGATCCTGGTGATCGATACTGGATTGATGTTTGTTTGGTATA
This sequence comes from Lactifluus subvellereus, assembly GCA_022496195.1. Classification (NCBI taxonomy): domain Eukaryota; kingdom Fungi; phylum Basidiomycota; class Agaricomycetes; order Russulales; family Russulaceae; genus Lactifluus; species Lactifluus subvellereus. The sequence continues at coordinate 137,599 of WTXC01000039.1, read as the reverse complement.
TGCCGTGCGGCGTCATGTCCATAGCTTCGAATGAGCGCAGCGCAGCCGCGCAGAGGCGCCGCCGGAAGACCTCGGCCTCGAACTCTTCCGCGGACCACTCGGCGAGCGCGGCTGCGACGGCCTCTTTGGTGGGTTCGCACTGCAGAATGTCGAGTAGCCCTTGCTTGTGGCTGTTGTAATTTTCGCGTCAAGTAGGCTTTGGGGTCGAACGAGGGACGACGAACTGGGGAAAATTGGTATGCAGCCTCACGTAGCCATCCTTCGTCTTGTAGATGTCCGAGAGCTCGTCGAACAGAGGGCCCTCTGGGACCTTGCCATCTATAGTGTAGTACTTTTCACTGTCTGTCGGACGTGTCAGTCACCATGCTGCCAAAGTAATGGACCACTCTCACTGAACTCCAATATGGCGTGTCGGGCGTCAACGTACACCTCCTCTTCCCGGCCCGTGCGGAGGAAGTGAAAGTGGGCGGCCGCTAGAGCAGAGAGTCCGACTGCAGACTATCCGTCACAGGCACCAGAGTCAGTACGTCATTCCATTTTAGATAGGAAGAGTGAAAGGACTAGCCACGAGCCGTGCTCGGCTGCGGCAGTAAATTTACCAACACACACAAAATCTGACTTCTGAACATGTGTGCATACCTGGGCAGCGGTCCCAAGCTTGAAGCTCGAGTTCACAAACGGATCGGGTGCCTCTGTTAGCCGCAGATTCTCAATATCGTCTGGGGGAAGGCCCAGCCGGACCCAGACGGTCTTCGCGGGTCCATCAACAAGGTCTCTGAGCATGGACTGGAACATGATCAACGTAGAGGGGGAATAGATATGAGGATGATGTGGGGTATTAGGGAAGCCGATTCCTGATGGGCCTGGCCGGGAATATGGGGAGGTGGGGAACTTGGCTACAACCGATCCTATCCGACTCCGAGTCGGATTTAAAGAAGTACCAAATATTGTATGGGGCCGTCATGCGTGTCCATAATTATTCCTACAAAAGTAGTCCGTGTGAACACTCATCAAAGCTGTCGGTGAAGGATGACCGAGCAACCTGCCGCCCGCCGCCATTGATTGACAATCGACAATAATCGCAATTATCTAGGCGCTCGGCTGATTTCGGCTTGATATTAAAGCGGCGCCTTAAGGACCTCGGCAAGGACCGGAGTGCTCCGGAGCTGCTACGCGGTCAAACTCTCTTCGGCTTTTCGTTCGTATTACAGTAGTTGCTGAATGGTTTCGAGAGCGCTTTCTACAACACTTGCTCGTTCCTTGCGTAGCGTAGCGCGGAGACCAGTGCGTTGATTCCTATTCTATTTTTCTGCCATTTCCAATTTCCATAAACAGGTGCCTCTGCGGTCGCTGGCGACAGCAGTCTCGCAAAGCCCATTCACCCAAGTCACTACCCTCTCAAATGGTCTTACTGTCGCGACAGAGGCACATCCCCATGCTCAGACCGCCACCGTTGGCGTGTGGATAGACGCTGGCTCCCGCGCAGAGACGGATACAACCAATGGCACCGCCCACTTCCTCGAACATATGGCCTTCAAGGGTACTGGTCGTCGCTCACAGCATGCCCTTGAGCTCGAGGTGGAGAACCTCGGCGCTCATCTTAATGCGTACACCTCGCGTGAACAGACCGTCTACTATGCCAAGAGCTTCCGCAAGGACGTCCCTCAAGCCGTCGACATCATCTCCGACATCCTCCAGAACTCTAAGCTCGAAAGTGGCGCCATCGAGCGTGAGCGCGACGTCATCTTGCGCGAGCAGCAGGAGGTCGACAAGCAGTACGAGGAGGTCCTGTTTGACCATCTCCACGCCGTCGCTTACCAAGGTAACCCCGCCACCCACTGAATCGCGTCTACCAGCTCCGCTGATAAACTCTGTCCCATAGGTCAATCACTCGGCCGTACCATTCTTGGCCCCAAGAAAAACATTATCTCGATCAAGCGTGATGATCTTTCATCGTATATCAAGACAAACTACACTGCCGATCGCATGGTCCTCGTCGGCGCTGGTGGCGTTGACCACGGTGAGCTTGTCAAGGCTGCGGAGAAGTCCTTCGGAACGCTCCCCGTCTCTCCGAACCCGATCCCGCTAGGCCGCAAGGCACACCCAAAGCCGGACTTTGTCGGCTCGGAGGTGCGTGTCCGTGACGACGATATTCCGACGGCACACATCGCTGTAGCTGTCGAGGGTGTTAGTTGGTCTTCACCCGACTATTATCCCATGCTCGTCATGCAGTCCATCTTCGGCAATTGGGACCGCGCCCTCGGCTCCGCATCACTCCTTTCCTCGCGTCTCTCGGATATCATCGCGCAGCACAACCTCGCCAACTCGTACATGTCCTTCTCGACGTCTTATTCCGATACAGGCTTGTGGGGTATCTATCTCGTTTCGGAGAACCTCGCCAACCTTGACGACCTGCTGCACTTTACATTGCGCGAGTGGACCCGGATGAGCATCGCACCAACGGTGGCTGAGGTTGAGCGGGCGAAGAGCCAGCTCAAGGCGAGCTTGCTGCTCGGCCTCGACGGCACTACGGCCATTGCGGAAGACATCGGGCGGCAACTTGTGACGAGCGGCCAGCGGATGACGCCCAAACAAATCGAGAACGCTATCGACGCAGTCACTGCCGAGGAGATCAAACGTGTAGCGCAAAAGCACCTTTGGGACAAGGACGTGCGTTACCCCACCCCTTTTTTCCCCACGTGGGCGCTGACTGGATAACAAATCACAGATCGCGCTCGCGGCGCTCGGTTCGATTGAGGGTCTGCTCGACTATAATCGCATCCGTGCGGACATGTCGTCCATGCTCTATTAAGCTTATCATTACCGCCTCACCCTTACCCCCCTTCCACCATAATAAAACACTTTCCTCCCGTCTCACTTAGAGATTGACGGAGAGGCGTTTTGTCATCCCCTCTCTTTGGTCCGTAGGGGACACAAAAATGAAATGAGCGTCTCTTCGCGGTGAGCGTGCGTGCGTTTTTGATCAGCTGTGGCTACGTCACAGTGTAGGTATGTCTGCCTGTCAACACATGTCAGCCGCTGGCATCGCCCGGAGACAGACTGTTGGACCTCCTTGTAATTATTTTGAGAGCAGACCCGCACGTACTCGCCACCAAGGTCCGATCAAACGTGAATGGGCGTCAGATCATACTGTCCCGCCACCTGCCTCCGACGGCCCTCCGTCTGTGATGATAATGATGATCGGCCTATAACCAGGCACGATAGTCAACCACCTAAGGTAAGGACTGTGCAGAGTAACTTATTTTGACCATGACATGCATTCCATAACAACAAAAAGAGCAACTCCGTACATGTCCGGATCACAAACGCTTGTCATCTTTTGGCTGCAACAAAGGCTCGTACATGTAAGCATATATTACACCAAGCTAATCGGGACCTGTTTGGGAGGGCCGCTCAAACCCCCCCTTTATGTCCGCATCGCCCTGTAAGTACCGCTCGCTATGATAGGTTTACGGGAAGCCACTAGAGCGCTCAAACTTCTCATTTTGAATCATGCGGACACGCACCTTTTTTTACAGTTCTAGGCAACAACTATGACAGCCCCGCGCGGTGGGTGAGCCAGGTTGGTGATTGGCGGATTAAAACGGATGCTTGACCAAGCCGGTATCATGTATTGGAGTGGTGCAGGTACGACGGGCGGCTCAGTCTCATTTCGGGAGGTCATCGGTGGCGGTACGTAAGCGGACTTCCGAGGCCTTCAATTAGTGCACCCGGTGACTCAAATCGGACGCGACTGGGGCAGTGAGAGACGTCTCGAGTGTGTTCCTTTGCCCCCTTCTTTTTTTTTTCCCTATGGGACGCCCGAAGTAAAGGTCTGACGTGGTTTATCTGTGTTTGTTTGTGGATTGTGGATATGCCGTGGGTGGCCTTGGGCTTGGGCCCGGGGCCATGCGGCGCAGCACAGCGCCGACATGCTCGCTCGAGCGTTGGTTAGCACACCTCAGCAGGCTGCGCCGCTTAGCCGGCTCACATGATAGCCTCCCCGCGCCGGAGGGAGGAGCAAACATAGTTCCATGCACCCCAACTGAAGGGGCATTTGATGTCGTTGCCAACTAGCGAAGAAGTTTTCTTTGTCGGATGGGCGCGGGAGGACCTCTGACTCTAATTTTGGCTAATCCGGGAAGATTGGCCCTGCCCGCCACCCGCAGCCGTGTGTGCAGCAACACCGCACGGAACCCCGTGGCTGGCCTCTTTGTGGGGGCGCAATATACGTTTCCTTTAAAGGTCCAAACTGGTGTTTGGGGTCCTTCGTGCAAATTTCATCTAGATACAAAACGTCGAAACAGAAAAGATAGGGCCCCGCTGCCCACTCCCTTATCTACAGGAGTCCTGATGATAGCTCAATATATTTCGTACGTAGACCACGCTATGGGGCGCCTTCGCAAGTCCGCGAAGTACGTTGTGTGGAAGGAAAATTTATCGGTTAGTCAATTTATTACAGCGTGACAACCCCGATCTGTCCGCCCTCTCGGTAGTACCGGTTGCCGGCTCTGCGGCGCGCCGAAATGACGTCCTAGGTGAGGAACCAGCCTTCAGAGAGAGTAGCATCGCTCGCACCAGAGGCAAAGGATATACACGAATCACCTCCGAAATGCAAACACGGAACAATCGAAGGTGTTTCTCCGGCTCAGGGTGGGGGGGGATCGATACCTAGTGATGAGTTGCTGACACTTATTACAAGGACCGAACCCCCGAATGAACTCAGTCGAATACAAAAAGTCCGCGCACCTCCGACAGCTCATCAAACAAAGACATATTGACTGCGAGCTGACATACGATGAGAACAGTAGTAGGCAACTTGTAGTTGGTTGATCACGACGCAAAGATTATGGACTGCAGGATGGTCGTGCAGGCCCCATTACAGAAATCTAGCTTCTATAAAAGGAAGATTATGTAATGTGGAACTGTTCGAGTCCATGGGCCAGGCTTCGCGCCAGACCGGGCTGTGTTTTGCGTAATAGATTTTGCTCATCTTTCATGCTCACTCGCTCGTGGTTACCTTACCCTTGTCTGGCGCCCGCTTGCTGTTATTGTTCTGCTATGACGACAGGATGGGCAAGATACTGACGCTGCCTGCCCTGTGGCCTATGGTCATTGTCAGGTGTTCGCGAGAAATGGGGGTGCACACAAGGCCATGGATCTTTGAGTTTTGGGGTGGCCATATTTGCTTGTGGCTGGTTGAACTGTATTCACACATGATGCTTTCCCCATTTGAACTAGGTGTAAGCGCCGCCAAACACATGGGCGCAGATATGATGACCCCGGGAACCAGGAACAAAGACCGGGAACGGCCTTGGAGGCCCCGATCCCTCACACTCAGTGCTCTTTATAACGCCCAGAGATGTCGTCTTTCCTTTCATCCCCACTTTTCATCCTCCCAACTGAAACTCGTTTTGTATCTCTCATTGATACCTTCCCCCACTAAACATGTCGACGTCTCCTCCTCAGTCCCTGTATCGTCGGATACACAGCACCCTTTCATCCCCCACTGGCACCCTGTCTGTTACAATCTACACATCAGCGGATCGCGTCCATTTTGACGCGTATCCCTCTTCGATATCCGGGTTTTCGACAATTTCCTTCGCAACAATCCTCCATGAGCTTCGTGCCTATTTTGCCGTTCATATTACCGGCCCACATATCCAAGCCGCTATAGACTCGGCGTAAGTGGTAGCTGAAAGGTCTGCTGAACTGTTACTGAAGCTCAGGTCGCTATAGGCCATGGCCAGTAGATGAAATCGACTTGCGGTGCGGCTACGGCGTGCGCGTGGTTGAGGATTCAAACCAGCTCATATCCACGGCTGATGGCTGGCAGTCGGCAGCATTCGTGGTAAGTTAATCGGCCGATAGCTTTGACCCATCCGCCGCTTATTGCTAGCATCTCAAGCGTGCCGACTCGTCTCTCGTCATTTGGCATGACTATGAGGACAAAGTTTTGTCCAACTGGAGCGACATCTCAATTGGCTTGCAGAATCGGTTCGGGGATGCACTCCCAAACCCGAGCCCGATAGCAGGACTACCAGGTGATACATACTTCGATCGGTATTTGCATGCGGATGCCCTTGAAGGTTCCTTGCTGCAAGGCGACAGCTTACCATTGCTGAACGAGCTTGAACACCTGGCCACCGTTCCAGGACCGGCAACGCCCCCACCGACATTGCCTTCTCAATCATACCTCCATGCTCATTGGCCATGGGTGCAGAGTGATTCTCCTAGCGTAGGAGGCTTGCAGGTAAGTGTCCAAGATCTTCGTGCACCGGCCCTCTCATTATTGTCTTTGTGCAGCTGGCACTGCAAGTACTGAGCACGTCCTCGCCTTCGAGTGACGTCCCTTCCTCCAGTTTTGGGGGCACTCCCTTCACAATCGAGTTGCCGACAATTTCGCCCTCCCTGTTCAACACCTTGGACCTCCCTGAGGATGATGACGGGACGTCAAATATTTCGCTAGACTTCACCAGCGATGGCGTTGAGTCACCGCGATCGTCCGACGGCTCGCACAATTCGTACACCCGGCCCCACACAACGGTGGTACCTTCGTACCGCCGGCACTCATTTGGAGAGACGAGGAGTGCAACGGCACGCACCGGGGGCAAAACAAAACGCGGCCTAAGCGCCGAAGACTCGGACGACGATTACGTTTCGAATGTCCATGTCAAGGACGAAACGGTTGGAGGCGACACTTTCCCCCCCGTTGCCAATGCTGCCACTCGACATCGACACGTCCCATCTGTCCACGCGTCGAAGCGCAGACGCTCGCTCACCCAGGCAACCCCCACCTCCGCCCCCGCCCTTATCCCCGTCCCACTCCCCACCGTCGAGCACGCAGGAAACAACTACGACGGCGGCGAGTCCACCACCGTCCACCCTCCAACAGCACCCGGGTCCGGGTCCGGATCCGCGCCAGCTCCCGCGTCCACATCCACATCTTCTTCGCAGCGCCGCGCCCGTCGGCGCACGGGGACGGGCGCAGGCCGCGCGAGCCGCGCCAAGCGGACGCCGTGCGAGCATTGCGGCAAGACGTTCTCGCGCGTGCAGGACGCGCAGCGCCACGTCCAGACGTCGTGCGCGGCGAGCCCGGAAAAGGAGGGGGTTGTGTGCCCCGAGTGCAACTCGGTGCTGTCGCGGCTCGACGCGGCGCAGCGCCATTGGCGTGGCCACGAGAACCCGACGTCTCCGCCGCCGGTGTGGATGAACCGCTCGTGATGGCGATTATAGAGAGATCGGCGAGGAGGGCATCTATCTCTCCCTCTCTCTGCCGATGATGATTTTGTCTTGGTTTTTTCCCCCCTTTTTTCTTTTCTTTCTCATGAGTGATTACGATTCGACACGGCTGATGCTTTTGTTATACCACTCTACGTTTTAGCTCTCTCTTTGTGCTCTCCATCGCTTTCCCTTTTTTTTTTTCTTGTCTTGTCGTTGTACTGTACTTGATGTCCTTTACATACTGCTGCTGTTGTTGCTCCCACTTCTAGTTCTGCTGATCGACTCGTCGAGGTATAGTAGGTCGTGTGCAACAGTGCACATCTTGCAAGTTTCTTTTTCCCACTGTACATATGTAACCGTATCGTTATCGCACTAGTACTACCCACCCCAACAACCTCCCACGATATCCCGGCCTCTCGCATTTTCACGTCACTAGCAACAGTACAGTACCCACCTATCTTGCTTTACGGCTCTGCTCTCGCCTCTCGCTTTCCCGCTTTGGTCCTTTTTGTTTTCTTTTTTGTCCATCTTCTTCCCACCATCACCCGCCACCTCCGTGCCGATCTAGAAATCAATCAATCTGTGTCTAATTTGTGTCTGTGCTACACTGCTACTCTCGTACATGCATGAAGTGAATGGAACACGCTCGGTGATAATCAGTGGATGATAATAATGGAAAGCGTCATCCCAAACAAGCCTTTTACCGTTCCTCCATTCGTTCCTGCCCGCCTGCCAGTGCGTGTGCCTACAATTGACACCTGATATTTCGTACCGCAATCTCCCGCGGCTCTCAGGCTCTGACTCAGACGCAGGCCTCTCCCTCTCACGCGCAGAACATGATACGGTAACCAGACGCAGTCGACGATTCCGATTCTATCCACCTGTCCAATGTCCCGTCCATGCCATTCCTTTTCCGTCATAGTCCGGTATGCGTTTCACCCCTTCCAGATTCCTCTCGCTTACTGTAACGTGGCATTCTACGCAGGCATTCTGTCTGAGATGAGATCGCTCTAGATGCAGCTTAGCTCCCACTACAGTTCATGATAAGTTACCTGATCGCCGATTAAACGAGGAATAGCATTGTGAAAGACACATAAATTCGAACACGTGTTTGAGAAGGGCGCCGCTCAAGATATTTAAATAGCCCAGCCGCAGCTTTGATATAATAGGTATCATATGTCTCTACCAACTTCGATCACGCCTCCATCGATGCCTGCGTGCGCAGCAGCTACTAGTACAACCGCAGAAGGGTCCGTCGAATCGCCGGAAGAGGAAGGGAAGGGAGGGGAGATCGGATGCGAGTGTCGCAGTTAATTAGTCGTCGCGGACGGCATTGCGTGGTTGCGATAGTTGTCTTTGATCGGAGGTGGTTCTCGCGTGCCATCAATCAGTTCTGCCCGCCCGGCGGGGAAGGCGTCTTCACACGGTACCGTACGACCCAGGGGTGCCGACGGACGTCCGCCAGGGGCAGACGCTTCTCAGGGTCATATTGCAACAGCTGCGACAAAGGGGGAAAAGAAAAAAAGGAGACGATCAGTTTTGCCTGTCCTGTCACGAGTTTTCGGAGGGAGGGAGGGAAGAAAAAAAAAAAAAAGGGAGAGAGACGGGGGCCAGGCCAGGGACGCACATTCACGATCAAGTCCCGTGCTTCTGCAGAGACCTTCGGCGGAATTCGAAGGTCGACCTTTGCTATTCGCTTGTATGTGGCTGGGCAATCGGGGGACCCCCGTCAGCACTAGAGCGCCCGGCGGATAATCGGGAACTGTGATTGGTCGAGGACGCACCGTTGTATCCGGACATCTCCTCGAATGGGGGCGAGCCGACGATGAACTCATAGGTGAGCACGCCGAGCGCCCAATAGTCGACCTTCTCGTTGTGCTCGCGTCCTTCGACCATCTCGGGTGGGAGGTAGTCGAGGGTGCCACAAAGGGTGGTGCGGCGGTTGCTCGGGGCGTGCACGCTCCAGCCAAAGTCGCCGATCTTGAGCTCGCCGTTGATGCCGAGGAGGAGATTCTCGGGCTTGATGTCTCGGTGGATGACGTGCTTCGAGTGGAGGTAGGAGAGGGCGTCGGCCATCTGATCGATGTAGACGGCGCTGCGACGCTCCGAGAAGGAACCGTACTTTGTGAGCTGCTTGTAGAGCTCGCCCTTGCCGGCAAACTCGAGCATGAGGAAGATGCGCTTCTCGTCGTGGAAGTAGCCGTAAAGGCGGAGAACGTTTGGGTGTCGGAGGTTCTGTTGGATCTCGATCTCGCGACGGATCTGCTTCTCGACTCGAGACTGGACGATCTCGGACTTGTAGAGACACTTGAGGGCGAGGATGTACTTTGGATGGACCTTGGTGCGAACCATGTAGACACGGCCGAATTTACCTTTTCCTAGAGGCCGGCCGATATCAAAGTCTGTTAGATGCCACTCGCGCGTGGGGCGAGTTCTTGATAGGATAAGGTAAGTATCGGGGGTGAAACGGTTGATAACAGAACCGACCTTGAAACGCTAGAGTCAAGAGCAAGTTCTTGGGCAGCTTCTCCGTCCACTGTCTCGCCGCGCTTCTCGTTCTCAATTTCGAAACCGCCGTCGTAGTTGCCAATGTCCACTTCACCGTCGGAAGGAGGTTTTGGTGGGGAGGGAGTCCGTGCAGGGGCAACAGCCTTCTGAGAGGCAGGTACGGGTGGCCTGGCGGTAGACTGAGCAGTATTAGCAGACCTCGTAGGGATGGCCTTGACTGTCGACTTTGGTTTTGGATCGGGAAAAGGATGAGGTGCGGCGAACTTTGTGAGGAGTTTAGAGACGCTTGTTTGACTGGTGGTCTTTTGGAGGGGACGTGGTGGCTTTGTGGCAGCATTCTGTTTAGAGGAAATTTCCAAAGCAGCGATTTGTCGAGTGACTGAGCCAACGGAAGCCATAACGGATGTCAATGTGTTGCCAGTGGAACTTGTTCGAATCACTCAACTTCAACAACTTGCACGTGATCGCGTCATGAATATGATGCAAATTTGATGACATCACCATTATGGATTCCTGCTCTGCTCTCTCTGCCTATATAAATCCCACTGTTCTCCCTTCCTTTCCTTCAGTTCAGTGCCCACTCGCAGCAGTTCTGCGTCGGACAACTCGGACCTTCCATTCTTTTCCTATACACTATGCCTATCAACACTCGTTTCATTCTTTTACTCGCCTTCGTGCACCTCACCACCCTTGCCGCTGCTGCCCCAGCCAGCAAAAGTCCCCTAAGCTCCTTACCCCTAGACCCCATTTCCGGTCTTCTTTCAGGTGTACCTTTACGCATCCGACAGCCTGATTCCGACACTGTCGTCGAGAGTACCACACCCCTGGGCCTCGGAGGACGGTATCACACCCACAATGACGGCGTGCATGGACTCGATTCCAACGCTGTTGGCGTAAGCCCGCACCATTCGTCTTCCCACAATCGCCGCAGCAGCACTGCTCCCTCAATCGGTTTTAAGCATAATCTCTTCGGTGTGCGCGCCCCAGATGCACCTCCGCCGCCTGCCCCTCAGGTTTCTCAAGGGGAATCCGTGCCTACTGCTTCGGCGTCACAGGTAGGGAGCCCTCCTGGTCCCCCCGGCCCTACTGCCCCCCGGGTCCTCCTGGATATGATGGGAAGCCCAATCCCTCTGCGCTACCTGGTCCACCCGGCCCTCCTGGACCTCCTGGACCACCGGCCTATCCTTACCCGTACCCGTACCCCTACAGCTATCCTGGTCATGGGTATGAACAAGAGCACGAGCACGAGTATACCCATGATAGGCACGAGTATCCCGAGCATGGGCAGGAGTCTGCTGAGGAGTATCCTCATCATGAAGACGAACACGACAACTACCCACATCATAACCCTTCCCATGATTACCCGTACGATTCTCACGATGAGTATCATCCCCCTCATCATGACGACTATCCTCGGCCCCCTCATGACCGGTATCCTCGTCCCTCTCACGATGAGTATCCTCGCCCTCCCTATGGCGGTCATGATGATTACCCTCGCCCTCCCTATGACGGTCATGATGATTACCCTCGCCCTCCCTATGACGGTCATGATGATTACCTCGCCCTCCCTATGACGGTCATGATGATTATCCTCGCCCTCCCTATGACGGTCATGATGATTATATGACGGTCATGATGATTACCCCGCCCATCCCATGACGAGTACCGTCCTCCCCATGATTCTACCCGCCCGCCGCCACCTGAATATGATGACCACTCTCCGTCGTACTACCGATACTCAGGACCGCCTGGCGATCAGTACGAAGGACATCATCATGACGAGTATCCACCGCCGCACGCCCATGAGGAACATTATGAGGAAGAGCCAAATAGGGACAAGGAGGACGCTCATAAGCATCTAAACGCAGTCGATCTTCCAGACTCATCGTCATTTAACGTGGCTTCCTTGCAGCTCCCCCAACGTAGGCAGCATGGGCAGCCTGGCACAACGATTAATGCATTGGACGTGCAAGGGGCGCGCCGGCCTCAAATCGCTGTACCGCAGGGGGATATCGCCCGGGTTGAGACACGCGGACATGGGTCACAAGGTTTCGGTTTGTCCACTCTCACTGGCGGTGCCCCAATTCGCGGCCGCGCAGATTTGCCTGTGCCGGAAGGTGAGATAGGTGTCAATGGACTCGACACCCGCTCGAGGTGAATGTATAAGGATGTAATATAGATATTGCGCAGGTTATGAAGTATAGGAGGCTTTACTCTCGGAGATGAGAAGAGTGCTGTGGAGACTGTAGCAGCACCGTGACGGTCATGCGGGCTTGTGTCTTGGCAATCAAATATTATTAGTTATAATGTTTTTTTTAAGTCGTCAGTCTATGCCGCTGGCGATGAGAATATTTCCACCCTCCCACCCCAACATTCTTGGGCAGTCTCGCGTCACAAGCACCACGCATAAGCACAGGCAACAGCAAGAGTCCACAAAGGAGCAGAGCCCCGCCAAAGTGTGACCTTCCGTCACCAATCGAGCCTCGCAAAGAAACTGCCGCCTATGTAAAATTGTGTACGCACCGGAAGAAAGAGTGGCCTACACAAGGCCGCCACGTGAATACGTTCCTGCGCAAGCCATGCATATTCAGTGGAGGCTAGTGACAAGGACAGTACCGGGTTTGTCTTTCCAAACCCATCTCGCGGTGGGGATCATGTACCGTCAGGACGCAGGGGGGGAGACTAAACAACGATACCTCGAGCGAATACTGTCAACGGCCTACGTGGGAAAGCCGACGCTCCTCGCGGTAGGACCAATCTCCCCGAAGCAGGCTTCCGAGTACGCTGCCGGCGGCCAAGGCCAATGAGGGGGAGCACCGGTTCGACTTTCGAGCGCGGCGTGGGTGAGGGTAGTGGTTTGGTGAGCGTTTTGGGGGGGGGGGGCGCAAGTGTACGCGAAGAGGGAACCTACGGTAGGAGAGAGATGCGGCGAATGAGGAGAGTGAGAGACGATCACGGTGGAGTGGAAACGAGCGTCAGGACGTTGTTCCGGCGCTTGCAGCAGCGGCAGCGACGACTCGGACTCGGAGGAGTGACGACGGTGGCGGGTTTCACGTCCCAACTTGGCACGAGCGCCGCCGCCGGGAGGCTTGCAAGTGAGCTCTCCTCTTGTGCTGTGCTTTCCATCCTGCGACCCCGGGCTGACTCCTGTCCCCCAGAGATGATCTCGTTTCTCCCCTTTTGGCCTACTGTAGTAGCCAGCGCGGGAACGGGCACCCCGGGCCACACAGACACGATGACGCTCGTTCGTTCGCTTGGAACAGTGGAATCTGCGACGTCGCCGCCAGTGCGCGCTCATCAAGCGATGCCTGTGCTCAGGCTCTCCCGGCGGGACATGTTGCAGAAGCAGCATACGGAGAGAACGAAGTCGACGCTTGCGGTCGCTCTGTGAACAGCCAGAACGTGGCGCGCCAGTTGCAGTGAACGATTGCGCGAACACGCCACTGACCGAGGGCTCTGCGATGCGATGGGCCGAGCAACGGTGCGGCATATATCTCATCATGTTCCCGCGCCCCGAGATCCTCTGCAACGGTAGCTGCGCCGATGACGTTTAAGTGGCTCGAGCTATCGTGGAAGAACGATGGGGGACCCCGAGTCGCTGGTGGTCTGGATATGCGGGAAGGGATCGTTCCGCGCGCAACGCTGCAGCTTGGACAACATGCATATCGATGAGGATACGGATGAAGCTCTATCTCTGGCCACAGCTTGTGATCCGAGTAGTTGGAGCGCTAGACTTCTCCGCATCTCCAGCCGTGGACTGTCACGGTAAGCCGAGAGGGCGACTCGGAGCGTCTGCGACGTTTGAGTCACAACTTGAATCGAGCCACAAGGGCAGCAGCATCGATCGAAAAGAGGGGCATCTGTGCGAACAGATCGAGAACGTCTCCTTCTCCTCTAGAACATAGGACAGAGGAAAAAGAGGAGCTGCTCCCCGTCGTATATAGTGTACTGTAATCGGAACATGCATATGTACAAGGGCAAGGGTCGAGCTTGCACTGCCACTGTTTCATCTCCGAGTCTAGGCTATGATATCGATATCGCGCGCCACACTGGCAGATCATGATATGATTACTGGATTCAAACTTGAAGAAAATACGGGGCTGGCAAATTACAAACTACTTCTTCTCAATTGTGCGACATCAGAAAGGCCCAAAAGATGTCGCTTCAAGTTCACCTCTTAAGGCTCTCTCTATCAACTTCAGCCTGAGACTCCCATACCCACTCACTCCTTCCTCACATCCTTACAGGGTACCTATTGCCCCAGGTCACAACCTCAATCCTTTCATTTTCGCATCGAAAAGCACAATGCAGCCACCTCCTAATGAGCTGTATACCACATTTTCTTTCATTGGCTTTGTGATGTGTGCTATTCCCATGTACTGGCATCTTCAAGGTCTTTGTATTTTACGAATCCGGGTCACGGTCGCTAAAGTACGGGGTTTAATAATCCACGCCGTAGCTCGGAACATCGGAACATGCTTGTTCATGACATGGACCGGTCTCGGTTGTCTGATACAGTGCATCAACTCCATCGTATGGAACAAAAACATGATCAACAGGGCTCCGGTCTACTGTGACATTGGTAATCGTCTGATGTGTTGCTTCCCGAACGTTCATTGACGGATTCTACAGTGATCCACATTCAAATTGGGCTCAGCAGCGCAATCCTAGCTTGCTTCCTTTGTATTAACCGTCGCCTCTACAAGATTACCACTCATCAGGGTGGAATGGACACACGCGAAGAGAAACGCCGTGGGATGATCGTTGACCTCCTCATTGGTCTCGGCATTCCAATTCTCCAGATGGTGGCTCGTGAGTGCACTCAGTGGTTCTATTAACAGCCATTTTCTAAGTAGATTCGATGCAGAGTATGTTGTGTCGGGATGTCGTTACCTGATCTTTGAGGATTTTGGGCCCTACCACTGTACAGTGCCGAATATACCCGCTCCCTTTCTCGTGGCGGCATGGCCCGTTATGATTGGCTCCGTGTCTCTCGTCTACTGTGGTAAGTATCCGGCCTTATTTTCGCCTTTCAGTTCTGCAACTCATTATCGACAGTCAGGTCTATCTATCATCTCTACAAGCGTCAGAGTCAGCTCAGTGAGATGATATCTTTCGGCTGTGGCCTGAACCGGAGTTTCTACATCCGCTTGATGATCCTTGCTGGTGTCGAGATACTTGGGACAATTCCGCTAGCGTCGTTTTTCATAGCAATGGATATCAAGCAAGGTCTTGAGCCGTGGGTGAGCTGGGCCGACGTCCATAGCAACTATTCCGTGATTGCTCAAGTCCCGAGCATCTTTTGGAAGCATAATCTGTATCCGACTCTCGGGCTCGAGATGTCCCACTGGGTGCTCGTCCTATGTGCTTTCATCTTCTTCGCGTTCTTTGGCTTTGGGGAAGAGGCACTGCACCAATTACCGTCGCGTGTGCAGGTGGCTTCCCAGTCTTTTCGCCTACTCCACATCGTCTGGCACTTTCATCGTGCCATCGCATGCGTAAGTAGCTCGACGCGCTGATTATGAATATCAAGCTCATGTCTTTTCAGCACTTCGTCTTTACCCCCAATGAAGAGCAAAGCTGGTGGCGCCAGGGTCTCCGTGGTGCATTCAAGAACGAGGCGTGATTCCATCGATTCGTTCTCCGACCAACTTTCCATCTCGTCTATTTCCATGCCCAGCGAACCGAAACCGGACTTGAAAATCGAGCGAGTTTTACTTTCGGAGTGTACGGGACCATTCTCTGGATACAGCTCCGCGGGTGGATCGCAGGGCCAGTTACCCCAGCTGCCCGAACCTACCTCAGTGTTCGTTCCTGCATTTGTTCCACCTCGACTCTGTGGCACAACCAACTCCGAGTCAACAACACGATCAGCATCTACTACACACTCGTATGATGCTGTTGACATTGTCTGAACTTGTCGCATTCAATTATTCAACTGGATACTACGAAGCCACCGCCCAATGACACTGGCAGCACGTGGCAAGCTATAGCACAGTACAACATGGAGCAACTCCTAGATGCACTGGAATCAGGGGTATACCGACGGTGGAAGAGTCACTTGAGCTTGGTCAATAGTTAAGAGGAGCATCGAGATGCTTCCCTTGATACGGCAATGAAGGAATTTATCGCGCAGTCGCTTCTTGGATGACGAACATTCGACGAGCAAACTTATGTGGTCGAGCAGGACAGAGCTCAGTTTGGAGATCATCAGCAAGGGCCATGCGGACGAGCTAGCAAGCCTGAGACGGTGTGATGACGACCTTAGTTACCGACTTGGGAAGGAGGACTTGCAAAGGATTGATCAACTTATTGGGTTCAGCTATGATGATGCAATCATATACTTGGACGTAGTTCTATCGACTTGGGTTGTGATGTGGACGTAATACAGATGCAATGAGTGTTAGCGGAGACTTTCGGGATGAGGCATGCGTAGCCCCCACTGCGCATTTCGATAGGATCAAAGTGGGATTGTCACACAAAGGTCGCGCCGGCGTCAATGCCTAGGGACAAGAGCTGAGCGGCCACAATCCCTCAGGTTTGAGGAAGAGGGTGGGGAAGAAACTCTGTTGCTAGATGCCAGTTTGGTCGGAGATGTAGTGTGTAGTCTCTCACTTTGTGGGGGCCAGACCAAGGTTGTAACCGTGCCTATGGGAAGTAACAGAAAAGGGTAGAACAGGTAAAACATGTCCCAGACGGTTGAAAGGCCGTGATGACTTATTTCTTGTTTTACGACCTAAGTGAAAAATAAATATTGAGACCCGTAGGTCTACCACTCTGAAACAGCGTGTCATCCTTGTGCAGGGGCCATGCTAATCTTCTCTGTATCGTTCCAATTTTTTCGTATGCACCCCGAAGGGAGCGATAATAAGTGGACAGCCTCCTAGGTGGTGGCTAGAAATATTGATTTTGTCTGGACCACGGGTGTAGGCTGGCGAGTTCGACGGCCCGGAATATCCGCCCCGCTTACGCCCGTCATGCATCATGATGTCATGACACGGTGATGACGATTGGATATTGGCGGTAAACTTATCAACCTTTGAAAGCGTACTCCCAGTGTGAAAGCTGAAGCGACAGCTTTTGGTGTACCTGACCACTACCGTGACCTTGCCCAACCTGAGTGAAGCATTACCTGCTGTATAATCAATTTTGCATGACACACCGCTGTCCGACTTCGCCGCTGTTTTCTTGGTTTCCCACCTCCCGGCCTCAAGTCGTTTCATTGGCGTGGGGTAACTGAAGGTGGTGGTGATGGCCGTCAGGGTGGTAGAAAAGCTCATATTTCATAATTGTCTGTCGTGTGAGGGTCTCTCGATTCCCCCTCAAAATTTCACCCAGATATTGACTACTTACATATTTCCATGCCCAAATCTCCACCGCGACAGACACCTGAAAAGGGAGGAAACGAGAAGAGGATTGGGTGTTGGAAACCAACGAGTCAGTTGGTCACCAAGCACCCAATGCCAGTGCATTCTGGGCGTTACCACTCACTGCAGGCTGTAGTTAGATCCGTGCCTGTTATTTCAGCTCCGAAACCATGCAGTGACAGAAGATATACCGCGAGCTCCCGAATGTCCAATCTTCAGTAATGCCATAATACTACTTCAGTCCCCGACACTGGTGGAGTGTGAACTTGTGCTGTGTTCCGTGGCCTGTGGGTCTCGACTCTGTTCCCACTGGCACTTCTTCAAGTTTCCAATTGGCTCGTGCGTCCCACAATTGCGTTGTGCCGATACCTGAGTGTCTTCTGAGCCGGAACTCGATTTATCCGCGGGACACCAAGCTGGATGACATGCGTTCTCGCTTTGGGTTCTGGCAAGAGGTGGTGACGCGTCAGTCGTCTGTAGAAAAGGACTCGATTCGGAATCAGTCAACTGATAGGTTCGAAGAAAATACGCACCATATGCTATTTATGGCTCGAGATGATCGTCAGTCGTGAGAGGGAATTGCTCACCATCCCTTCCCTCTAAATGGCTCCGATGTTCTTGAATCCACTCCCAACTTTTTTGATTACTGATTACCTTTGAGCCCCACAACGTCCATAGCGGCCACGTGTAGACTACTGGCCTCTGTGGGACAGAAGGCGCAGCAAAGTACCCATCTCGCCATCGTTCCCGATATCCACAGGGCGCGTTTAAAACCTTTTCCCTTGTTTTCCATCCCACCCCTTCGGCTCTCCTCCAGGAGCCCACACACGTGCCTCGTTGCTCCCACACCAGTCTCTGTCAGGACGCAGGCACCCACAGACCTGCCATTAAGGTTGCACAAAGGTCCGTTTCGCTCTGTGGCACCCGCAACATGCGTGCAACGATCTGACAGCGCCCGAGAGCAGCATAATTGGGGGCATTCGTTGTTCCTGAACCGCGCTGCCGAGGATAGTACGCACCGCACCTATTCAGGAGCACGGATAACCAGAGCGCAGTCAGATATCTACGCACCGTGATTGCGTGCTCGACAGGCTGCTCAAGCTGTTGCAATAGCTGCTGGCAGTTGACCAATGGCCGGAAATATGTCATCGTGATATGTCTAACAAATGTAGGAGGACGACCCCCTGTGACAGCTGGAGTACTATGAAGCATATTGACGGACAAGCAACAACAGAGGTGTATTCTTCAGGTGAGGTGACGGGCAGTACCAACGTAAACTTGCTAGCCCTTACGGCGCGCGCCCGGTAGCAGACTGAGCAGTGAAACACTGCCGGTGATCGGTGCTTCCGTGGCCGTGGAAGGGAATGCAGTCAAGACTAGGTAGAAAGTTCATTGAAAGGAGAAGAGCTTCGGTTCATCAAGCATAAATGAAATGAATATAGAAGAGAGGCGCAGTCCCTCGAGTCGGCTCGAAATGGACGAGGAACTACACCGGTGTCAAAGCCAGGACGACGAGCACGCTGAGCGCTCAGTCTGTATGCCTGGGTCCCACTCGATTTACGGCGCACAATCAAAGGATTCGTGGCCCATGCGCGAGTTGAACCTGGCACGGACGATAATGACGTCACGATAACACTTACCATAAGGCATTTCCCGCTGCGACAGAGACGAGCTTTGAAGAATCGATTTTTTTATCCGCGGACTTCTGCAGCTGTCACAGTCCAGACCAGGGACAGCCTTTTTTGCTGTCCTATCCGCGGCCATGTCTGACGAGGCGTAACTTGCTGCCTTCGTGTTCACGACGGCAAAGGCCGACTGAATTTCCTCGGCTAAGGCCAAGGGACGGTTGGGCGTGGAAGAATGCCGTGACGATCTGCCTGCTAGCGGTTCGAGGTACAGAGCTAACAGAGGACCCGGGTATTTGAGAGTGCAAACGCAGCGCGCAAGTGACAAGAAGCACAGGTGAGGTTGGGCCCCAGCCTCCACCCACTGGCACATGGCCTGGGGGTGTTGAGGAACTAGTAGTAGAATGTCGCCATCGACTCGCCGTAGTCACAATTCCACCACTGCGGCCAATGTGCCTGCTATGTCTGAGTGTCCGGAAGGTGGTGACACTCTTCCCCCTTTCAGTTCTGTTCTAAGCATCCATCTGATTTGTCAACGTGGTCTATCCAATGGTGACGCTAAGGAACAGGTTCCGATCACGCGGGAATTCCCCGCATACACGTGCACTTAAACGCTTTACACCGGGTGAGCTTGCCCGGGCCAATCAATGTTCATGCCAACTCAAAAGTTTTCGGGTATGCCTCCCCCATCGTGAGCCGCGTACGCATGAGAAAAAAATGCCATTCATTCATACATTGGCGCCTCCGATGTGATGCTGTGATGTGCGCAACCGAAAGCGGTGGCGGACGTGATGGAGATGTGGATCTCTTCCCGGACCGTTGTGGTCTCACTGGCACACGTTGCTAAGACCATCTGAAATCAGCTATGAGTCCAGATCCAGGGCGTGTCGGCAGTATTCAATTGAACCAAAAAAAAATGCGCAGGTCACGTCCTGCCTTCGAGAGGAGCGAATGGAAAGTCCGCAAAGTTCACCAACTTGAACGGTGACTAATACTACGACCGAGTCAACCGAGACTTCAATATTAGCACAACTTGTTTCCATTGACAAATAGGATGAATGTTAGAGTCAATGTAGCGAATTAATGCCGAGCTCCAGAAGTCCGGAAATTGGCTCTGAGCCTTGTGAAGTTCAGTGCCTGAGTTCGTGAGGTAACAGCCCCAAAGCAGGACTGCAGGAGGCTATAAGCAATAAGGTAGCTCGATTCAGACTGCACAAACTCCGTTTGTGATTCAGCTCAGCATGCGATATTTCTGATCGAACTTGCATCATTTGCATGGCCGCGGATCACCCTGGTAGATGTCGACATCTTCTCGAGCTGCTCGACTTGACGCGCGAAACGTTGTTTTCGTGAATTGACCTGATTCCGATGGGATCGCCGGAAACTCACAGGTCGTACAATTCTCGTGGTCTACCAAGGCCTCACAACGCTCACGTCTTTTCGTCTGAGAAGAGCTAATATACAGAACCTTTAAACTATTACCTACTCTGCGATATGTAGGTTTTCAATCCCAGCTGAGGGTCCTTTCTCCCTTTTACGAAAAAAAGCCCGATCGATTCACCGCGCGAGATCCCGAGCGAAATGAAGGAAGTCTACGCTAGAGGCTTGCACACCGTACTTGTAGATCTGCCGGCGGGAATTCCGAGGTATGAGCGCATCCACATCTCTGAAGCACGTAAAGGGAGGCAACTTACGAAGCGTGACGCGACCCAGCTCGAGAAGAGCGCGCGTTGGTACGGATCTGGCAAGCGCTCCATGAGCGTGTCCAATCCAATTTTGTCGACGAGTGTCTGGGGAATCGCGCGTCGCATGACACCAAAGCGGCTCGGCAGGTCGTCGAACAGGTCCGAGCTCTCGAGCTCCGCCTGCAGCTGGTTCAACCTGCTCGAGAGCTCGTCCGAAATGATCGTACGCGCTTTCGCACCCTGCAGCCGCTGGTGCTCTCGCCAGATGCAGGCAAACTCGGCGGCGGCGTTTTCCGAAATCTTCGCTTGAATATCTTTGACGTAGCACTGATAGAACTGGCTCGGTCTGCCGTCCCTAAAGAGCATGAGGTCGACGTATTCTTCTGTAGAGAGCGCGAGGCCAGCGAGGACTTCGAGCGAAGAACTTGTCACCCCACCTGTATGTGAGTGTATCGCTCAGGTCAGGTGAACTCTAAAAGCCAGAGCAACAACAGACCCTTGTTTGCGCTCGAATCTTTAAACAACATGACCTTGCGCTTTTCTAAGTATAGGCGCGCCTGCTGCGTGAAGAAGAGGTTTGCGCCTTCGATAATATACTTGAAGTGGGGCTTGCCCTCTGAGTCGACAAGCCCTGCAACGTTCGAAATGTTGACGGCCTCAGGCCTACAAGGCATTAAATACTAAGTATCCTAGAGACAAAAAAAAACAAGGGACTTCGCTCACCGTCCTCCACAAGGGACAAATAAGTCAGCCTTGAAACGGAAATGCGCACCATTCCGGAAGTCGGTACCGTCAAGGATAACCTCGCCCGCTGTATTAATACTGTTAGCAACGCGTAATCGGCCATAGATACAACATACAAGGGAGCTTGACATCTTGGTCTTCAACGCGCACGAGATACCCGTCTTTGCTCAATTTGGACTTGTCAAAGTGCTCAACAGGGACCCGCAGCTTCGCTAAACGCACGAGCTCCTCCCGATTGATGCCCGCCGGGTCCGCGAGTACACCGCTTCCGTCAATGACAGCGATCGTTTTATCAGAGCTGAGTAAGATCTCGTCTGCACAATGCGCGAGCATGGACAGCATCCCGTCAACACCCCCACACCACAGATGAAATGCCTGAAAACGTACTGGAACCAAGGTCACCATCGGGACCGCCAGTCTGAACTTTTGTGATGTCTTTTTCACGTAAGCCAAGCTGCTTGTAAATCCCAAGTACATATTGCCGGATGGAGATCGAAGTCATGCCATAAGCGTCGTGAGGGATGCCACCGAGAGTGGCAGCAGTCTTGCCCGTCGTGAACGACTTCCACCACGTGTCTGCCCCGCGGTGACGGGCATGCACTACAACCAGTGAGATGTCGTATGTACTCTGCACGAGGGAACGCAAGACGTACGCGCAGCCCAGTCCATCATGTCGGCGGTCCCCTCTAAAAAGGATACACATGAACATCAGGAAGTGAGTCCAGACAGGTGGGCGCACCGTCTGGGCCAAAGAAGAGGATTTCCGGCTTGTTGTACAGATCCACAAGGCGCTCTTTGATACCCGGGCTCTGTCCCGGGATCAACAAATCCAAAACGGACTGTCCCGTCAGAGCGCTCGTCAGTTTTTTTTTATAGAAGACATTAATTCTGCGCTTACGTCAATGTATTTCTCGAAACACAGTCTTGGACTCGCGCCAAGTCTGCACGACGTTGATATCATGATCTACGCAGGAAAGGGCTGGACAGAGACTCACGAAGGCAGGATACAGCCTTTCGCACCACCTTCAGGGATGTCCTTGTTCTTGAGCGACTGGGTCGACGCGAGACCGTAGTTCTCGTCGAACCTAGAGTCCCATTCGCGTAAGTAGGTGATCAAGGCGGCGGAGGACCATTAAGGACTTACAACATGCGCTGATTAATCGAGTAGTTCCTAAATGTGGTGGTGATAATTCAGTGTCAGCAAGTGCGATGGGAGGCGCTGAATTGATGCTGTCCTCACTCTTTATTACGTGAGCGCACAATTCGTATACCGCCTCGCGCGACATCGCGGAAGCGGATATGGAAACCGCGGAACTCATTACCTTTCCGAGCTATTAGCATCTGCACAGCCGCTCCCGGGGGGAACACACACCGATAATGAAGAATAAACCAAAAGGCTTGTTCGGATATTCCACCTCCGGAAGAAACTCGGGAGCAAGGCGGAAGGATAAGGCAACCTTTGTCGGCTGGTAGAAATTTGTCTTCAGAACGTGTCTGCGTCGTGTCAGCTATACAGGAGAAGTAACGTGGGGAGGAGCCAGACTTGTTGAAGATGAGGAAGCTCTCGAGGACTTGGAGATGTTGTTTGTTGAGAACGGTGCGCCGGATACGGTCGTATAGCTCTTGATCGGAAAGTGGACGCTCGGTTTGAAGGCGTTGGTAAGAAAGGGTAGGCCTATATCAACTAATTAGGGGGTAACCACGGAAAGGATTGAAACACAGCGCATACATGAGCCGCTGTGCTTCGTCGATTGGGTATTGCACCATCGCAAAGTTCACGTAGAGCATGCGGATCTGCACTTTGAGATAAGCAGAAGAAAAAACATAAACGGAGTACGACGTACAAGCTCAGGGTGTGCGTGAACAACGTTGGCAATACTCTCGCGCGTAAATGTCTCCTCGCGGAAACGGCGCTTGATATCATTCAAAACCTCCGCATGCGCTGGGTTCGTCTCATCAAGGACGTTCTTTAGTGCAAGATACGAAGCGCCGAGGCGGTTGCAGAAGTGCTGCGCGAAGATCCAGCCACAATCTGCGGTCTCCTTCAACAACGTAATATCAGCAGGAATGGAGGGCATACGCACAGGCATAGGCGGCATCCTGCACGGCGTGGGGTGACTTGTCTGCGGCAGAGAAGAACGGGTTGTCTGGAAGACAGTAGAGTAACGAAACTTCCTTCATAACCTGGAAAATTGAGTGCTCAATCGGCGGGGCCTTCGAATTGGGGAGAGGGTTCAGATAGATTGAGATGATCGTAATTCCGTTCGAGAATTGTTCTGTCCGCAGATGTTAAGGGATTCGTTGGCAATGTAGGGACACTGCGACGCACCAACGTATTTGCGAGCCGAGTAGAGCGAGTAAAAGTGGTACAGCTTCGAAAGTGCGCTGAAGAAGTGAGTGGTTGCTCCCATCTTGTAGCCAATGACGAGACGTCGCTCGCGGGTACCCTCGACTTCGAAGACCTCGATAACGGGGCCGTAACGCGACTCGACGCTCCAAATTATGTTTTGATAGATTTCAAGCGTATTTTCGCTAGCCTTTTCAAGAAACACGGGGTCTGACACAGCGCGAATGTCTGTCTTGCCATCGGTGCGACGTGACGGGAGCGGGTTTGTAGGAAAGTTACACCTGGAGACAAAGTAGCAGCGCAGTTGTTGTTGTGCAGTAGCAGAGATTGCGCCCGTCGAGCGGAAAGTTTCGAGACGGTAGCAATTACTCGGAGTTGCGTTGTCGAGGTAAAGTTCATCGATACTATAATTAGAATGCATTAGCTCTCGTCAATAGAGTAGCACAGACACGTGACCACTCACCGCGGTTCAACGTGTGAGCCAGGACCTTCTGTCGACGTCAACCCGGGCGGACTAGTGTGGATAAACGTGGCGCCATTTCCATCGCTGTCGATCTTTTCGAGGTCGATGACTAGTTTGGAAGGGTCGTGCTTAGTGTACGCGAGGACCTTAGCGCCAAAGAGGGCGATGATATGGTCAGAAATGACCTCGATCGATTCATTCCGGAAGTAGGTGTCGTCGATGCCAAGGTGGGCATAAAACCATTGAACTTCGTTCGCGACGAGCTCGCGAGGGATGAATCCCTTCGGAAAAATAGATGAGCGCGCGGATCATGCTTCAAGAGGGTGTACGTACTTTGGCCGCAACGTTGTCCTGCACTTTGGCACGCTGCTCCTCTTTGCCCTTGAATATGGGCGTTGTGTAGCCTGGAAGGTTTTTGATTCGTTGCAACGATGCATCGTTGCCCGAGGGGTCTGAAAAGTACAGGCCATTGCTCGATGGGTGTAGGTGGCCTTTGGCTGGGTCCTGAAGCGGAGACAGCCCTTGGCCTGAGGGAGAGGTGGTAGACATAACGATGACGTTCGGATAAGGCAACAATGCGGGGCAACTAGATGTCGAGTACGTTTTTATAGTTCAGCTGGGGTTGGCTGCTACAGTTCGATCCGATCCGAGACCGCCCATTTCAGCTTTGTTTCACTATTTATAAAGTTTTTCACTCGGACCACGGGACCTTCCCGGTCAA
This sequence comes from Lactifluus subvellereus, assembly GCA_022496195.1. NCBI lineage: Eukaryota > Fungi > Basidiomycota > Agaricomycetes > Russulales > Russulaceae > Lactifluus > Lactifluus subvellereus. The sequence continues at coordinate 112,915 of WTXC01000039.1, read as the reverse complement.
ACACCAAGGGTGATCCTTGCAATTTCGCGATGTACCGGCGTACATGTGGCAACAGGTACCGTGACGAAAACGAGACTTCTCGCTCTTTCGACCCTATTTCTTTACCTACATAGACAACTTACATATTAATTTTTCGTTTGAATAGGCGGCGGACCTTGTCCAGACAGGACCAGACTCATGCACGTTCGGTTCTTACTCTGTTCCGTGACCACAAAAACGTTGCCTCACATGATCACTTGTCAGGAACAGCAGTAGTCGGCGTGAATAGCTGTCCGTACTGTATGCCGACATTCACCTGTCAGTCACGGACGGATCACCGGCCGTCGTGGCTGTGAGACCACACCGGACCTTGAATCCCCCGTAAAGTAAAGCAAAAGGGAATGCGCATGCGCTCTTTCTACCCGGCCCGCTCGGCGCCGCGCGCTGCTGGGATCTCGCGACTTGAATTTCGCCACTTTAATTCGTAAATCACCCCCAAGCACGTTCATCGCGACGCGTACTCTACGTTGCTTCAACCCCAAACCCAAACCTTGATGCATGGTGCTGCGCCGGCTGGGGTTTTGCATCGACACACCTAGAACGCCAATCTGGATCCCTGTAGGGTGTGGGTTTGGAAATTGCTGGTTCCGTAATATGACATGTTGCCGTCAACCCCCACTAGTACTGTAAATTCCCACCTTCTGCTCTTCCCCACACTACCATAAGCTTGGGGTACCTGTGTACCTGCACGTGCAACTTTCCAATGAGGCACTGTGAGGTAAGATCACCGTTGTCACCGGAGATTGAGCCGTGTTGCGGAACTCCACGCGGGCGTCAATTGAGATCGCGGAATCGGTACGTTTAAAAGCTTTTAGACGGTTCTAAATAGCTGTGTGTTGCAGAGGAGGAATTGCACCCGCGAATATAGTGGTCCCTGAGATCCATCGAGAGTTTGGTGTGTGGAAGGGTGGGGGTGTACACGTAGCTGTGCGTTAAGAAAAATTTGGTGAAAAGTAACACGGATAGTCATGATCCCATTGTCAGCCGCCACGTAATGATTCGGATCACATGTCATTTTTGGCCAGTCATCTACTTTTTATATCCTGCAGAGGTCACAAACACTAAAGCGCAACAGCTGATGTGAGGGATTGTCAAGTGCTATCACGATTGACGGGGGCGTTGTATGTAGAAGTTGGTGGGATCGTAGGTTTAAACTTCAAGTTGAAGTTGCTGACCAAGCATACTGGGATGTGCCGCTAGGCCCAACAACCTCGTCCTAGGTCGAATGGCCCCTCCCCGAGGAGCACGCAAGCTTTCGTCACCTCAATGAACTAACCAGCGCGGCTCCTTACCCGATCCCAAAGAGCTTAGCGAGTAGGTGGTCTCGATCAACAGTGGTACATATGTACTGTACTGTACTCCCCGCGATTACGTGGCGAATCGCGCCGCTACCCTACCATCCATTTCCTATGTGTTCTTGTATCATCTCATACAGTATCACCCCGTTTCCCGGTCGTATTTAGGATTTTGGGGACCGTCGACTCGGTTACCCTTTACATTCATTACCGCTGTCGCCCGCGTACAGCACATAAAGAAGTCTTAATGTAAACTGAGATGATCCCTGGATGATTTACTTCAACTATTATATCAAAAGCAACCACGCGGTGGGGCACTGACACATAAATCTGCAATCTCACGTCTTATCATATTGTTCAGGTAAAGTCTTCTGTTATGCGGTCAAGCTCTACCGCGTTAGGGAACGAACGCGACCTCGCTCTGATCCCTCCCAGGCCTTTTCTCCTGCTCTCGATTCACCTTCATTGTGGTGTCGCCAACTCTATTTCCAATTCAGACCAAAATCGCCATCCGTTTTCGGCGTTAGCTCCAGTTCTTCTGTCCTTGCAAACAGATTTGCAATCCAACAGGCCTTTCTGGCGCCGCAGATGTCCAGACTGCCCTCAAGTTGAATGCATGCAGACACGCGCTGGACACGATCACCGGCAGAATCCGCTTGTATTCAAGGTTGTAAAAATTAATACAGTACTGTATTATTCAATCGTAGTAGAGAAGCTACCAGGGACTTCTGTAATATGTTGTACTATACAGAAAACTTTGTTGTCCCCTTGACAATAACAGGACAAGTGCCCATGGTTGTCGCGATGGTCGACGGCTGCTCCCAAGTCAGGCAAGGGATGGTCCCATACAACGCCCATGCTGTGGGCTGTGGCTATAATCGGGGTCACCCACTGCCTCGCGCCGAGGATGGCAGGGAAGGCACTATGTCATGGCCATGACGAGTGATGTTGTTTTCCTCGTCATCGCCATCGGTTACCCCCGCAATTCATGCAGCATGGTGGGATTCCGCGCGGGATGGTAGTGATGGTCGTGGTTGTGGCCATTGTTGTTGTCACGGCCATGCTTGTCACCGGCGGGGTAGTCGTGGTGGCCCTGGTATAGTTGGGGTGTCCATACCCGCGGTGGCCATGGCCGTAGCGAGGTCGCAGGTATAATACCCACTGTTGTTAGTGTGGCCGCGGTGGTTGTGGCTGTGGTGGCCGTCGTCGTTTTGGCCAAGATCACTGTGGCCGTGGTGGTCAGCGTCATTGTTATCGTCGGTCGTCGTCGTCGTCGTCATGGCTGCGGCGTTGCGGCCGTGGTGGCCATCGGCGACCAGTCTGAAGACATATGAGAGTGAACAGGGTCAGTACGGGATGGAAAAATTAATCACTCACTGTCTCTACTTCCGGCGGCAAATTAGAGCATTCGAGTGAGTCAGGGAGCCTGAGGACAGTGGTGGCGCAGTCGCAGTTAGGGACGGCCCGGGGGCGACCCGGGCGGCTCGTGAGTTCCCTGATCCTAAAGAAACAGTACAAACTGGTACCGTTTCCACCACCGAAGTATCATTGATATGGTCGACAGCTTGGCTGACTTTCTGGCATCTTTCAGGTCCCCAAACTTTTCGGGAAGGACTCGGAAGTGTACATCAGCCAAGCTGACTTGGATAACAGTTCCCGATTACAATATCCTTCACAACTCATATCACAGGTATGGTAGATGCAACCTCCCAACGGCCATCTGCATATCTATGTAATGTTGCCTGTGTGTAAGTACAGAATCAGATTCCCTATTCAACCATACTCATTTGCTCATGGCTATCCTATACTCTGCAGCATCCCAGTGCATTCTTCGAGCGGCCCGCAACTTGAAGCTGTACGATACCTTGTGGGGGAAAGATCTCAATGACATGACATATTGCTGAGTAGGCCCAATGACAACGGCCTTAAGTATATGCCCAAGTCGTGGGTGGATGATCTGGAATTCTACCGAGAAGACGCTTTTCTCGTCTGCAATGAATATGTCTTTGCCTTTGACAAGCTGGAGACCAGATCGAGGGTGCAAAGGAAAGGTGTAGTGGTTCTCGGTCAACCAGGCATTGTGTCGATCCTGGATCGTCCTTCTCACGCCAGCACCAAGTACGAACGCAGGGAAGTCATGCTTCCTCTTTTATGTCCTTTTCTGCCATCTATGTGCTTGTGAAACCTACCGCTTTACACACGTCGAGTCTTTTTGTCGTTTCACCACGCTGAGGTTGAAGCGCACGATGCCGCCATTCAGGAGGATAATGTTCTCACAGTGGGAACCTAGCCTAGGCCCTTACAGTTACCGATTCCAATGTGTCTAATAAAAGCCATGCCCTACATTTTTCAGAGCCCCCACGCAGCTTGAAGCTTGGGTTGTGCAGACAACCTCTCCTGCGATGGATCGATAGTATCAGTGGTCCAAATAGTTTCATGCGGGGTATTTGTGATGGAACGTTTCACCTATGAAGAGTTGGGTGGTACTTGAGTTCGTTTAGTCTGGTTGTCCCAGGCGGCTGAGCTTCTCCAACAGCACGATACTTGGTCCCAACCTCGACCGTTTCCGAGAGCAAATCGAGTTATGGGGTTCCACTGCGCGGACCTGCGTTATGTCGACTCGGAATCCGGAGAGAACTAGTCGTCTTATCGAGTTGCGACGATCGCAGCCATCAATCTCGCTGAAGAACCCTACGGTTTCATCAACCGATTTGGGAAATCGAACACACATTCTCACCTACTTTTGACTATACGGCCGGAGAATCCACAGAGAGTATCCGTAGTTGGGGATATAGAAACGGAATTCCTCCGCGTTTGATAGCTTCATCGGCAAGTTCGAAATCTTGTCGATAAAGCCATCAAACGACTGAGGCCGCTAAGCAACGTCTTACCGCATGATAAGTACACAACCCTGGTTCGGAGCATCTACAGGTTACGTCTTCGAAAAGCTTGTCTATACCTGGCTCTTTGCCCGTCCGACCTCGGAGAGACTGCCTTGTACCACCCGTTCGCCCGGGTCGCCCAACCCCCTTCACTTCATCCCGGTATACGAGAGGGTGCATGTATTCGGTGGAACAACAGCTTTCAGGAGTGGGGGCAACTACAAGACTCCATTCTGTTGGCTCCCTGCCTCCCAAACGTTCCCCGTTACCGACGCCATCATCTGGATTGTATGATATGTTTGCACAGATAAATATATCATCACAATCCAGATTCAGTCGGCTGTCTCTTCCCACCATGAGGCGAACGCAGGGCAATTCAAGACAACCCAGAAAGTTTTCCCCAAACCACTTCGAGATGCTCGCCGATAGGCTTCGGCTGTATATACTCGGCGCCGACCAGACGTCATCGGAACAAGCCCGACGAGATGGACACAATTGATGCGGAGGAAGGGCAAGCGACTGAGGCACCATGACGGGAGTTAGCGCTGATGGACTCGGGGGGGAGGGAGCAACAAGTGTGGACTCAGTTACCTGCTCCTAACTACGGCTAATGAACGCATATTCATGTTACGCGTGTTACTTCTGTGGTGGGGAGATAGACGGCTATCAACTTGGACCAGAACTGACCCGAATGGTCATACGTGCCTCGACTGGAACCCCATCCCTGATTGGTTTCGCCACTTTCCATCCATCTTGTCTTTCTCTGGCTGGAAAAACTGTGTGGGTACAGGATAAGTGGTCCATCGTGCCACCTAGCCGCGTCCTCACGTGTTAAACCCCATATTATTGTCATGAAATCGTTGAATCACTGAAGTTATTGAACTGTCAGTTTCGCAGTTGGACGTCGGGGTGAGATTGTGACCCACCGAGCTGGACTTGCCTCGTGCGCCAATGACCTGACCACGTTATCACAATCGGTCGAATTAATTACTCTGCGGTGACTAGTCAGGGATGGATTTGGCTCACAGCACTTAATTAATTAAATGCACGGAAGACACGAAGAATGGGCAACTTCAATAAGATCTTGTGTGGCATCGGACAGAACAGTCACCATGGAAGGCGGTCGCATACATTTCACTTTTTGAAGAGAGTGAATTGTAACCGTTGGCCCAGCTTGCGACCTAATCCATAGGTAAAGGTAAGGTCGCACTTGACATGGGATAGAACCCGGAGAACTCAAGACAATTCTATAGATCTAGGTGTGTCAGCCCCACTTAGATCTGTGACTCCAGTAAGTAAATCATCCTTAAGCTCAATATTACACAAGACACAAGACAGAGGTGGAGACCCAGATTAGGTGTACGGCAATAGTAGAAAGACTAGGAATCGTCAAGTTTATGCAGAGGTGCATGAAAACCATCTTGATCCAGCGGGGGTCGCAGAAAACCCTAACAAGGTCGGCCCCAAGTCAATTTGATATACTGTACCCTAGGGTTCAGTGGACCCTAAACTTAGGGCAACCCCGGACGCGTGACCTGGGGAAAGCTGAATCCTGTTATCTCGCGGACAAACAGATGCGCGATCGGTATGATCCCATGCGTGTCCTACACCCCGGCTTTGGGGCCTCGGTCTTCTGGGCGCTTCCATGCGCGTCTACTGTGGTTGGTGACAAGGCATCGAGCGAGCTGGCCCCGTTTGTCCCGCGCCCGGAGTCGACACGCGTTCTTCCACGGAGCTATCTAGCTGGGGGAGTGGGAAATGGACGTGCTGTCACAGGAAAGGTTTGAGGAAGTTGAGGAAATTGTGAGGCATGTCTTCGTACAGACCGGGGACATGTAATAAGCAAGTGCCACTCGTATGGACGAGGGCACCACTGCGACGACAGCGCGCCTCGACAGAGGGCGCATCAGTCCCAGAGGCGGGTCAGGTACAGCTATTGGTTCACCAGGAGAAGTTGTAGGAAACAGCGGGGCCTTTCCCCCTCGTTCTGGAGGATCCAGAGGCATCGATATGATTGGCTTCCATGTGTGTAGGGCGGTGGTGCTCGTCAGGGCAACGGTTACTGAGGCTGCGGAGGGCCACAACTGGCCTTATAGACTTACTCATGGACTGCCTCTGAGGGATCGTGTTCGTTTTGTCACCGAATGCCCGTAAAGTTGTAAAGATAGCTTTGGAGCAGAAACCTCCGGGACTCTGAATGTCAAGCATAATTAAAGGAAGAGTTCGTATGAACATCGATACAGTACAGAAAACGTCGTGATGGCGGTGAGGCGACGTACGTTGACCAAATATACGTAAATATCACGTTCACAATCACATTTACGTGTAGCACGTGCAGTTCTCCATGCGTTGCGCGATTCGGAGCTTGTACTATACTGTACAGCTGACCTTCGTTGAGCTGGTTCCATTGTTTCCTTCGACATGTACATGTACAGTACCCGGATATCCCTTCGCCATGGACGCAAAGGCCTGCCCTTTTTGGACTCCTTCTGGTCTCATAAGGGTCCGCAGATCCGCCTTGACTGGTCACACAGGTTTACTGTAGCCGGTTTTATTCGCGAGACGACTGCAGCTGTGTACAATATACTGGCTATAAGCAACTCCAATTCAATCACATATTTATGTCGATTCAGAGATTGTTCGCCGATTTTCTGGTGCGGTGATTGTGCACGGAATAGAGTGTGGAATAATATGAATCACCTACGCCCGCGGGCATCTTTCAGGACCCCTTCCCCGTATCAGTAGAATGTCAAAGTGTGTTAACCCACATGGGGCCCTTTACGCCTGTTTCTTAGTCCCCATAAGAATGCAGTATAGTGAGGTCGTTTTGACGTTTTGCTGATGGCCGGAAGAGAATTGGCGATGTTGTTTGGGCTACTAGTACTCCTATCGATCGTGCAACTCTCGCATGATCTGTCACCCTCAATCCCCGCACAATCCCCGCAACTTGGAAGAAGCCCGCTCTTCCCTTACGCCGTCTATAGATGGAATTAATGCGCTTTAAATGACCTGACGAACTCTGTGCTTCCCCTCCAGAGACCCATGATTTCTTCTCTTCTCATTCTTGGTTCCCTCTTTCTTGGGACTGCGGCCACTACTTGTCCTCTCTGCCTTTCTGGTGACAACTGCTTCCCAAGCGAAGAAGTTCTATCAGCCTTCAACAATTCCATCGGCGGGAAGCTTCACGTTGAGCGTCCTGCTGGAGCGCCTTGCTATCATACCGACCCGGCCTATAACGCGACCGCTTGCGCAGCGATCACCCGAAGCTACCAGGACGATCAGTGGCGTGAGGACGTATTCGGCGCGTGCGTATTCTAGCGATTTTCCACGTATTTCCGCACTGATAAAGGTAGTTATGAGCAGATCAATTGTGCGCATAGCCTCTCATTGATGTATCGGACCTAATTTTCCCTCTAGGGGAGACCTGTACTTCCTCCAATGCTTGCCTCGTCCCTCCAAATTCCAATGACTCTACTTGCGGTCAGGGAAGCATACCTTCTTACTCTGTGCATGCCACGTCCTTCGCCGACGTTGTGAATTATGTAAAGTTTGTGACCAAGTACAACCTTCGCATCGTCATCAAGAACAGTGAGTCACCCTTGCCTCCTCTTTCCCCTGCCTCTGGGCCATCATTTGACCCTGTGGTAGCTGGTCACGATTATGCAGGGCGCTCGTCCGGCAAGGGCGGCTTCGGCCTATGGACCCATGGAATGCAGGGGATCTCGCGCCACAAGACTTTCGTTCCTGCTGGCTGCTATGCCACCCCACATGACGCAGTCACTATCATGGCCGGAGTGCAATGGTCAACTGTGTACCAATATGCGGATGATAATGACATCCTCATCATCGGTGGAGATTCTCCTCACGTCGGCGCGGCCGGTGGGTGGATCCAAGGCGGCGGGCATTCCATACTTTCGCAGGCTCATGGTTTGGGCGTCGACAATCTTCTGCAAGCAACGATCGTCACTGCTAATGGGGTTGAGTACACGGTTAATGAGTGCCAATACTCTGACCTCTTTTGGTGAGTTTGCGTCATTGCATGCATATGCCATCTATGATGAGGTTCCTCATCGTTTTCCTTCTTTTTACAGGGCGATCCGTGGTGGTGGACCTAGCACATGGGGTATTGTCACCAGCATCACCTACAAGGCGCACCCTGCCGTCCCATGCGCCTGGGTTTCTATTGCGAGCAGTGCAGCAAGCATCGATGATAACTACAAGCTAGTGCAGAACTTCGTCGAGAAGGCGCCATATTGGGCCGACCTCGGCGGGGGTGCCTTCATCAACATCTACCCCAAGCATATTACCTTCCTTGGTATCATCCCCAATGCGACCACGGCAGGGTTGAAGAAGTTTCTGCCAATTCTCCCTCCTGGCTCAAGCGTAAATTGCACCGAGGCACCGAGCTTCTTATCCTTCTTCAAGGAGACTTTTGATATCAACAATGAAGTGTGAGTCGCTTAGACGCATATATTCCAGCAATTAATCCAGTGTTCTTTTCTTCCCACCGCGCAGTGTCGGTATCAACTTTGCCGCCTCCTCCCGCTTGATCCCTCGCAAGTATTTTGAGACCGATGCTGCAGGGCTCACTGCTGCGATTCGCAAGGGCCAGACGTTCCTCGGTTCCAGTGCATATACTCAGCCAATCCAGATCCTCGCGGACACTCCGGCGCCCAGGTTTCAGAAGCATGCAACGTCAGTAACGCCAGCGTGGTACGACTCGCTCTGGCATGTGATTTATACCACCGCATGGCCCAACAATGCAACAGTCGCAGAACAGAGGCAGGCTATCAGCGGGGTACACCAGAGCGCACAGGTGCTGCGGGAATACGCACCCGACGGCGGGGCATACATCAGCGAGGCGGACGTGTACGAGCCAAATCACGAGGCATCATTCTGGGGCACCGCAAACGCAGCGCGCCTCAAGGAGATCAAGGCCAAGTATGACCCGAAGAATGTGTTCCAGGTGTGGCAGGGTATCGGCTGGGCAGGCGCTACCGATGTCAGGTACGAGTGCTATTCTCAGCTCAACCCTGGAGGCGCTTCCCTGGTGAACTGATTTGCCTCGGCTACGACGACGACCCGGGGAACGATTACGAAATGGACGTTTGGCTATAAAGCCCGCGCTTGCTCACCTATTAGCAGTATCCGCATTGTACGAATGATTTCATCGACTGTTCATCTTGTTGTAATGGAATGTGAAGTGCGCACGTCTAATGCACGCGCGAGTCCGAGTGAAAGCGCAGGACCGTCCTGGTCAGACCAAGGCGGACAGGTCGGGCAGGTAGGAGTGTCGAAGCTTCGGTATGGCGTAGGCGTGGCGGAAGCAGCAGCGAAGAAGCAGAGGAGAGTGAAGCAGAAGAGGAGAAGAAGAAGTTGGAGGAGTTGGAGGAGGGAGAAGAGCGAGGCGATGAGTCCGTTCCGTAGCACACGTTGGCGCGATTGCCTAAGCTAGTGCGTCGAGAACCGAGAGGAGAAAGAGAGGGAAAAGAGAAAAGCAGATCACGCAGAGACGTTTCGAGAACAGAGTGAGTCGATTTCACAAGGCTGAACTGCCCTACATCAGGGCTTGCCATCGTACTTAAATACATGTGTCCACGCCAATACATGGCCGTGATTCAGGTGATACTAGGACTGTTTGATATGAAAGGTCTGGTTGGTAGCATAGGGGATGAGGCAATCTGACAGGAAAAGCGGCGACGTGGTGAATAACGACATCGGGCGCTGGGTCACGAGAGAGGCTGGGGGAAGAGATGGGATGATCGAGCATTCTGGTGGTGTAAACGACGCTGGTCGAGACAAAAGAGAGCGAGCTAGGACGTATGGGACGAGCGGTAATGGCCTGTAAGGGAAGTGGTGAGGCGGCGACGCTCAAGTAAAGTGTAATAAGGATCAGCTAGGAGCAATGGGGAATGAAAATGATGAAAGGAAATATACGGGCGTACGAGTTAGTCTTTATACAATTCCTGGGTTACGCAGCTCTTCGACGAGGGAGGTCTCGGAGAGCGTCATCAAAGTTGAGGGACAAACCGCGAACGGAGGGGCATCTCAGTTCACGATTATGGCATCACGGGCGCTCCGAAGTGTCATGTTCCGAGCACAACAGAAAGCCTCACCTTACAGAATGTATCCGTTTATCATGCGTTTGGGGATAACTGTGGCTACATGATGACCTGTCTACTAATGACCCGTACAATCCCGTTTCGCAAGACAGCACCTATTTTTATTCCCAGGGCAGGTTGAGATGAGGATGAAGAGAGTCGGCTGCCATGAAGAGAATGACTCGACTATTTTTCAAGGTCCGCGGCGTTCAAGTAATTGCTGCGCTCTCAGCAGGTGCGAGGTTACAGGATAGCCGTGAGGTTTTAGTGGGTAGGAAGCCACAACGAGCCTTGCCCTTGAGTCACTTGGACGGCGCGTGCCCAGAGTTCCACCCCGCAAGCTGCCTCTTTGGGCTACCCCGGGCGGCTACTGCGGTAAATACTGTCCAATTAAAACGCTTTCCAAAGGACTTTTGCAAGGAATAACGGGGGATATTCTGTTTTGGTACATAACGATCTTACTGTAATGGCTAGTCGTTTCAAAAGTTAGTTAATACGTTTACCATTCAGTAATAAATAACTGGGATGGGCCAAAAGTTGGGGATCAACAACTATACTACATATAATTAAATTACATCTCTATGCCAAATAATGAGGCAATCGGATGAGTATAGACTGCTGTAAAGAGAGTCTCAAATTTCGACGTGATTTCGACGTGACAGAACTAGGATCAGGTTTAATCCCCACCTGGAGCGGCTTGATGCGATGGCAGCGATCATGATGCGACGTGAGCGACTGTTTGCTGCCTCGGGACGCGAGTTGAAAATGGCACTGTGACAATTCGTGACAGATTTTCCCTGCTCCTGCCGGGAAACCATCCCCGTATCCATCTTCCCTACCTATCCCTTAAATAACTAGGCAAACCTCTTGAATACATGTCCTGTTGCATATCCCGGGTAATCCGAGGATCTATCTATCCATACCTATTTTTTCCGAGAGCACTTTTGATTTTTTTTGTAACTAGTATGACAGTGATAGTGGCGCTTAGTCTTATCACCTAGCTATTACTGAGTGTCAAGGGCTTTCCACAGAAAAAAAAAACAGGAGTTTCCCTCTCCTGTTTCCGCATCTGCGTTCTATATGCAAATCCACCTCTATCCCTATTGCAAGGGGGTTGACTACAAGTATGACAATCGACGTGATATTGTTACAACACAGGGTGGCGCGCTATCGCGAGTCTATATCTGAATGCGACAAGTTCAGACAGTGTCAGCAGCATCGTACGAGTGTGTAGTAGATGTTGGTCGTGTCGTTGACTCGGAGTTGGTTGTGTCATAGAGTCGAGGTGGAACAAATGCAGGAACGAACACTGTGCAGTGGTAGGTTTGGGCAGCTGGGGTAACTGGCCCTGCGATCCAGCCGCGGAGGATCCAGAGAATGATTCCGTACATTCCGAAAGTGAAACTCGCTCGATTTTCAAGTCCGGTTTCGGTTCGCTAGGCGTGGAAATAGACGAGATGGAAAGTTGGTCGGAGAACGAATCGATGGAATTACGCCTCATTCTTGAATGCACCACCGAGACCCTGGCGCCACCAGGTTTGCTCTTCAGTGGAGGTAAAGACGATGTCACGGTGGAGTAGCCGAAAAGACTGACAAGCCACCTGTACACGCAACGGTAATTGTGACGTGCCTCTTCTGCAAAGCCAAAGAACGCGAAGAAGATGAAAGCACATAGGATGAGCGACCAGCGGAACGCCTCGATCCCGAGAGCCAGATACAGATTATGCTTCCATACGATGCTCGGGTATTGACGAATCACGGAATAGTGGCTATGGACGTCGGCCCAGCTCACCCACGGCTTAAGACCTTGCTTGATATCCATTGCTATGAAAAACAACGCTAGCGGAATTGTCCCAAGTATCTCGACACCGGCAAGGATCATCAAGCGGAAGTAGAAACTCCGATTCAGGCCACAGCCGAAAGATATCATCTCACTGAGCTGACCCTGACGCTTGTAGAGATGATAGATAGACCGGACTGTTGATAATGAGTTGCAGAACTAGAAAGGCGAAAATAAGGCCAGATACTTACCACAGTAGACGAGAGACACGGAGCCAATCACAACGGGCCATGCCAAGAAGAGAAAGAGGGAGGGTATATTCAGCACTGTACGGTGGTAGGGCCCCACATCCTCAAAGATCTGGTAACGACGTCCCGACACGACATACTCTGCATCGAATCTATTTAAACAAATGGCTGTTAATAGGACCACTGAGTGCACTCACGAACCACCATCTGGAGAATTGGAATGCCGAGACCAATGACGAGGTCAACGATCATCCCACGGCGTTTCTCTTCGCGTGTGTCCATTCCACCCTGATGAGTGGCAATCTTGTAGAGGCGACGGTTAATACAAAGGGAGCAAGCTGGGATTGTGCTGCTGAGCCCAATTTGAATGTGGATCGCTGTAGAATCCGTCAATGAACGTTCGGGAAGCAACACCTCAGGGGTTTACCAATGTCACAGTAGACCGGAGCCCTGTTGACCATGTTTTTGTTCCATACGATGGAGTTGATGCACTGTATCAGACAACTGAGACCAGTCCATGCCATGAACAAGCAAGTTCCGATGTTCCGAGCTATGGCGTGGATTGTTAAACCCCGTGCTTTAGCGACTCGGATTCGTAAAATACAACTGACCTTCAAGATGCCAGTACATGGGAATAGCACACATCACAAAACCAATGAAAGAAAATGCGGTATACAGCTCATTAGGAGGTGACTACATTGTACTTTCCGATACGAAAATGAAAGGATTGAGGTTGTGACCTAGGGTAATGGGCACCCTGTAAGGATGTGAGGAGTATGGGAGTCTGAAGCTGAAGGAGAGAGCCTTAAGAGGTGAGGAGACATCCTTTGGGCCTTTCTAATGTCGCACATTTGGGAAGAAGTTGATAATCATTTGAATAGTATTGCAAATCCAGTAGTCATATCTGGCGCGCGATAGGCTCGGAGATGAAACACTGCAAGCCCGACCATTGCCCTTGTCTCGGTTCCGATTACAGTAAGGCACCTAAACCCAAGGGTTAGTCACAGTAGTACAGCATTGATTTTCAATTCATGCTCTTGAAATGTTTGTTGTGCTGCAGCGGCGGTGAAAGGGAGGCATTCTGTTGGGAGGGGGTATCAGTTCCTTATGGCGTAGTACCTTACATTAGGGGCAGTCAGAGTAGAGGCTTCAATGCAGCTTCTGTTGTTACGCAGCTATGTAAATACGTACGCTACCTAAACACGGTAGCGATAACCTTCAGTTATGTGGTCAGAAACTGTATATTAAGTCACAAATACCTAAACACGGTAGCGATAACCCTAAGGGCGACGCGTCAACCAAAGTAGGTAACATATGACATAAGCAAATACTCACTTCAGTTATGTGGTCAGAAACTGAAGTGATATGGCGCGAAAAGAAGTCCTTAAATACGCAACAAAGAGTGTAGAATCGGCCGAAAGCTTCGGACTTGTATCAGAGAATAAATGAGTAGTTTATGAACTAATATGAAGCAATAAAACGTAGGGAACGAAAGGAGAACGTGAAGTTTTCAGTGTCTTTGATCATTACATACGGACCTATCTAATCTAAGATTACGGAGCGGTAGTACCATGCGGATAACCGCGCAGTCCCGGTCCCAACTCCGGGCCGGTCCAACAGCTTCAGGTGTGGCTTCAGATCCAGCTTCAGGTCTTGAAGCTGGGCTTGAAGCAGAGGTGAAGCAACACCTGACCGTCCCTTCATGAGGTGGCTTCATTGATGCACTTTACATCCTTATCCACATAATTTGTGGATTGTATAAGTACCATAAACGTCGAGATATAAAATATATCTGAGTTATCAACATAATTTGCTAATACAATTTACAAATTTGGATGAAGCTTGGTCACATTGAAGCGGCTTCAAAGTGTTGAAGCTCCTCTGGAGGTGCTTCGACGCTTCAAAGCAGCTTCAAGTTTGTGGTCACTTCATGTGTTTGAAGCCACAACTTGAAGCTCAATCTGAAGCCTCGTCTGAAGCTACCTTGAAGCTCTACTCTGACTGCCCCTATTACGTTTGGTAGAAGTACGTCTACAGACGCTCTAGCCATGAACTTGAACGCGTCCTGACGACGCTGCACCCAAGCTCCTCGATTTAAACTGGGAAATTTACCGCACGCCCTAACTCAGAACGCCCTGACAGTTGCCTGCGCGAAATCCCCAACCCAGACACCTTGAATCCTTCCCGGAGCTTTTGGGTCATTACGGCTCGCATGGGCGTCTATTGCTGGTAACTATAGGTACGGAATGATCCTGTCTCGTTCAAGTTGCCCCTTTTAGTACTTACAATATGAGCGCGCCGATCATTTGAAAGGAATAGACGGTGTCCTGCCAGTGATAATGTCTTCTAGATGCTCGCACCCCAATGACTGTCTCGTCACCAAAACCAACACTGGACGTCTCTTCATACAGCCTGAGTGCGACCTAGCTTTATGACCCCTTATGACGTTCTTTGACTGTCGTAGAGAGGATCGACAGCCTAGTAGTATCCGTCCGTCGAACACTTACAAATGGTCGTGTACGTCACGGTAAATGCGACTCGGACTCGGAGGCTCTGGTTAGACGATCTTTTCAAGTTCTCCGCGTCGTCCGCGACGGTGGCCGTTTTCATCCTTGTCAGCTACCAGAACTTGCAGTCCAATCCAAGCGACGCCACAAGGCTCCTGCTCTCTCAAATCTCCCGAGAGTTGTCCGCACTTTCAAATGGGACGACACCCACTGGCATCATGATGTCGGTATCGTTGACCCTTGCTGACCAATCTTCCTGCCAACCCATCGCTTCTGCCACTATGTGCAGGTGGATTGTACTGGCTACCAAATGGACGAGGAGCATCTGCCACCTAGGCTCTGTCGTTCATTCCTGCTTGTGGAGGGGTGTTGCGAGTTGTCCTTGCTATGCACAGCTATAGCACCCCTAGTACCTGCAACGCTCAGGTATGCACGCAGATAACAAAATAGTCTTCCCAGAGATGCGCAGGGCCAGGGATGAAATACCATGGAGCTGCCATCCATGTCAACCTGCGTTCCCTTCCGCCCAACCAGAATCGACAATTTCATTCGCGATTTTGTACATGAGAAGAAACTGCTTCACAGTCAAGAAAGATTCTACTGTATGAATATGAATACCGGATGGATGGAGATGATGACAACGTTGGGCAATTAATTCTAGGACGTGGGAAACGTTGGTTTTGACGAGATTACATGCCTCCCTCGGCGCGCAGTCGGTCGCGCACGCGCATGAGCGAGTTGCCGAGCTCGTTCCTACCGGTGCCCCCACCATCTCCCCAGAAAGAGTCGCCAGACTCGGAGTAGAC
The DNA here is from genome assembly GCA_022496195.1 of Lactifluus subvellereus. NCBI lineage: Eukaryota > Fungi > Basidiomycota > Agaricomycetes > Russulales > Russulaceae > Lactifluus > Lactifluus subvellereus. The sequence continues at coordinate 97,257 of WTXC01000039.1, read as the reverse complement.
GAGCTCCATGGGGTAAGTGTTGAAGAGTAGAGTGCGCAGGGCCTCGTGCTGGCGGAACTTGAGGTACAGCACCTCGTCCATCTACAAAGTATCCATCATTAGTCAGCAAATAGACAAACGCCCTTCAAGTCCACCCCCAACACACGCGTGATCAAAAAAACTCACTGTGCTGAGGGCGACGTTCCCCCAATCCTGTCGTGCGAAGTTTGACATCTCTGCGCTGATTGATGTGACATCCTCGACGCTCTCGCACTCCCTGATCCTGTCCGCCAAGTCGGGCCGCTGGTCGATGAGCTTGCGCGCCTCGAACAGGTGCAGCGCCGTTGGGTACAGCTCGTCTTGGTAATAGATAGTATGTGGCGAGTGACACATCAGCGGGGCGAACTCCCCGTACCCGTTAAACTTGATTGCCTGCACCGCGGGGGCGCCGAGTGACGATATTGCCACTGGGGTCACCGCAGGGGGCAGCATCCAGTCCTCGAGAATGGGCGCGCGTATCGGTGAAGTTGGGCTGATGGGAGGATGGACCTGGATGATGACGGGTGGGGGGGGATGAAGGTACGGCGAATCAGGGATATCACCAGACAGAGAAGGGGTAGAAAAATCTGACGGAGGTAGAGTAGGAGGGATAGAAAGAAGTGGAGGAATGAAAATAGATGACGAGTCATCTATGGTGTGTGTACTCACCGCAGGGGGCAGCATCCTGTCCTCGAGAATGGGCGTGCGCATCGGTGAAGTTGGGCTGATAGGAGGATGGATCTGGATAATGATGGGTGAGGGCGAATGAAGGTTCGGCGAATCAGGGATATCGCCAGACAGAGAAGGGGTAGAAAAATCTGACGGAGGTAGAGTAGGAGGGATAGAAAGAAGAGATGGAAGTGGAGGAATGAAAATAGTTGACGAGTCATCTATGGTGTGTGTACTAATAGTAGCGGGAGAGTAGGCAGTAACTCCGGTTGTGTCGTCGACCACTGGCACCTCCTGTACGTGGGGGTGATGACCTAGGAGCTTGCATAAAGGATAAGAGGATGCGCGGCGCAGAATGTTGTCGCTATCAGCAGTGGAAGCAGAGAACACTCTCGGGGCGGCAAGGGTGTTCCGATGCAAATCGATGTAAATACTGCGGATGCCGATGAGGATATGGATATGGACAGGAGCAGGTGCGCTGCCCTGTGCTTCCAAAACTATTTCGTTCCATAAGGCACAGAAGTCATACCGCAGCACGGCAAGAGTATTTAATATGTTGAATTTGGAAAGAGATGGTAGAATGATGCGCGAAACTGCATCATGTACATCCAGATCGAACAGCGAAGCCTGGGGAGTGTCATGGGGATGGGCCTGCGAGGTGTTGCGGGCCTGTGAGGTGTCACGGGGTTGGGCTTGTGGGGTATCAAGGGGTTGGGCCTGTGAGGTGTCGAGGGGTTGGGCCTGTGAGGTGTCGAGGGGTTGGGCCTGTGAGGTGTCGAGGGGTTGGGCCTGTGAGGTGTCGAGGGGTTGGGCCTGTGAGGTGTCAAGGGGATAGCCCTGCGGGGTGTAGGGATAAGCCATCGGAGTGGCGTTGGGATAAGTCATCGAGGAAAGGTAGGGATAAGCCATCGGGGTAGGGTTGGGATAAGCCATCCAGGAAGAGTAAGGATCAGCCATCGAAGAGGAGTAAGGATAAGCTGTCGAGGTGGGGTTGTAATAGGGTGCCGAATAGGAGAAGTAGGGACTGGCTCGCTGGGGGTAGTAGGGAAGGATAAAGGTCCTTTTTTGCCAAGGGAGCCTGCTTTGAATGTGGGGAGTGGTCGGGAGTCGGATTTGGCGAATGGTGTGGATCTGGCGAGTGGCTCGGATTTGGCGAGTAATATAAATCAAGTTGGCCAGTAACACGCTATCGTAGTAACATGGGACGTTGGACGGAAGGGTATCGCGTAATTGGTCCGCAGCGAGCTCACTCCAACTCTCATTGCATTGCAGGTCCGTTGCAATAATATAGGCAACAAGGATTTGTGCACACAGGTCAATCTCCTGATCGCTGCTATCGACCAGCCTTCTCAGTGAATGTCCCATTTCAGCGGATAGTAGCAAGCGATTCTGATTTTTAGTGAAAACGAAAGCCAGGATATTCCAAGCTGCATCGGAAAGTTGCGCAACGTGGACGACCTTCATGCAGGTGATGAACCGCTGTCTTTTGTCTGATTCGAAAACCAAATTGGACATCCAGGTACGGTTCAAGAATAACACCAAAGCAGAGGAAAGTGTCGACTTGCCCAGACCATCCAAAATGCGGTGCGTATCCTTGACCACGTTCGAATTACAGAAGCCAATGATGCACTGAAAAAACTGATACAGTCCCTTATCCTCAGCCAGGGAGCTGAATATAAGCTTCAAGACACGGATGTCGATCTCTGCCGACGATTTCCGAGCATTCTTCTCAGCTATCCTCTCCAGACGCGACAACACCGTGAGAAATGAAGTAAGCGGTGTATAGTATGGACTCTCAAGCCGGAAAATTGGCAGGACCGTGGTGAGTAAGTATGTCGCTGCAGAAACTGCGACCCACCAAACTACGGCGCGGAAGACGGTGTAATTGACGTTGAAGAGGTATATGAGAAGACCGATAAAGAAGAGAAACAGGGAGAGATGTATCAAGGCGGGCAAAGCTTCAACCATCCAGGAAAGGTGGAACTTATCGACGCCGTGGGCAAAGAATGCACGGGTGCGTGCTCTGCGGTGGGGACTACACTGTGTCGGCTGAGTGATTCTGAGGTATCGACGTGCCATTGCTGTAGCAATGTCGCCATCATAGCACATGTGAGACTGATAACCAAGCTCAAGAACCAGAGTGAGTTCACTAAGATCGCGTATGTCGGCGGAGAGAATGGGGGTGGTTGAGCCGGAGCGGCAAGTATGGATGGAAGAGATATGTTGGAGTCTGCGAGAACTTGAAGCTGATAGATTTTCTCGATATAGAATGCAGACGTATCCTGGGAGTTTGGTTTGAGGTCACCGATGGTTACCGCGACCAATGCCGCAACGGCGGCAGAGAACAAGCCAGTCTATGGCAATTACTTGGTGTGTGAAGGGGCACGGAAAGGGAAATCGGGACTCACGAAGATAATAATCCCCTCGGCATCTTTTTGCCAGCGTTCGGTCATCTTATTGTCTTGTTCTTCTGCCATCTCCCGATACATGTGGAAGAGTGGCCCCGAGCTATCAGTAAACCCGGCCTGGTTTCCTGTCGTCCGAGTCGGGTTGGGCTGGTCACCTAGGGTAAATGTGGGCAAAATTGGCCTGGGCGAGGGTCAACCGCAGTTGACAGACCTGTCCCTGTCACTTCCCGTATGTTGTAAGTCCAGTCATTTGCAGACATTGAAGAAATAAAGTGAGCTTTCGAGGGGAAGAAAGGTCGGAAGGCCCGCGAGGATAGAGACTCTATTATCACAACTTGAAATCCCACATTGTCTGACTCCGCGACCGCCAGATTCTTCGGAGCCGCCAGTCGAGTCGGGTCAGGACTGTCTGATCAGGAAATGTATTCACACGGTTTTCCCGACGCGGTTGCACATCAAGGGGTGTGGACGTGATATCGAGATTCAAAGGAAAGCATAGAACAAATTGAAGTAACCAATATTTAACACGCTACAGAATATATATCATCTACTAATCATGTTGCTTTCGTCTTCGAGGGAGCCGGATGATTCGAGTTCATCGGAGTTGATCACTTACTATCGAATTCAGTTGCCTTTTGTTCTCAACACCCCAGAGGGACTTGGAAGGGTGATTGCTGTCCAGTGTCGATATCTCGATATTTTTCAAAAAACAGGGTTCTGCGGTCGTAGATCGTTTCACACCGGCCGGGCAATTTTGGCAGCTATGTCATTGTGGACGATATTGAATAGATCGGGGAAGAAGAAACATACTGTGTGGAAGTGTAAGGGACGCATTGGTATTTCTGCTCACATCGAAAGGCAAATAGGAAGATGGAGGCGTGACAGGAGAACGATATTCCGAGTTTCACTGAAAACACAAGAAAACGTTAGGGCAAGCCAAAAAAAGAAGTACCAGGTAACTTGCCTTTATCCGACCGTCGCTCCAGATTCCGTTTTGGTTGCTAATTGAACGTCATTATGTGAAGGAGGGCCAGGGATTGAGGGTGGAAAGTCAGTGATTAATGACTCGCATGCGGCATGCATGATCAGAGGTAACCGGGTGGATGAAACGCAGGAGAGATGAGTGAGCAAGGGTGCGTACAATAGAAAGTAGGAACGCATATCACACCGATCCGAAGACAATAGCAACCCCCACAGAGTACAGTAAACGAATTATTCAAACAGACTGAGCCCGGAAAGCGCCCCATTTGTTCTCCTGCACTTGACCGTGGACGTAAACAAACCGTGGGAGGTTACTGATCAGAGATTGAGAGTAACTGCGGTTGTTACAAATATCGAGATGTGCATCCGCAATCACCCCACCCACAGAATAACAAAATGACTGTAATATCCGTTCAGGATTGCGTTTGTTCAACCAACTACACAATGCTTGCGGACACGTGGAACAAAACGGAAAGGAAAGCGTGCAACGGAATTACCCGACGTACCGAAAAGACTCGAGGAGTTCTGTACTACTACTGCACGTGGTGGATATCAGTTACTGTGCCAATATCTCTTGATAGTATTCCCACTTTAAGGCAGCATGACAACACATTGCCGTCTGCTATCACATATATTTAAAGAAACCGATGCAGGAGTTCAAATAAAATCACGAGTTGTGCCCAAATAACAGAAGAGTGCCAATAGCAGGGGGTGTCAGGAGGAACGGCAGGTCTATCCGCCCAGCACAATCCAAAAGCAATCCACGCCACTGAGGCAAAACAAAAGGCACAGGCTCAGAATAAAGACATTACCCGATGAAGAGGTCATCTATGCGTAGATTTCATTAGGGAAGGGAGAGCGGGACATGGGAGGGACCCAGGAACACCCGGGAGGAAGCATATCCGAGTTGCCACTTGCCAGGAGGAAGGATAAACTTGCAGTTGAAAGTGTTTGAGAAGATGGCGCCGAGAATTTGCGAGAAAACCTGAGTTCCGGTGGGGTTCGCCGTAACTGATAGGGCAACCTAATGCACGCATATTCCAGCAATTAATCCAGTGTCCTTTTCTTCCCACTGCGCCGAGTCGGTATCAACTTTGCCGCCGCCTCCCGCCTGATCCCTCGCAGGTATTTCGAGACCAATGCTGCAGGGCTCGCTGCTGCGATTCGCAAGGGCCAGTCTCAGAGTAAATGAAGCATAACCATCAAAAGCGAGCACGAGGCCTTTGTTGTAAGGCACGTCGTACAAAGGTGAAGCAAAAGGTAAACATTAAACATACACGTGAAAATGCCCCTCGGCCCGCGGACCGATCGGGGGGCGAGGACCAGCGCAGTCGCGCCTGATCTAATCAGTACATAATATAACGCTGCGGGCGCACATGCCGCTGCCCGTCAGCAGGTAGATAAAAAGGAATGAAACCTAAGTAAAAGAGTCAAAGGTTGACATATCAAGGCAACGGAATATAAGTATCAGTCACGTATCCATGAACGTGCATTATAGCGCTCCCGATCACCATATCACGCAGGGCCACGCCCCAGGCGTTGCCCGCGTCCAACTCCTACTGCACGAGCTCAGCCCAGGGGCACCTTCAGTGCCTCCCCAGGTGCCCATGCCTTCCAACTACCACCAGATTCCGCCAATTAGTGGTGTACGGGCTCCAGCGCATAACCCGCGGCGCATGAACCATCAGTAACATCGAAGAGATACAAGTGCTTCCGGTCAAACCACGTACTGTGACCCGTCAGCCAAAATCTGAGACTGTGTCTTACCCATGTAGAGAAATTTTATAAGGAGCACTCCAACGGCCGAACGGCGAGGTGATTGCTAGTATCTGTTCGTCGAACACTTACAAATGGTCATGTACGTCACAGTAAACGCGAGGCTCTGTTTGGACGGTCTTTTCTCCGCGATGGTGGTCGCTTTCATCCTTGTCAGCTACCAGAACTTGCAGTCCGATCCAAGCGACGCCACAAATCTCCTGCTCTCTCAAATCTCCCGACAGTTGTCTGCACTTTTGAATGGGATGACACCCATGTTGGTATCTTTGACCCTTGCTGACCAATCTCCCTGCCAACCCACCACTTCTGCCACTATGTGCAGGTGGACTGTACCGGCTACCAAATGGACGAGGAGCATCTGCCACCTAGGCTCTGTCGTTCATTCCTGCTTGTGGAGGGGTGTTGCGAGTTGTCCTTGCTATCCACGGCTATAACACCCCTTGTACCTGCAACGCTCGGGTATGCACGTAGATAACAAATTAGTCTTCTCAGAGATGGGCAAGGCCAGGGATGAAATACCATGGAGTTGCCATCCATATCAACCTGCGTTCCCTTCCGCCCAACCAGAGCCGACAATTTCATGCGGGATTTTGTACATGAGAAGATAACTGCTTCACAATCAAGAAAGATTCTGCTGTACGAATATGAATACCGGATGTATGAAGATGATGACAACGATGGGCAATTGATTCTAGTACGTGAGCAACGTTGGTTTTGACGAGACTACATGCCTCCCTCGGCGCGCAGTCGGTCGCGCACGCGCATGAGCGACTTGCCGAGCTCGTTCCTACCAGTGCCCCCACAACCTCCCCAGAAGGGGTCGTTAAACTCGGAGTAGACGAGCTCCATGGGGTACGTGTTGAAGAGTAGAGTGCGCAGGGCCCCGTGCTGGCGGAACTTGAGGTACAGCACCTCGTCCATCTATAAAGCATTCATCATTAGTCAGCCAATGGACAAACGCCCTTCCTCCACCCCCCAACACACGCGCGATCAAAAAAACTCACCGTGATGAGGGCGACGTTCCTCCAATCATGTCGTGCGAAGTTTGCCATCTCTGCGCTGATTGATGTGATATCCTCGACGCGCTCGCACTCCCTGATCCTGTCCGCCAAGTCGGGCCGCTGGTCGATGAACTTTCGCGCCTCGAACAGGTGCAGCGCCGTTGGGTACAGCTCGTCTTGGTACAAGATGCTATGTGGCGAGTGACACACCAGCGCGGCAAACTCCCCGTACCCGTTAAACTTGATTGCCTGCACTGCGGGGGCGCCGAGTGACGGAGACGGTATTGCCACCGGGGTCACCGCAGGGGGCAACATCCTGTCCTCGAGAATGGGCGTGCGTATCGGTGAAGTTGAGCTGATAGGAGGATGGATCGGGATGATGGGTGGGGGGGAATGAAGGTTCGGCGAATCAGGGATATCACCAGACAGAGAAGGGGTAGAAAAATCTGATGGAGATAGAGTAGGAGGGATAGAAAGAGGAGATGGAGGTGGAGGAATGAAAATAGATGACACGTCATCTATAGTGTGTGTACTAATAGTAGCGGGAGTGTAGGCAGTAACTCCGGTTGTGTCGTCGACCACCTCCTGTACGTGGGGGTGATGGCCTGGGAGGTTGCATAAAGGATAAGAGGATGCGCGGCGCAGAATGTTGTGGCTATCAGCAGTGGAAGCAGAGAACACTCTCGGGGCGGCAGGGGTGTTTCGATGCAAATCGATGTAAATACTACGGATGCCGATGAGGATATGGATATGGACAGGAGCAGGTGCGCTGCCCTGTGCTTCCAAAACTATTTCGTTCCATAAGGCACAGAAGTCATACCGCAGCACAGGAAGAGTATTTAATATGTTGAATTTGGAAAGAGATGGTAGAATGATGCGCGAAACTGCATCATGTACGTCCAGATCGAACAGCGAGGCCTGGGGAGTGTCATGGGGATGGGCCTGTGAGGTGTCGTGGGGTTGGGCCTGTGACGTATCGAGGGGTTGGGCCTGTGAGGTGTCGAGGGGTTGGGCCTGTGAGGTGTCGAGGGGATAGCCCTGCGGGGTGTAGGGATAAGCCATCGGGGGAGAGTAGGGATCAGCCATCTGGGGAGAGTAGGGATCAGCCATCGGGGGAGAGTAGGGAACAGCCATCGGGGTGGGGTTAGGATAAGCCATCGAGGAAGAGTGGGGATAAGCCATCGGGGTGGGGTTAGGATAAGTCATCGAGGAAGAGTAGGGATAAGCCATCGGGGTGGGGTTGGGATAAGCCATCGAGGAAGAGTAGGGATAAGCCATCGAAGAGGAGTAAGGATAGGCCGTCGAGGTGGGGTTGTAATATGGCGTCGAATAGGAGAAGTGGGGACCGGCCCGTTGGCGATAGTAGGGAAGGATAAAGATCCCTTTTTGCCAAGCGGGCCTGCTTTGGACTTGGGGAGTGGTCGGGAGTCGGATTTGGCGAACGGTGTGGATCTGGCGAGTGGCTCGGATTTGGCGAGTAATATAAATCAAGTTGGCCAGTAACACGCTATCGTAGCCCCATGGGACCTTGGGCGGAAGGGTATCGCGTAATTGGTCCTCAGCGAGCTCAGTCCAACTCTCATCGAGTTGCTGGTCCGTTGCAATAATATAAGCAACAAAAATTTGTGTACACAGGCCAATCTCCTGGTCGCTGCTATCGACCAGCCTTCTCAGTGAATGCCCCATTTCAACAGATAGTAGCAGGCGATTCCGATCTTTAGTAAAAACGAAAGCCAGGACACCCCAAGCCGCATCGGAAAGTTGCGCAACGTGGGCGATCTTCATGCAGGTGATGAACCGCTCTCTTTTGTCCGACTCGGAGACCAAATTGGATATCCAGGTACGGTCCAAAAAGAACACCAAAGCAGAGGAAAGTGTCGACTTGCCCAGACCATCGAGAATGTGTTGCGTATCCTTGACCACGTTCGAGTTACAGAAGCCAAGGGCGCACTTAAAAAACCGGTCCAGTCCCATATCCTCAGTCAGGGAGTTGAATATAAGCTTCAAGACACGGATGTCGATCTCTGCCGACGATTCCCGAACACGATTCTCAGCTATCTTCTCCAGACGCCACAACAACGTGAGAAATGAGGTAAGTGGTGTATAATATGGACTCTCGAGCCGGAAAATTGGCAGAACCGTGGTGAGTAAGTATGTCGCTGCAGAAACTGCGACCCACCAAACTACGGCGCAGAAGACGGTGTAATTGACGTTGAAGAGGTATATGAGAAGACCAATAAAGAAGAGGAACAGGGAGAGATGTATCAAGGCGGGCAAAGCTTCAACCATCCCGGGAAGGTGAAACTTATCGACGCCGTGGGCAAAGAATGCACGGGTGCGTGCTCTGCGGTGGGGACTGCACTGTGGCTGAGTGATTCTGAGGTATCGACGTGTCCATTGCTGTAGCAATGTCGCCATCATAGCACATGTGAGACTGATAACCAAGCTCAAGAACCAGAGTGAGTTCACTAAGATCGCGTATTTTGGCGGAGAGAAGGGGGGTGGTTGAGCCGGAGCGGCAAGTATGGATGGAAGAGATATGTTGGAGTCTGCGAGAACTTGAAGCTGATAGATTTTCTCGAGGTAGAATGCAGACGTATCCTGGGAGTTTGGCTTGAGGTCACCGATAGTCACCACGACCAATGCGGCAACGGCGGCAGAGAACAAACCAGTCTATGGCAATTACTGACTTGGTGTGTGAAGCGGGAAGGAACCGGAAACCGGGACTTACGAAGATAATAATCCCCTCAGCATCTTTTTGCCAGCGTTCGGCCATCTTATTGTCTTGCTCTTCTGCCATCTCCCGATACATGTGGAAGAGTGGCCCCGAGCTATCAGCAAATCTTGGGTGCGATTCCTGGTTTTCCGTCGTCCGAGGAGTCGGGTTGGGCTGGTCACCTAGGGTAAATGTGGGCAAAATTGGCTTGGGCGAGGTTCAATCGCAGTTGACAGACCTGTCCCTATCGCCTCCTGTATGTTGTAAGTCCAATCATTTGTGGACATTGAAGAAATAAATGTGAGTTTTCGAGCGGAAGAAAAGGTCGGAAGGTCCGCGACGACAGAATCCTATTACTAGTATAACATTCATCGTCTGACTCCGCAATCATCAAGTTCGGAGCCGCCAGTCGGATCAGGACTGTCTGACCAAGAAATGTATTCACACGGGTTTGCCCGACGACGACGCGGTTGCGTATCGAGAATGTGGACGTGATATCGACACGACGCGAAGGAAAGCATAGAAAAAATTGAAGTAACCAATATTTAACACGCTACAGAATATATATTATCAGCTGACTACTAATCATTTTGCTTTCGTCTTCGAGAGAGCCAGATGATTCGGGTTCATCGGAGTTGATCACTTACTATCGAATTCAGTTACCTTTCGTTTCCAATGCCTTAAAGAGTGATTGGTTCCGCAGTGTCGATATGTTGATATTTTTCGAAAAACCGGGTTCTGCGGTCGTAGATCGTTTCACACTGGCCGGGCAGTTTTGGCAGCTATGTCATTGTGGACGATACTGAAGAGATCGGGGGAGAAGAAACATACTGTGTGGAAGTGCAAGGGACGCATTGGCATTTCTGCTCACATGGAAAGGTAAAGAGGAAGATGGAGGCGTGATAGGAGAACGATATTCCGAGTTTCACTGCTAACACAAGAAAACGTTAGGGCAAGCAAAAAAAAGTACCAGGTAACTTGCCTTTATCCGACCGTCGCTTCAGATTCCGTGTTGGCCGCTAATTGAGCGTCATCATGTGAAGGAGGGCCAGGGATTGAGGGTGGAAAGTCTAATGACTCGCGTGCATGCCAGTGATCAGAGGTAACTGGATGAAAAGGAGGAGAGATGAGCGAGCAAGGGTGCATACAATGGAAAGTAGGGGACACATATACATCACACCGATCGGAAGACAATAGCAATCCCCAGAGTAAATGAATGAGGGGACGACCTCGCAAGTTGCTCTCCGGATGCACGTGCACCTGCCGTAAACCGAACGTGGGAGGTTATTTATCATTGAGGGGGACGTACTGCGCGGCTTGCATCCGCAATCACCCCACATACCTCCAATGTCCCACAGAATAACAAAATGACTGTCTAACATTCGTCCAGGACTGCGTTTGTTCAACCAGCTACACAATCACAATGCTTGCGAACACGTGAAACATAACGGGAAGGAAAGCGCGGAACGGAATTACCCGACGTACCGAAAAGACTCTTTACTGTACTGCACGTGGTGGAGCACCCCCACACTTTTATATTATCCTATGATCGATCACCAGTTACTGTGTCAATATCTCTAGATAGCATTTCCACTTTACAGCACCATGGCAACACGTTACTCGTGTGGGTTCAACCCAGGTTCTCTACCCGATGCACATGATCCGCTATATGTACTACTTGTCTCGTGACTTCCTCATCATGTGACCTCTGACCTCCTTCCCTATTCCACTGTCCGCTAACACATATATTTGAAGAAACCGATGGAGAAGTTCAAATGAAATTACAAGTTGTGCCCAAATAAGAGAAGAGTGCCAATGGCAGGGGTGTCATGGTGAACGGCAGGTCTATCCGCCCAGCACCATCCAAAAGCGAGTTGGGACGATGGTTCGGACTCGGAGTAAACTTTTCCCGCTTGCCAATGTAGCGCAGTGCTAACACACAATCCACGCCACTACACTGAGGCAAAACAAAAGGCACAGGCTCAGAATAAAGACATCACCCGACGAAGAAGGCCACCTAGGCGTCGATTTCGTCAGGGAAGGGGGAGCGGGACATGGGAGGGACTCAGGAACACCTGGGAGGAAGTATATTCGTAGTTGCAAGGAGAAAGGATAAACTTGCAGTTGGAAAATGTTTGAGAAGAAGACGGCGCCGATGCAAACCTGAGTTCTGGCGAAGGGAAGAGGGATGGGGTGGGGTTCGCCGTAGCTGATAGGGCAACCTAATTCACGCATATATTCCAGCAATTAATTCAGTGTCTTTTTCTTCCCACTGCGCAGTGTCGGTATCAACTTTGCTGCCTCCTCCCGCCTGATCCCTCGCAAGTATTTTGAGACCGATGCTGCAGGGCTCGCTGCTGCGATTCGCAAGGGCCAGACATTCCTCGGTTTCAGTGCATATACTCACCCAATCCAGATCCTTGCGGACACTCCGGCGTCGCCCAGGTTTCAGAAGAATGCAACGTCGGTAACGCCAGCCTGAGCGTGGTACGACTCGCTCTGGCATGTGATTTATACCACCGCATGGCCCAACAATGCAACGGCCGCAGAACGGAGGCGGGCTATCGGTGGGACCAGGGCGCACAGGCCCGACGGCGGGGCATACAACAACGAGGCGGATGTGTACGAGCAAATCACGAGGCATCATTCTGGGGCACCGCAAACGCAGGGAGATCAAGGCCAAGTATGACCCGAAGAATGTGTTCCAGGTATGGCAGGGTATCGGCTGGGCAGGCGCTACCGATGTCAGGTACGAGTGCTGTTCTCAGCTCAACCCTGGAGACGCTTCCCTGGTGAACTGATCTGCCTCGGCTACGGCGAAGACCCGGGGAACGAGAACGAAATGGACGTTCGGCTATAAAGCCCCCGCTGGATCGCCTATTAGCAGTACCCGCATTGTACGAATGATTTCATGGACCATTCATCTTGTCGTAACGGAATGTATCCGTTCATCATGCGTTTGGGGATAACTGTAGCTATATGACCCCTGCATCGTGATGACCTGTCTACTAATGACCCGTACAATCTCGTTTCGCAAGATGGCACCGATTTTTGAGTCCCAGGGCAGAGAATGCTTTGGGAGCCGGGAACTAGGAACTAGGAACTGAGCAATTGTGTTTCGGACCCGGGACCCAGGCCCGCATCGAGCATAATGTCGAGATGCCCCGGACTGGCGTGGCATGGAGAGCTAAACAACCTGTCAACGGTGCACATCACGCGTATACTGCCCCCGATACAAGCCTATAACAGACTGCTTTTCGTGGTCCAGAGTAACATTCATACGTAGATGATGACGAAGAGAGTCAGCTGCCACGAAGAGAATGACTGATTATGACTCGAGGTTACAGGATAGCCGTGAGGTTTTAGTGGGTAAGAGGTCACACTTGCCCTTGATGGACGCGTGCCTCGAGTTCCACCCCGCAAGCTGCCACTTCGGGCCACCCCGGGCGGCTACTGCGGTAAATACCGTCCAATCAAAACGCTTTCCAAAGAAAAAAAAAAAACTCCTGCTACTTAATAGCGCTTAGTCTTACCACTTGGCTGGTACTGAGAGTAAAGGGCTTTCCACAGAAAAAAAAAACAGAGTTTCTCTCTCTTATTTTCGCATTTGCGTTGCATATCCAAATCCATCTGTATCTCTATTGCAAGGGGGGTGACTACAAATATGACAATTGACGTGATATTGTTGCAAGAAGGGATGGCGCGCTATCGCGAGCATCTATATACAAGTGCAGTGGCTGTACGGATGTAGTAAGACACATAAAACAGGTCCGGAATCCAAAGGACAAAATAACTGACTGCGACAAGTTCAGACAGTGTCAGCAGCATCGTACGAGTGTGTAGATGTTGGTCGTGTCGTTGACTCGGAGTTGGTTGTGTCATAGAGTCGAGGTGGAACAAATGCAGGAACGAACACTGTGGTAGGTTCGGGCAGCTGGGGTAACTGGCTCTGCGATCCAGCCGCAGAGCTGGATCCAGAGAATGATTCCGTACACTCCGAAAGTGAAACTCGCTCGATTTTCAAGTCCGGTTTTGGTTCGCTAGGCGTGGAAATAGACGAGATAGAAAGTTGGTCGGAGAACGAATCGATGGAATTACGCCTCATTCTTGAATGCACCACCGAGACCCTGGCGCCACCAGGTTTGCTCTTCAGTGGGGGTAAAGACGACGTACTGAAAAGACATGAGCCTCGCATTCATAATCAGCGCGTTGAGCTACTTACGCATGCGATGGCGCGATGAAGATGCCAGACGATGTGGAGTAGCCGAAAAGATTGGAAAGCCACCTGTACACGCGACGGTAATTGTGACGTGCCTCTTCCGCAAAGCCAAAGAACGCGAAGAAGATGAAAGCACATAGGACGAGCGACCAGCGGAACATCTCGATCCCGAGAGCCGAATACAGATTATGCTTCCATACGATGCTTGGGAATTGACGAATCACGGAATAATGGCTATGGACGTCGGCCCAGCTCACCCACGGCTTAAGACCTTGCTTGATATCGATTGCTATGAAAAACGACGCTAGAGGGACTGTCCCAAGTATCTCGACACCAGCAAGGATCATCAAGCGGAAGTAGAAACTCCGATTCAGGCCACAGCCGAAAGATATCATCTCACTGAGCTGACCCTGACGCTTGTAGAGATGATAGATAGACTGGACTGTTGATAATGAGTTACAGAACTGAAAGGCGAAAATAAGGCCGGATACCTACCGCAGTAGACGAGAGACACAGAGCCAATCACAACGGGCCATGCCGAGAAGAGAAAGAGGGAGGGTATATTCAGCACTGTACGGTGGTAGGGCCCAAAATCCTCTAAGATCTGGTAACGACGTCCCGACACGACATACTCTGCATCGAATCTATTTAGACAAATAGCTGTTAATAGGACCACTGAGCGCACTCACGAACCACCATCTGGAGAATTGGAATGCCGAGACCAATGAGGAGGTCAACGATCATCCCACGGCGTTTCTCTTCGCGTGTGGCCATTCCACCCTGATGAGTGGCAATCTTGTAGAGGCGACGGTTAATACAAAGGGAGGAAGCTGGGATTGCGCTGCTGAGCCCAATTTGAATGTGGATCGCTGTAGAATCCGTCAATGAACGTTCGGGAAGCAACACATCAGACGATTACCAATGTCACAGTAGACCGGAGCCCTGTTGATCATGTTTTTGTTCCATACGATGGAATTGATGCACTGTATTAGACAACCGAGACCAGTCCATGCCATGAACAAGCATGTTCCGATGTTCCGAGCTACAGCGTGGATTATTAAACCCCGTACTTTAGCGACCGTGACTCGGATTCGTAAAATACAACTGACCTTCAAGATGCCAGTATATGGGAATAGCACACATCACAAAGCCAATGAAAGAAAATGCGGTATACAGCTCATTAGGAGGTGACTGCATTGTGCTTTTCGATGCGAAAATGAAAGGATTGAAGTTGTGACCTGGGGCAATGGGCACCCTGTAAGGACTCGGATGTGAGGAGTATAGGAGTCTGAAGCTGAAGGCCCGGGAGAGTGTCTTAAGAGGTGAAGAGACATCCTTTGGGCCTTTCTAACGTCGCACATTTGGGAAGAAGTTTATAATTCCATTTGAATAGTATTGCAAATCCAGTAGTCATATCTTGCGGCCCGTGGCCCGGGCGCGCGATATCATAGACTCGGAGATGAAGGCCGAGTCAAACACTGCTCCGGACACTACGCAATATGAGATACTGTAGTCAACTGTCACATGTAAGCCCGACCATTGCCCTTGTTCCGATTACAGTAAGGTAGCCGCCATCAGGAACTAGCACCCCCTAAATTCAAAGCTCAGTCACAGTAGTACATTAATATTTTGGTTTTCAATTCATGCTACATGAAATGTTTCAAGTTGTTATGCTGCAGCGGCGGTGAAAGGGAGGTATTCCACTGGGAGGGGGTGTCAGTTCCTGACGACGGCTCGTAGTACCTTACGTTATGTTTGGTAGAAGTACGTCTACAGACGCTCTAGCCATGAACTTGAATGCGTTCCGACGACGCTGCACCCAAGCTTCTCGATTTGAACTGGGAATTTTACCGCACGCCCTGACAGTCGCCTGCGCGAAATCCCCAACCCAGACACCTTGAATCCTGCCCAGAGTTTTTGGGTCATTACGGCTCGCATGGGCGTCTATTGTTGGTAATTATAGGTACGGAATGATCCCCGTCTGTCTCGTTCAAGTTGCCCCTTCTAGTACTTACTACAATATGAGCGCGCCGGATCATTTGAAAGGAATGAACGGTGTGCTGATAATGTCTTCTAGCTCGCGCCCCAATGACTGTCTCGTCACCGAAACCAACACCAGACGTCTCTTCATACTGTGCGACATGATAGCTTTATCATGATGACCCCTTGCGACTCTCTTGATTGTCGTAGAGAGGATCGACAGAGGCTGAGGCTGAGATGTTCTCTGAGTGTCATCACGTCCCTCGAAACGACCAAATGAGCCCGAACAAATTCTGATGGCGTTCGCCTTGCTAAACCTTGAAGTTGCACTGCCAATCTCAATACACTGTGGGCATATTACAATGTAATCCAATTCAGTCGGCAAAATCCTGAAATACGATTGGTGTATATTGCCGACTGAATTGGATTACATTGTAATATGCCCGCAGTGATAATGGCTACAGCACGGCTCGGGCTACACGGTGGTCATCCTTTCCCCCCTCTCGCCCAAGCGTCTATCAATCAGACCCTCTTTCCAGTCTCGTTGCCTGACGTTCTGGAGAGGGCCACTTGCTTGGAAAAAGGGTTGAAGGTCCACAGGATACCGATTGGAGGATCTAACTTAATAGAATCTGATTCGGTTCCTGAAAGTAGTACTGTAACTGTACAGTACTGTACTGTACAGTACAACAGGTAACTGCCTAGCCTAGTAAGCGATCGGCTAACGGATCGTCGCAACGGATGATGCCGAGACTACCCTTCGAGGATATGCCAGTGGACACCTCGAATAACGGCCTCTCTCCTTCGCTGCATAGTTCATAATTCTTTCCCTAGGTCCGCCGAGAGTGTCCGATCATATGTCTGTCTTGGGGACCGTGCTTTCCCATTCAGCCACAGAGGTACCTGGCGGATCCGCGATTTGTTTTATTGCTTGCCCCCCAGTTTGCCCAAACCTCCAACGTTTGATATCGAGGAGGGATCCTCTCTGAGCGAGTTTCCGGATTTAATTCTCACCTTCCTTTGTTGGTCCACTCACCACGGATCCAAGGTGATCAGATCACGGTATTGGCGGTGTGCGGGCTCCTGCACACAACCTGCGGCGCATGAGCTATCAGCAACATCGGAGAGATACAAGTGCTTCGGGTCAAACCACGTACTGTGACCCGTCAGCCAAAATCCGGACAGTGTCTTTCCCATGCGGAGAAATTTGATAAGGAGCACTCCGACAACTGAACGTCGAGGTGATTGCTAGTATTCGTCTGTCGAACACTTACAAATGGTCGTGTACGTCAGTCGGCGTCACGGGAAATGCGAGGCTCTGGTAAAACAGTCTTTTCTCCGCGACGGTGACCGCTTTCATCCTTGTCAGCTACCGGAACTTGCAGCCCAATCCAAGCGACGCCACAAATCTCCTGCTCTCTCAAATCTCCCGACAGCTGTCCGCACTTTCAAATGGGATGACACCCATGTCGGTATCGTTGATCCTTGCTGACCAATCTTCCTGCCAACCCACCGATTCTGCCACTATGTGCAGGTGGACTGTACCGGCTACCAAATGGACGGGGAGCATCTTCCACCTGAGGCTCTGTCGTTCATTCCTGCTTGTGGAGGCGTGTTGCGAGTTGTCCTTCCTATGCACAGCTATAGCATCCCTAGTGCCTGCATGTAGATAACAAAATAGTCTTCTCAGAGATGGCCAGGGTCAGGGATGAAATGCCATGGAGCTGCCATGCATGTCAACCTGCGTTCCCTTCCGTCCAAGGACAATTTCATTCGCGATTTTGTACATGAAAAGACAACTGCTTCACAGTCAAGAACGATTCTACGGTACGAATATGAATACTGGATGTACTGTATGAAGGTGTGAAGTCTGCACGTCTGCTGCCCTTGAAATCTGTTGGGATGTGTTCCGACAGACCGGCTAAGATAAGATAAGATAATATTTGTTTATTATGTAACGCGTAGGATTGCTCTCAAGGAGCACGCCCTAGTATAGGGGCGAATGGTATTGTCTGGTCCCGTCCTCATTATTATCGTCTCCATATCCTCTGTATCGCAAGAAAATCGCACGTTTCGTACCCCCCGCCCTCAAAACCGCTGACTTCGGTGATGCCGCAACAACCCCGGGCCTCGCATCTCGGTGCGCCACCACTGAAGGCCATCGCCTCCTCGCCCTCTGCCCCGCTCGCATGCTCAAAGCCACTGGCACCACCGTGACCTCTCTTGCTTAATTCCTTTGTTTCCCTTTAGACTACCTGGCTGTGCCGCCTCGCGCAATGCTTAAATCTTGCGCCTCGGCCAGCTAGTACGCGCCTCGTGTTCTGTTTGTGTTCTGTTTGTTCTCATCCCTTTTTGGTAATGTTTCGTTAATTTCCCCGTCGCCCCCGGGCGCTGTGCACAGACTCCAGCGGCGCCTAGTGAGGATACTCTAAGGGCACACGCTCCTTCCCATTTTTGGATTACCTGCGTGAGCAGGTTTCTCGGTTCTGAGCCCTCGTCTCGAGCCTCCTGTACGTCTCTTACCTTTCTCTGTCGACCTCGCGCTCTCCTGTGCTACTTTCTTTCTGTCTCACTTCCGGTTCGCGTTTCTTACCTTCCTATCCGTTGTCTTCGTGCCCGCTGAATTCGTACCTTTACTCTCGACACCGTACTTTACGCTTCGAGCCACGCGCACCTGTGCGCTCTCAGACGTACTTAAAGCGCTCTGTTTTGTGGAATAGAAGGGCAAGCAAGCTACCAGCGTTTTAGAGCTGATTGCGAGCCCACCTCCTCCTCTTCATCTCAGCGTGATTTCTCTCCTGCGTGCCTCAAGCCTTTGAGAACGCCTTCACCTTCACCTTCGCCGCCTTCTTACTCCCTTCGGACTCACCAGCGCGTTCCACCGCGCACACAAAGGTGATGACAACGATGGGTAATTAAATCTAGTACGTGGGAAACGTTGGCTTTGACGAGGTTACATGCCTCCCTCGGCGCGCAGTCGGTCACGCACGCGCATGAGCGACTTGCCGAGCTCGTTCCCACCGCCGCCCCCACAATCTCCCCAGAAGGGGTCGTTAAACTCGGAGTAGACGAGCTCCATGGGGTACGTGTTGAAGAGTAGAGTGCGCAGGGCCCCGTGCTGGCGGAACTTGAGGTACAGCACCTCGTCCATCTATAAAGCATTCATCATTAGTCAGCCAATGGACAAACGCCCTTCCTCCACCCCCCAACACGCGCGATGAAAAAAACTCACCGTGATGAGGGCGACGTTCTCCCAATCCTGTCGTGCGAAGTTTGCCATCTCTGCGCCGATTGAGGTGACATCCTCGATGCGCTCGCACTCCCTGATCCTCTCCGCCAAGTCGGGTCGCTGGTCGATGAACTTTCGCGCCTCGAACAGGTGCAGCGCCGTTGGGTACAGCTCGTCTTGGTACAAGATACTGTGTGGCGAGTGACACAGCAGTGCGGCGAACTCCCCGTACCCGTGAAACTCGATAGTCTGCACCGCGCAGGCGTCGAGTGACGGAGACGGTATTTCCACCGGGATCACCACAGGGGGTAGCACGCTGTCCTCGAGAATGGGCGTGCGTATCGGTGAAGTTGAGCTGGAAAGAGGATAGATCGTGATGATGGGTCTAGGCGAATCGAGGTTCGGCGAATCGGGGATATCACCAGACAGAGAAAGGGTAGAGAAATCTGACGGAAATGGAGTAGGAGGGATAAAGGGAGTAGTTGGAGACGGAGGTGGAGGAATAAAAATAGATGATGAGTCATCTATGGGGTGTGAACTAATATTAGCGGGAGTGTAGGCAGTAACTCCAGTTGTGTCGTCGACCACGTCCTGGACGTGGGGGTGATGATGGCCTGGGAGGTCGCATAAAGGATAAGAGGATGCGCGGCGCAGAATGTTGTGGCTATCAGCAGTTGAAGCGGAGAACACCCTCGGGGCGGCAGGGGTGTCTCGATGCAAATCGATGTAAATACTGCGGATGCCGATGAGAATATGGATATGGACAGGAGCAGGAGCGCTTCCCTGTGCTTCCAAAACGATTTCGTTCCACAAGGCACAGAAGTCATACCGCAGCACAAGAAGAGTATTTAGTATGTTAAATTTAGAAAGAGAGGGCAGAATGATGCGCGAAACTGTATCATGTACGTCCAGATCGAACAACGAGGTCTGAGGAGTGTCGTGGGTATGTGTCTGTGAGGTGTCGCGGGGATGGGCCTGCGAGGTGTCGAGGGGATAGCCCTGCGGGGTGTAGGGATAAACCATCGGGGAGAAGTAACGATAAGTCACCAGGGAGGAGTAGGAATAAGGCATCGGAGAGGAGAAAGGACGAGCCATCAAGGTGGGGTTGGGATAGGGCGTTGAATTGGAGAAGTAGGGACTGGCCCGCTGGCGGTAATAGGGAAGGATAGAGATCCTGGGAGAGATAGTCGTTTTCCGAGCGGGCCTGCTTTGGATTTGGGGAGCGGTCTGGAGTCGGATTTGGCGAATGGTATGGATCTGGCGAGTGGCTCGAATTTGGCGAGTAATATAAATCAAGTTGGCCAGTAACACACTATCATAGTAACATTGGACGTTGGGCGGAAGGGTGTCGCACAATTGGTCCGCAGCGAGCTCAGTCCAACTCTCATCACGTTGCTCGTCCGTTGCGATAATATAGGCAACAACGATTTGTGCACACAGGCCAATCTCCTGGTCGCTGCTATTGACCAGCCTTCTCAGTGAATGTCCCATTTCAACAGATAGTAGCAGGCGATTCCGATCTTTAGTGAAAACGAAAGCCAGGACATTCCAAGCTGCATCGGAAAGTTGCGCAACGTGGGCGACCTTCATACAGGTGATGAACCGCTGTCTTTTGTCCGATTCGGAGACCAAATTGGATGACCACGTACGACTCAAGAATAACACCAAAGTAGAGGAAAGTGTCGACTTGCCCAGACCATCCAGAATGCGGTGCGTATCCTTGACCACGTTAGAGCTACAGAAGCCAAGGATGCACTGAAAAAACCGATCCAGCCCCCGATCCTCAGCCAGGGAATTGAATATACGCTTCAAGACACGGATGTCGATCTCTGCTGACGATTCCCGAGCACTATTCTCGCTATCTTCTCCAGACGCCACAACAACGTGAGAAATGAAGTGGTGTGTAGTATGGACTCTCGAGCCGGAAAATTGGCAGAACCGTGGTGATTAAGTATGTCGCTGCAGAAACTGCGACCCACCAAACTACTGCACGGAAGACGGTGTAATTGACGTTGAAGAGGTATATGAGAAGGCCGATAAAGAAGAGGAACAGGGAGAGATGTATCAAGGCGGGCAAAGCTTCAACCATCCAGGAAAGGTGAAACTTATCGACGCCGTGGGCAAAGAATGCACGGGTGCGTGCTCTGCGGTGGGGACTGCACTGTGACGGCTGAGTGATTCTGAGGTATCGACGTGCCCATTGCTGTAGCAATGTCGCCATCATAGCACATGTGAGACTGATAACCAAGCTCAAGAACCAGAGTGAGTTCACCAAGATCGCGTATTTCGGCGGAGAGAAGGGGGATGGTTGAGCCGGATTGGAAAGTATGGATGGAAGAGATATGTTGGAGTCTGCGAGAACTTGAAGCTGATAGATTTTCTCGATATAGAATGCAGACGTATCCTGGGAGTTTGGTTTGAGGTCACCAACGGTCACCGCGACCAATGCGGCAACGGCGGCAGAGAACAAACCGGTCTATGGCAATTACTGACTTGGTATGTGAAACGGCACGGAAAGGGAATTAGGGCTCACGAAGATAATAATCCCCTCGGCATCTTTTTGCCAGCGTTCGGTCATCTTATTGTCTTGTTCTTCTGCCATCTCCCGATACATGTGGAAGAGTGGCCCCGAGCTATCAGCAAATCCGGGCTGCGGTTCTTGGTTTTCCGTCGTTCGAGTCGAGTTGGGCTGGTCACCTAGGGTAAATGTGGGCAAATTGACCTAGGCGAGGTTCAATCGCAGTTGACATGCCTGTCTCTGTCACCTCCCGTATGTTGTAAGTCCAATCATTTGCAGACATTGATGAAATGTGAGCTTTGGAGCAGAAGAAAAGGTCGGAAGGTCCGCGACAGACACCCTATTATAATATAACATGAACAAATCCCTCATTGTCTGACTCCGCGATCGCCAAAATTCGGAGCCGCCAGTGGGTCAGGACTGTCTGACCAGGTAATGTATTCACACGGTTTGCGGTTGCGCATGAACAAATCATTTGCTTCGTCGTCGAAGGAGCCGCATGATTCGAGTTCATCGGAGTTGATCACTTACTATCGAATTCCGTTGCCTTTCGTTCCCAATGCCTTCCCAGAGGCCTGGAAGAGTGATTGCTGTCCGTATTGTCGATATCTTGAGATTTTTCGAAAAACTGAAGAGATCGGGAGGAAGAAACACACTATGTGGAAGTGCAAGGGACGCATTGACATTTCTGCTCACATCGAAAGGCAAAGAGGAAGATGGAGGCGGGACACTGGCAGGAGAACGATATTCCGAGCTTCACTGCTAACACCGGCACACGAAAACGCAAAAAAAGTACCAGGTTACTTGCCTTTATCCGACCGTCGCATTCCGTGTTGGCTACTAATTGAGTGTCATTATGTGAAGGCCAGGGGTTGGGGGTTGAAGGTTTCATGAGCTGCATGTATGATCAGGGGTAACTGGATGAATGAAAAGCAGGATGGAAAGTAGGGGACGCATAAACATCACACAGATCTGAAGACGATAGCAATCCCCTGAGTAAATGAATGAGGAGACGACCTTGACCAACGTTTGGACTATTAACATCAACAGACAAGACAGCTGGAACGCCGCGCCGCCGCGCCTCTTTTACTCCCCGGATGCACGTGCACTTGCCCGTGGACGTAAACTAAAAGGGGCATCCAACAACGTACTCCGCGATCACGCAATACCCCACAGCCTCCAATGTCCCACAGAATAACAAAATGACTGTCTAACATTCGTTTAGGATTGCGTTTGTTCAACCAGCTACACATTGCGAACACCTAGTAGAACAGAAACGGAAAGGAAAGTGTACAATGGAATTACCCGACGTCACGGTACTGAAAAGGACTCGAGGAGTTATACGTAGTGCACATGTGGAGCACCCCCACACCTTTATATTATCCTATGTCGATCGATCACTAGTTACTGTCCCAACAACTCTTGATAGCATTCCCACTTTACAGCAGCATGGCAATACATTACTCGTTTGTCGCCCTCTGCCATCACATATACTTAAAGAAAACGATGGAGGTGCTCAAATGAAATCACGAGTTGTGTCTCATCTCCAAATAACAGAAAAGTGCCAATGGCAGGGGGTGTCAGGAGGAACGGGGATGTTATCAGGTCCATCCGCGCAGCACCATCCAAAAGCGGGTTGGGACGATGGTTCAGAGTAAACTCTTCCTGCTTCCATGTAGGCTGTAGCGCACCACAGCGCCAACAGACAATCCACGCCACTGAGACAAAACAAACAGCACAGGCTCAGAACAAAGACATCACCCGATAAAGAAGGTCATCTACGCGTCGATTATTTCATCAGGGAAGGGGGAGCGGGACATAGGAAAGACCCAGGAACACCCGGGAGGAAGTACATCCGAGTTGCCAGGAAAAAGGATAAATGATCAACGTGAACACAATTTAGTCGTGGATGGAGCAGCCTGGGATCGGTTATTGCCTTCACATCTCGTTCTGCGATGGTCACCTTGTTCGCGTCGTGAGAGAAGGTGAGCGACGGAACACGCACTGGCAGAGGGAGAGTTGTTGTCTACGAGCAGTCGATGACGTGGAGACAAGGTCCGTGCACCAGATCACTGGCACGTTCGCACCAGAGGCAAACTAGGCTTGGTACACGGGACGAGTGTGGAGGGAGGGGAGGTATGGCCTTCTTCGAGGAAGACGAACCACCAGACGACGATGACATACCGCTACCAGTGATAAGCGGACCACGTGTCTGCCTTTGTAAACGAACACGATACGGGTGCGCACGTCAAAATGTGTTCCGAGGGAGAGCACACTGTGGTGTACCGGTGACTACGAGGGAGCAAGACGTCGCGGACGTAGAGGTACTATTATAATGGCACTGTCATAGAGTTACAAAAAAAAATCGAAAGTGCTCTCGGAAACAATAGGAATGAATATATAGATCCTCGGATCACCCGGGATATGCAACAGGACATGTATTCAAGAAGCCTACCTAGTTACAGCGGTTTTCATTAGAAGTGGCCCTTGTTTCCATGATCATACTAGCGGACCTCCAAGATTTGACAGCGGGGATCATAGTTAAGTCAAAATGAAATTATTCGGATATTAGTTATCTTGCAAGATTTGGGGTTATCAAATAGCTATCCCCTGCCTGCCAGCGTCTTC
The DNA here is from genome assembly GCA_022496195.1 of Lactifluus subvellereus. Classification (NCBI taxonomy): domain Eukaryota; kingdom Fungi; phylum Basidiomycota; class Agaricomycetes; order Russulales; family Russulaceae; genus Lactifluus; species Lactifluus subvellereus. Next base: position 73,114 of record WTXC01000039.1, on the reverse strand, counting down.
TCCCTGCAAGTTCTGAGTTATCATGATAGTTATCCTATTTGCCGTCTCTCAACTCCGCATCCGAGTCTTTTCCCCCTCCACCGAGCATCCCCTTGAGTGCCCCCCCTCCCACCGATGGGCCGCCGTCAATACAGCCACGACTAGTACTCCAACTTCGAGCACCACGGTCACCGCGATCAATATCACCATGACGACTATCGGGAGTCAGTGAACGTTGACTCAAACGGTTGCGAAGCACACATCGCCGAACTGGTGGAGTTTCGAGCAGGCCAGTTGACCCAGGTCGGCCGTGTATGCTCCCTGCGATGGCAGTACAGGTACGTCACACATCCCTAGAACATGTGCATTACAGTAATTCCAACGGTGGGTAACGAAAGGGGAGGGTATGCGGGCACGCCGTGGGGTTGCGTGCATGTTCCACTTTTTTTCCTTCCCTGCTTACCTAATATCCATGCCCGGCCTAACCCGGACCGCTTTTCCCACTGGCCTGCCCAACCGGGCTTGTTGATCCGTTGGAGGCTTGACCTTAAGTTAGCATCGAAATATGAGTAAAGACTATAATTTAAATTTTTAACTCTCTTTTTTAATTACTACAATAATTTAGTGTGAGAAAAAAATTCGGCACAAGCTGCCGAACCACATTCAATCTCAGCCCTATGGCTGTAAAAACCGAAATAGGGGTCTCCCTCTTTGAAAACCGCTGTAATGACCTTTGAAACGGATGGCCATTAAAATCGTCATATCGAAGCAGTATCAAAACAGATTCCCCCCGTCATTCCAATGCAAAAGTCGATTTGTAATTCTTAGTCATTTTGTAGGCCGATGCATGTGTTAGTACTGAGCAAGCTCGACTGCTCATTCGGCCCCGAGTCCAACAGCAATCCAAACTCAAGTGCCTCCGAGTCCAAGAACCTGAGATCTGAGACGTCTAGGGGAGTTTGTGTGTGATCACGCAAGGCTGTACATAGCATCATGGCACGCCGAATGCCTGCAGTGTGTTGGCCCTTTTGGAAACAGAGTCAGGCAGGCGAAATCATGCCTACAATGCACACCGATTTGGACCTGCTCTCCTGTCCGCTACACCAACAACATACACACTCGACTCGTACGGAAAACACCTAGTTTACTGCACGAAAAAAATAAACAGCTACTTCACAACACGGTCAAGGAAAAATTCTGCTACACGGGTCCTTGGATGGATGAACGGATGAACGGATGAACGGATGATGACGAGATGATAAGTAATCAAATAGGTAAAAATCGATGCTAGATGGCAACGCGGTTAAGTGAAGGTGCAGTGGGTTGGAAGGAAACCATTTATCATTCTTACTTGTGGAGGGGTGTTGCGAGTTGTCCTTGCTATGCACAGCTATGGCACCCCTAGTGCCTGCACCGCTCGGGTATGCACGTAGATAACAGAATAGCCTTCCGAGAGATGCGCAGGGCCAGGGATGAAATATCGTACATGAACAGACAACTGCTTCACAGCCAAGAAAAGAAAGATCCCGCTGTACGAATATGAATACCGGATGGATGAGGATGAGGACAATGATAGGCAATTGATTCTAGTACGTGGGAAACGTTGGTTTGACGAGATTACATGCCTCCCTCGGCGCGCAGTCGGTCGCGCACGCGCACGAGCGACATGCCGAGCTCGTTCCTACCGGTGCCCCCACAATCTCCCCAGAAGGAGTCATCAAACTCGGAGAAGACGAGCTCCATGGGGTACGTGTCGAAGAGTAGAGTGCGCAGGGCCCCGTGCTGGCGGAACTTGAGGTACAGCACCTCGTCCATCTATAAAGCATCCATCACTAGTCAGTCAATGGACAAACGCACTTCCTCCACCCCCCAACACGCGCGCGATTTAAAAAACTTACCGTGATGAGGGCGACGTCCTCCCAATCCTGTCGTGCGAAGTTTGCCACCTCTGTGCTGATCGATATGACATCATGGACACGCTCGCACTCCCTGATCCTCTCCGCCAAGTCGGGCCGTTGGTCGATGAACTTGCGCGCCTCGAACAGGTGCAGCGCCGTTGGGTACAGCTCGTCTTGGTACAAGATGCTGTGCGGCGAGTGACACAGCAGTGCGGCGAACTCCCCGTACCCGGTAAACTTGATTGCCCGCACCGCGGGGGCGTCGAGTGACGGAGACGGTATTTCCACCGGGATCACCGCAGGGGGCAGCACGCTGTCCTCGAGAATAGGCGTGCTTATCGGTGAAGTTGGGCTGGAAGGAAAATTGACCGGGATGACGGGTCCAGGCGAATCAAGGTTCGGCGAATCAGGGATATCACCAGACAGAGCAGCGGTAGAAAAAACCGACGGAGATAAAGTAAGAGGGATCAAAATCGGAGATGGCGGTGGAGGAATGAAAATAGATGCCGAGTCATCTATGGTGTGTGTACTAGTAGTAGCGGGAGGGTAGGCAGTAACTCCGGTTGTGTCGTCGACCACCTCCTTTACGTGGGGGTGATGACCTGGGAGGTTGCATAAAGGATAAGAGGATGCGCGGCGCAGATTATTGTCGCTATCAGCCGTGGAAGCGGTGAACACTCTCGGGGCGGCAGGGGTGTTTCGATGTAAATCGATGTAAATACTGCGGATGCCGATGAGAATATGGATATGGACAGGAGCAGGTGCGCTGCCCTGTGCTTCCAAAACGATTTCGTTCCACAAGGCACAGAAGTCATATCGCAGCACCTGAAGAGTATTTAGTATGTTAAGTTTGGAAAGAGAGGGCAGAATGATGCGCGAAACTGTATCATGTACGTCCAGATCGAACAGTGAGGCCTGGGGAGTGTCGTGGGGATGGGCCTGTGAGGTGTCGCGGGGATGGGCCTGCGAGATGTCGTGGGCACGCGAGGTATCGAGGGGATAGTCCTGCGGGGTGTAAGGATCGGTCATCGGGGTGGGGTAGGGATAAGACATCGAGGTAGAGTGGGGATAAACCATCAGGGAGGAGTAGGGATAAGGCATCGGAGAGGAGTAGGAATAAGGCATCGGAGAGGAGTAATGATGAGCCGTCGAGGTGGGGTTGGGATAGGGCGTCAAATTGGAGAAGTGGGGACCGGCCCGCTGGCGGTAGTAGGGAAGGATAGAGATCCCATTTTGCCAAGCGGGCCTACTTTGGACTTGGGGAGTGGTCGGGAGTCGGATTTGGCGAATGGTGTGGATCTGGCGAGTGGCTCGAATTTGGCGAGTAATATAAATCAAGTTGGCCAGTAACACGCTATCGTAGCTCAATGGGACGTTGGGCGGAAGGGTATCGCACAATTGGTCCGTAGCGAGCTCAGTCCAACTCTCATCGCGTTGCTGGTCCGTTGCAATAATATAGGCAACAAAGATTTGTACACACAGGCCAATCTCCTGGTCGCTGCTATTGACCAGCCTTTTAAGTGAATGCCCCATTTCAACAGATAGTAGCAGGCGGTTCCGATCTTTAGTGAAAACGAAAGCCAGGACATTCCAAGCTGCATCGGAAAGTTGCGCAACGTGGACGACCTTCATGCAGGTGATGAACCGCTGTCTTTTGTCCGATTCGGAGACCAAATTGGATGACCACGTACGACTCAAGAATAACACCAAAGTAGAGGAAAGTGTCGACTTGCCCAGACCATCCAGAATGCGTTGAGTATCCTTGACCACGTTAGAGCTACAGAAGCCAAGGATGCACTGAAAAAACCGATCCAGTCCCCGATCCTCAGCCAGGGAATTGAATATACGCTTCAAGACACGGATGTCGATCTCTGCTGACGATTCCCGAGCACTATTCTCGGCTATCTTCTCCAGACGCCACAACAACGTGAGAAATGAAGTAAGTGGTGTATAGTATGGACTCTCGAGCCGGAAAATTGGCAGAACCGTGGTGATTAAGTATGTCGCTGCAGAAACTGCGACCCACCAAACTACTGCACGGAAGACGGTGTAATTGATGTTGAAGAGGTATATGAGAAGACCAATAAAGAAGAGGAACAGGGAGAGATGTATCAAGGCGGGCAAAGCTTCAACCATCCAGGAAAGGTGAAACTTATCGACGCCGTGGGCAAAGAATGCACGGGTGCGTGCTCTGCGGTGGGGACTGCACTGTGACGGCTGAGTGATTCTGAGGTATCGACGTGCCCATTGCTGTAGCAATGTCGCCATCATAGCACATGTGAGACTGATAACCAAGCTCAAGAACCAGAGTGAGTTCACCAAGATCGCGTATTTTGGCGGAGAGAAGGGGGGTGGTTGAGCTGGAATGGAAAGTGTGGATGGAAGAGATATGTTGGAGTCTGCGAGAACTTGAAGCTGATAGATTTTCTCGATATAGAATGCAGACGTATCCTGGGGGTTTGGTTTGAGGTCACCGATAGTCACCGCGACCAATGCGGCAACGGCGGCAGAGAACAAACCGGTCTATGGCAATTACTGACTTGGTATGTGAAACGGCACGGAAAGGGAATTAGGACTCACAAAGATAATAATCCCCTCGGCATCTTTTTGCCAGCGTTCGGTCATCTTATTGTCTTGTTCTTCTGCCATCTCCCGATACATGTGGAAGAGTGGCCCCGAGCTATCAGCAAATCCGGGCTGCGGTTCCTGGTTTTCTGTCGTTCGAGTCGGCTGGTCATCTAGGGTAAATATGGGCAAAATTGGCCTGGGCGAGGTTCAATTGCAGTTGACACACCTGCCTCCGTTACCTCCCGTATGTTGTAAGTCCAATCATTTGTAGACATTGTTGAAGAAATGTGAGCTTGAAGAAAAGGTCGGCAGGTCCGCGACAGACCCTATTATTATACTATACTCTGTATAGAAGGTCTGGTGGCCGCCGCGGCCGCGGCCACTCGCGTTTATCTTCCCCGCGCGCCACCAGAATCCGTTAGTAAGCATGCAGGGCCTGGTACTACTAGCCATACTGTACCCGCCCTGGTCTCAGAGCGATCGATGGGGCTCGATGGGCTCGAACGCAATGAACGGAAAGGGTGTGGGCACTGAGTGGACGGATGGGGGGTTCCGCCCTTCTTCCCCCTTCCCCGGGCCCCACCCCCACTGGCATCACATTGGAGGGTGGGGTTGCGCCAGCCTGGAGTAGTTCAGGTGCAAGTTGTCTTGCTTCACCACCGCGACTTACATCATTTGCTGTATCTACATGCGCGGCGATGCGCCTCGTGGGTTCCTCATCTAGCTGCTATTGCCCCCCTTGGTCCTCTTCCCCTATTCCATGCTCCCCCCTCGCGAAAAGTGGTGTCCACACTGCTATTGGCTCGTTTGGTCTGTTCTGTGTCTCCCACTCCTCCTGGTTGCGCGCCAGGTTGCTCCCCTTCTTCAATATGAATGCTCGGAGCCATCGGGTGCTGAACTCCCCTTTGACTTTTGTGCCATCTAGGCGTCGAGTGTGTGTGCATTTTGTATGGCCACCTTCGAGAAAGACGAATCATCAGACGACGATGGCATACCACTATCAGTGATAAGCGGTCCATGCGTCTGCCTTTGACGAACACGATACAGGTGCCGGTGCGCAACGTCAAGATATGAGGGAGAGCACACTGTCACCCCATGAGGTGTACCAGTGACTACTGGCCCAGTACTGGGGAGCAAGACGTCGCGGATGTAAAGATAACAGACCGATATACAGTAGCACATGAAAAAGCATTGAAGCAAAATCTTCAGAGCTACTGATGGGAACTTGATTGTAACATGTTCCCCGTCTGGATGAAGATATCAGCTAAAAATTTTCTCGACTTTCTTGAATCCGTCTTGTGACAGCACGTCCAAGCTCGGCAGAAGAATGCGTGTCGGTTCTGGCGGCGGGACAAACAGAAGGTCCAGCTTCGTGCGATGCCTTCTCGCCACAGTAGACGCGCATGGAGGGCAGCCCGAAGTTGTCCCAAGAAGATTGAGGCGGGGTGTAGGACATTTCATCGAGCATGGCACCGATCGCGCATCTACCTGTCTGCGCGATAACGAATTTCAGGTTTTTCGAGCCCAACTGTCGGCCCTGAACCCAACGATAAGATAAGAACAGGTTGGGGCTTTTGCCGTTGAACACGAGATGACGGACTCGAAGGGGTCGCGATCGTCACCCGTCAGAGGGTTCAGTGGACTCTCGGAGCGACATAAGGGGAAGGCGCGCCCGAAGCAATAGCGATTTCACGCAGTCCATCCATCCGAGTCGCCTATGCCTGCCAGCGCCCTTCCGGACAGCGGGACACCATATTAACGAGGCGGACGCCGTGTACGAACCGAACCAAGAAGCCGCAACCGAGTCATTCTTGGGCACCCGGAGATGCTGCGCGACTCAAGAAGGTCAAGGCGAAGGTATGACCCGCACAACCTGTTCCACTGGCTGGTGTGGGTGGCAGTGGCAGGGTGTCGGCTTTGGCCGACGCTAGTACTGTCATCAGGTACTACATGTAACACTGTAGTACGAGTGTTATGACGTCTTGGCTCGACCCTGGAGACAACACTGCGCTTCCCTGCCAGTGGTCAAAACTAGAGATGCCCCTTAGCTACGGGCGACGGACTCTGACCCGGAGAACAAGGACGCTAACAGCGGACAGCTCGGGGATACCACAAACCTTTGCTTGCTTGCTTGCATCTGCCAGTGTTCATCGTGTGCTTTTGAGAGATAACAATGTCGTTCGTTGGATACGCGCTCCTCGCAAGCATCATGACTCTTGTCTACAATTGGTGCGTACGACTTGAACATCGTGCACTAGTTATAGTGAACGATAGCATCTATATTTAGACATAAAGTAGAGGAAGGGTTGGGGGCTGGGAACTGAGAAGTACCAGTACCGTGACAGTAATGGTAATTGTTAGGTTGCGAGGTCAGATCTGGTCAGACCTTGCCCAATCGTAATTAATGCATAGAAAATTTACAGTACTTGATAATTTAAGAGGAAATTTTCGTGTGAAACTCCACAATCACGTGTACTGAGCAAGCTCGACTGCTCATTCCAACAGCAATCCAAGCTCAAGTGCCTCCGAGTTCAAGAACCTGAGATCGGAGACGTCCAGGGGGTTTATGTGTGACTGCGCAAGGCTGTACATAGCATCATGGCACGCCGGATGCCTGCAGTGTCTTGGCCCTTTGGAAACCAGCAAGAATACACGTGTAGAGCCAGGCACCCGAAATCATGCCTACAATGCACGCCGATTCGTACCTGCTCTCCTGTGCACCTACACCAACAATATTACACGCTCGGCTCGCACGGAAAACACCTAGATTTACTGCATGGGAAAAAATAAACAGCTACTTCACAACACGGTCAAGGAAAAATTCTGCTGTACGAGTACGGATATCTTGGATGGATGAATGGATGGATGGATGGATGGATGGATGAACGGATGATGACGGGATGATGGATAATCAAATAGGTAAATTCGATGCTGGATAGCGACGCGGCCAAGTGAAGGTGCAGTAGGTTGGAAGGAAACGATTTCCTTGTACGGGACGAGACGGCATAGTATTATTGTTGTTGTCTAGTTGCTGTGGTATGAGACCTGGGAGGAGGCAGGGGAGTGGGGTATTTTACTTGAATATATATGAACGAGCGACGACAGCTTGAGAGAAACGATCGATAAAGAGCGGGCGACTAGACCAGCGGAGACCAAGAAACATACGCATATGACGCGGATAAGGCCGCAATAAAGAAAAAAAAACTCACAGTCCTGAGGCCTGAGAAAAGGTGATGTCTGTGTTGTTGGGAAGGCGATGATGGGAAGTAAGTCGTGTCACGTAAAGATGGCAACGCAGACGATGAAAGGGATGTATGTGATCAGCGAGATGCCGGCCATAACTCGACAGCGAAACCGCCACGATCGTGCATCTACATATACACCCATTGCGTGAGCCTCCCCTAAAAAAAATTTCTCAATGAACGCACCAAACTCGATCTGCGGGTCGTCCAGCGGGACCGCCTTCTCCGTATCAGTCCCCCCAACGACCCGCGTCTGCGGCACGCGCCACACAGAACCAAGCCACCAGAGCGGGAAGAGCACGAGAGCGAGGTAGAAGAACCAAGCCTGCACGGGCGAGCCATCCTCCTCCGCCGTGCGGAAGCGTAGTGCCCATCCAGTCTCCATGCGCCGCGGGGGACGGCGGGGGTCACGCATGTGATACGCGGAGGAGGCACGGCCGATGGACGGCGCATGGGGCGTCACGAGTGCGCTGATCGGAATCGAGCGCTGGGAGAGTGAGCGACGGCGCCCGCGCTCTGACGAATTGTCCGGTGGCCCTGCGCCCGTGCCTGTGGATGACGGCGCGCGGGCACGCGATGAGGTACGGGAGGAGTAGGTACCCGTGTTATGGGCGGTTGGCGGTGTAGGCAAGGGTGATGGAGCCGAGAGTCGAGCGCGTTTGTAAGAGGAAGGCGCGGAGGTAGTGTGCTCACGCGGGGAAGCTGCTATCGTCGTACACGAGGTAAATGACGTAATCGAGAGCGTGTGGGAGGAAAAAACGTGGGGCGCACCTGGCACGGCGAACGTGGCCTTTTTAGAGTCAGGAGGAGTGATGTCCACGTCCTCGGCTTTGCGCTTGCCCTTGGCAGTCTCTGAACGGCCAGGCGAAGAAACAGGGGTCTGCAGTGGCGCGTTATCTGACGCAGTGGCGACGGCCGCAACAAGGGAGAAAGAAGGCATCAGAGTGGAGCCTGCGTTCGATGATGAAGAAGACGCGATCGGGGTAGGCGAGGGTCTGGCGCTGGCTTTGAGGGAGCTCCTCAGGGGCTTCTTGTCGCGCGTGCGAGGGGCATCTTGCTGCATTCGGACGGCTATACCGGATATGGATACGTTAGGATCGTGGTCGTATAAGTTAGGAACAACAGGGTCGTGAGAGTCTACTGAACCAAGGGGGACGGAGGCAGAAGGAGGAGTCGAGTTTGAGGAAGAGGATGAAATAGAAGAGGGAATTGAGGGAGTGAGCAGGCTGAGAGACTTAGAGTGGACTATAATCGGCTCCCTACAAGGCCACGAGGCCGTGGGAACAGGAACCACCCCGGGCTCACCCTCATTTCCCGCGGCATCATCGGCCAGCGCATCGCCGCCCGGACCACCTTGTTGGTCATCGTTGCCTTCCCCGCTCTTGTTCGTTCTTGTCACGAAAATATGCTGTACCCTCGGAAGACTTCGATACGGCCGTAATGACTTGCCAAACGTGAATTGTCCTTGACCTGATGTCATCTTGACATTGTTCTTCACGCCCACGCTCCGAGTCCGCCGCGGGTACGTCGCCGTCTTGGCCCGGGGGTGCAGAGCTGGGTGGTCCAGCGGCGGCAACGGTGGCGGAGCGCTAGGCACGTCGTGGCCCTCGAGACTGGGGTGCCCGAGCGTGCGAGGCGAGTCGAATCCGAGCTCCCGCGCGACGGGCGTCGAGATGTGTCTATTTGAGCGCGCCGCGGCTGCGGGCGTGCGCCGGCCAGACGAGGACTGAGAGCTGAGACGCGGCGTGTTTTCTTTGTTTTCGTGCGGCGACGAGTGCGTGCTGGCCGTCTTGGAGGATGGACGGGACGAGCGCCGCGAGTTGGCGCGCCGCGCGCGCCATGCGGACGGCGACGGAGAAATCTGCACACCAAATTCGTTCAGGGAGGGTGGGGGAGCGCGACGGCGGCCGAACGTCGACCAGTTCCCGAGTCGCTCGATGAAACCCCGCGCGCTAGGTGTAGTATGGCCCGAGGAACCGCTCGAGTGGCTTGCTTTTGGTGAGTCGTCGTCGCCCCCCTTGGCCGTGGGTGCTGACGGTGCATCAGGTTTGTCCGTTTCCAAGACTGGCGTGGTGAGGTTGCTTGAGCTTGTTAGCCCTCGGCGGACGGGTGGTGGGAGACCGTGGCGGATCGTCGTTGGCTCTGCGGCAAATTCATCCGGTAACAGATCAAGGTCTGGATATATCTTTTGAGCTACGGGTACAGATTCTCGTATTGGCGGATTGTGGAAAGGCTGTCTTTTGTCTGTTCGTTCAGCGCGTACAGGCGTCGTGACTGTCGTCGTTTTCGTGGGTAGAGGAAGAGCTAACTGGGCCGACTGGCGTGAGGTTTGGCTCGCGGCGCGGGTCCGCAAGCGCGACAAAATGGAGGGCATGGCCTCTTTGCCAATAACGAAATACGTGCTCTGGGAATTTGCATATGGCAGTGCGGCGATTAGATCCTCCGCGGTGAACGTCGATCAAGCTGTGGAACGTACCTACCAGTGTGATCCTCACGAGCGATTTCTGCGTACTCCAAAGTTCAATGGTACGCGGCGGTTTTGACTGGGGGCCTTCAAGGGCTTCTAAATGGCCTGTGATATTATCAGAGGCCGTCTGCCTCTCACCTTTTGAACCGTCCGCTGTGAGACAAAAACTGGCCCCTTTTGGAACTCTCGGAACAGGGCGGCCCGCTTTCCGTTGATACGGACGAGCCTCGTCGGTCCCTTCAAGTTCCTGACCCTAGAAGGGGCATTTGAAAAGCGGCTGTTTGGGACCCTTGCGGCACCGTGTTTAAAATTCCCGCGCAAATGGTTCATAACACGGCGCATATGTCAAGAACTGACATGCAAACAAAACGTGACACTGACATGCTTTCTATCGATCCGTGTGGTCATTACGTGTCTGTTCATTTCTCGCAGACGCTCAGCACCTGGACCGCCTCTTCTTTATGACCGTCCTGGCTCCGACTCAGGAGCACTCTGTAAGTGCATTGTCCGTCACTTGTCCCTTGCAGTGCCTAAAAGATATGTAGAAAGGTACCAGCCGACCCAAAACTTCTCTTGCGTTTCACTTTACCTTTAGCCTTCCTTAGGCCCTCGCTTCCCCTGGCAATGATGTTGGCTGAAGGTTCAAAGTGGAACTAAGCTCGGTCGATGTTAACTACCACCCCGATATTCCGCTCCGTGCAACGCCCATTTTGGGCCTGTTCGCTGCGGTCCGCGTTTGACCAAGGCGAATGGATGTCATGAGGTCTTTGCTTGGCAGTGCTCTGTACTCGCTCCAGCCTTTTTCTTTCTCGAGTTACTCGCTGAATGATGCCTGCTTTCTCTTACTTGTTTCGAATAGGTTCCGAGATGAAGCTGGAGATGGGGCCTTGTCCATCAGACTGCTCCTGTCCAACGGTTGTTATGTCCGAAAAGATCCCTCTTCGGATATAGACAGCTACTCCCCCCGTACACCCGTAGGCCGTAGCATGGCTGACTTGTCCTTACTGATAGAGTACGGCCATCGTCATCGCCCGCTTTGCGAGCGTCGGCTGTTATTCCCAAGACGCCCATTGGACAATAACTGCATATTTTGTCATCTTCAAGTACGTCATGCTCTGTGCCAAGGTATCCAATCTCCCGTCTAATTCAATCAGGACAGCGCGTGAGTATTGCCAAGTAGCGAGAACCATTCGTGGTCAAGGGGTAAAATTTCGAGCGGTCTTGGAGTGGAGAACACTTGATCTGTCTTTCGCATAGGGGCACTTCACTGGACCCTTAAATATTGTGTAGACATGCTATGTAGACATCGGATATGCAATGTTGTTTTCCTCGAAAGAGAGCCGTGGGTCAGGCGTGACGTGACTAATTGTGACTAATTGTGATGTCACCGTGACATGATGGACTGACTTGAATTGACAGCCTGCAACGTGCAACGACAACCGTTTCAATCAACTTTCAGCCAGAGCCCGTTTACCCATCATGGACAGACTCGAATCTCTCGGAAACACGCTTTCCAACCTGACGCTTTACGATATCAAGTCGATGTACAATCAGGTACCCTACATCTTCCACCAAACGCGCGCCCCGCGTTATTTCCACCATCAGGGCTGGGGGTGTTGTACTCATGTATATTTGTGGCTGTTATGTAGGCAAAAAACGTCGTCCTCAATGTCAGTGAGATGGAGGCCAAGGTGCGTGAGGCGACGAATGAAGACCCTTGGTGCGTAGCGATTCAATTCGTGAAACCATGATGGGAGAATACTGACTCGCTTTGTGGTACTCAAGGGGCGCGAGCTCGACGTTGATGCAAGATATTGCTCAAGGGTGTGTATGCTATTCTATTTGAGGTTTTGAATGGGAACATTAACTCGACATAAAACTAACTAGGACATTCAACTTGTGCGTCATGAAAGAAGCCGTCTTTTGCGAAGAGAGAAGCTTACATGAAGCAATTCGTGTAGCCAGCAGTTTAACGAAATTATGCCCTGCATCTACTCCCAATTTATGGAAAAAGAGGCTCGCCAATGGCGGCAGATCTACAAGGCACGCCATTATCTGGGTGGCTGCTGATCCTGCTCATCACAGCGTTCGATTACAGGCCCTACAACTGCTCGAGTATCTAGTGAAACATGGATCTGAGCGCGTCGTAGACGATGCCCGTTCCCATGTCTCCACTATCAAAATGCTGCGGAGCTTCCACTACATTGACGAAAAGGGGAAGGACCAGGGCATCAATGGTAGCGTCTTCCCTCCGGCATTTATCCTGACTATATATTGAACGCTTACACTTGCTCCACAGTGCGGAACCGTGCAAAGGAGATCGTGGAACTTCTTGCCGATGTCGACAAAATTCGTCAGGAGCGAAAAAAGGCCAAGGCAAACCGTAGCAAGTACGTCGGCACTGGTAACGACGGATACTCGTTCAGCGGGGGCGGGCGTTACGGAGGGTTTGGGAATGACACTCTCGGGGGTGGTTACAATGGTGACTACGGAGGCAGTGCGAGCGGCTATGATAGAGGTGGGCTGCTGCCTCTTCTTCATAAGAGCATCCCTCACAGTCACAGTACAGACTACTCGGCTGGTGGGAGCAGTGGTGGGTTTCGGGATGCTGTTCCGAGGAGGACCGATTTCGAGGAGTACGATGCTGGGGAGTATGAGACGTCACCCCGCCGTACGACTACCACAAGCGCGACGACTCCAACAGTTCAGTCTAGCTCGGCTCGTCCGTCTACAACGCAGTCCAAGGTTGCAGGCAAAGCACCGGAACCCGCGCCCGCTCCGGTCATGAACTTGCTCGATTTGAATGACATTGAACCTGGGCCAGTAGCGGGCGGGAGTGCAACCATGTCAGCTGCGCCGGTGGCGGACAAGGCGCTGCCTGCACTCGGACCGCTGGTGGCCAACGATAATGGTGCACTACTATTTTTGGTTGTCGATATCGACATGCTCACGGACGGGTAACAGTTGGCAGCGCCGACGATGACTTTGCAGATTTCCAGGCTGCTCCATCTTCACCCCTTGCGACTGCCACAACCACCACAACATCGTTGGCGGCAGCACCAGTTGTTGCTGCTGCCAAGCCGAACCTCATGGATCTCCTCGCATCCACCGCCTCTGCCCCTTCCTCCACTACGTACAAATCCGCACAGCCAACGCAGTCCCCGTCTTTTGGCGCGTTCAACAGCCTGCTTACGCCCTCCTCGTCTCAGCCGCGTCCCAACTCGACCCCAGCAACGACTCTCGCATATGCGGCAACGCCCGTCATGAGCCCTACATCTACGCAGTCAGCAATGAAATCGCCTGTGAGCGCCGGGCCTACCCCTTCAGCTGCGGCGTCTTCTACAAAGTCGGGTGGCGGTGGGTTTGATGACCTGTGGACGATGTCACTCGGTTCGGCCGCTGCCAGCAAGCCAGCTGGCCCAGCTGGTGGTAAGAGCATCCGGGATCTAGAGAAGGAGAAGGCCCAGGCGGGGATTTGGGGCGCACAAAGTCAGATGCGGCCATTAGCGGGTGGATTTGGGTCTTTTGCGAAGCCCGCGGCCCCAAGCGGCGGAGGGGGTACTGCATCCGCCGGTCCGGACGACCTGCTTCTGTGAGCCGCGAGTGTTGACCTGTCGACTCCGAGTCGGGATGTAGAGTTTTTGTCTTTTCTTCATACATAGGCTGCGTGCATGATGTATGGCAGCACTCTGTCTTGGTGCGTTTTATACCTAATAGGTACAGCGATATTGTCTCGTGCCTCAACTTTTTTTCCTCGGTCGTTTTTCGCGGCAATTGAATTAGGGAAGGGTATAAGTCGGTCCCCGAGTAACTTCTGGGCTTCTTACATGACTCTGTTTAGTACCATGACTTAGTGAATCGGGCAGTTCAGATTCCGCGTTCTGGTGAAGTCTCTCCGCTGCTGTCCGATGGCCACGCTGGCACGCTGTCTTTGGCCGTGTTGAGCGCTATGACGGTGCCTTGAACCGACACGAGGTTTGCGTGCGATAGGCGATAGCCTAAGAAGAAAAGGGCAAAGGGAAAGCAAACTCGGAACATACTGTTGCCCGTCACGATGCCACCGCACCTCTCCCTCCCCTTCAGACTGTTCTCTGCCCTTGCTGTGCTCTCCGTCACGGTCCTCCCGGAGGCCCACGCGCTCTGGCCCCAGCCGCGCCATCTCCAGGCCGGCCCGCCGGACGCCGCCCTGCGCCTCGCCCCCTCCGAGTCCTTCAGCATCTCCCTCGCGGCGGTGCCCAACGCACCCGCAGACCTCCGCGCAGCTGCGAGGCGCACGCACGCCCAGCTGTTCAGCGATGAGCTCGGTCGGCTCGTGCTCGGCCGGGGCACGGGCGACCTGCCCGCTCTCGCGCGCGCGCCCACGCTCACCTGCCTCACGCTGCAGCTCGACGCACGCGCTGGCCCCGGTCTGGGTCTAGACGCGGGTGGTGTGCGGCCTATTGGGGTGGAGGCGAGGAGGCCGCTTGGTCATCGCGACGAGGCGTATAGCCTTAGTGTTCCTGCGGACGGGGGCCCCGCGCTGCTCAGGGCCAACTCGACACTCGGCTTGTTTAGGGGCCTCAATACGTTCAGCCAGTTGTGGTTCACCGTCGATGGGACGGTGTATATGCTTGGTGTGCCCTTGGCAATTCAAGATTCGCCAGCTTACGTACGTGCATGCGTCGTGCGCGCGCGCGATATTGCTGTTGTGCGTGCTGACTTGGGAGGTCATAGCCATATCGCGGGTTCCTGCTGGACACGGCGCGAAATTTGTATGCGATTTTTTGTCATTCTGCCCTTGTTTGCGTAACTCATCGTGCGCGGTCGTGATTTGTAGCTTCCCAGTATCCGACATTGAACGCACGCTCGACGCGATGTCCTGGGTCCACGTGCGTCTGTCCTTCTCGAAGGTGTCAGTAGGATGTGCCTGTGCCTGACGCGTATAGCTGTGCAGATCAATACGTTCCACTGGCACGTCGTCGACAGCCAGAGCTTCCCGCTTGTCGTACCCGGATTCACCGACATCGCGGAGAAAGGCGCGTACAGCGCCGACGCGGTCTACACCCCGCAGGACGTCGCGCACATCGTGTCCTACGCCGGTGCGGTGCGTCCCCTGCCTCCCTCCCCCGTCCCATGAAAGCTCACCTTTATGTAAATCACGCCGGCGCAGCGCGGAATAGACGTTCTTGTCGTACGTGTTTCTTACCAGGAAAAAGGGTGTGGCTAACATAGACGGCTCGCTATATAGGAGATAGACACGCCCGGGCACACCTCGGTTATCTCGAAAGCGCACCCGGAGCACGTCGCGTGTGCAGAGGCGAAACCCTGGATAGCCTACGCGAACGAGCCGCCCGCAGGCCAGCTGCGCCTCGCCTCGCCCGCGACGATCAACTTCACCGCGAGCCTGCTGAGCGCAGTGGCAAAGCTCTTCCCCTCGACGCTGTTCGCCACCGGCGGCGACGAGATCAACGCGCGGTGCTACCAGGCCGACGCACAGACGCAGCACGATCTCGGTGGGCGGACGCTTAACCAGGCCCTCGACGGGTTCACTCAGGCGACGCATGGCGCACTCAGGAATCTCGGCAAGACGCCGGTAGTGTGGGAGGGTGCGTGATACTATATGTTTTTCTTCCAAGAGCGGAACCCTGAGTATCTTCTCGACGCAGAGATGGTGCTCAACTATGATTTGACGCTCTCAAATGACACGATTGTTCTGTACGTCTCGACATCTCCCACACCCCCACAAGAGTTGATGTATGTATCCAGGGTCTGGATTTCGTCTGTTGACGCAGCCGCCGTCGCCGCCAAGGGATTCCGCTTTATCCACGCGGCATCCGACTCATTTTACCTGGCGCGTTGTCAAGCCACTACACTTCCCTGCAAGTCTTAACCAGTTCACTTTGCATCCCATAGGATTGTGGCGCTGGCGGCTGGGTGGGGGACTTTCCCACAGGCAACAGCTGGTGCGAGCCCTTCAAGACATGGCAGAACGTGCGTCCCCCTCCCTTTTCACGATACGGTGCAACAAGCGTACATGCTTAATCGCCTTTCCCCGCCGCACCGTACAGGCGTATACATTCAATCCGCTGGCGAATCTAACCGCCGCGCAGGCACCACTCGTGCTCGGCGGCCAACAGCTCCTCTGGACAGAACAGTCGGGTCCACAGAACCTCGACTCGATCGTGTGGCCGCGCGCCGCGGCATCCGCCGAGGTGTTCTGGACGGGCCCTGGTGGAAACCATAGCACTGCGCTGCCGCGGCTGCACGAGCTCGGCTATCGGCTTAGGCAGCG
Organism: Lactifluus subvellereus; assembly: GCA_022496195.1. NCBI lineage: Eukaryota > Fungi > Basidiomycota > Agaricomycetes > Russulales > Russulaceae > Lactifluus > Lactifluus subvellereus. Next base: position 56,689 of record WTXC01000039.1, on the reverse strand, counting down.
CGGTGTGTGTGCAATCCCGCTGCAGCCTGAATGGTGCGCGCTGCGCCCCTTTGCATGCGATTTTACTGCGTAATTGGACGACGACGGACGCGTGCTTGTGCGCCGTAGGCAAGGCGATAGAAGATACACCCATTAAACCTGTACTCTGTGAATAAGACGATGGACTTGGAATGTACCAGTATTGCTTAATGAAAAGGTCAAGGTATTCGCTTAGTGGTTGGTCAGCTGCCGGAAAGACAGACTCTCAATCTGGGACAAATCCATGAATCTGGCGCGGAGGACAGGACCGAGCTTTCAGGAGGCAGCGGCTGCGCCACTAGGCTCACAGTATTGTCCCCAAGAAACCGGTATCACTGTGATGGGCCTGCGATGTGCGGCAGCAGGGGATTCAGAACGTAACGCATTGGCCAGCAGGTACCAGGGAGGGCCAGACTAGGGCTAGGGAAAATAGGTTCGTGGAGTATGGAAACTCAAGTTGACATACGGATCTCTGGAGAGAGGCCGTATAAAAAGAACCGCGATGTGCGTGTTCATCGCTAGTTCCAACTGAACTGAAGATGGCTCAGCTCCAACCCAGTCGAGGAGGGTCAAGGTGTGCATATGCCTAGCCTGGCATCGGAGGGCCGTTAGTAAGCTCCCACTGCTGGCAGTCCCAAACTTCTTTTGTTGAACTGTGGCGTCGACGAAGAGACAGATATAAGTTACATGCAGAGATGATTAGTAGACGCCATGCAGTCTAAAAGCAGGTGCGGGAAAGAGACCGTGTCGGTACTACTAGTACTACTAGTACTAGTTGTAAAGCCAGAGTTACGGTCAGCGCGGTCCGGCCGAGTGCTCGTATCTGTATTGGAGCACTAACGCCGCAGGACAATAGCCTGGGGGGCCATTTTCAGTCGGAGACCCCTTCAGTTGTTGACAAGGACACAGCTCTCCACCGAGGCGCCTATATATCACCACGAGGCAGCCATGAGGCTTACGTGAGGCCTAGGTACTCGCTTGAAAACCACATCCCCCCTTTCGCCTCTCTAAAGTCCATCGTCACGAATACTGGTCTACCACCAATTTTCCCTTCGATAGAAATGCCTGCCAGTAGAGCACAGTTAGTCCGGAGGCCCTACACCAGAGGTACATTCAACCTAACTGTCCCCACTCGTTTATCAACTTGTGATAGGGTCCACTGCCAACAGACGACGTTCACCTTTAGACGTGCTTAATAATGACGTGCTCCTGTATATATTCCATCTCCATCACCTGGATGTCCGGGACGAACACGACCATAACGATAGTACTCTCACCAACTCTCCGAATTGGGGCCGTGAACGTTGGTGGTACAAGCTCGCTCACATTTGCAAGCGATGGCGGAATCTCATATTAGCATCACCAACCACCCTGGGCCTTCATCTCGTGTGCACCTATGGCACACCCGTAGTCGACATGTTGGAGAATTCACCGCCCCTCCCACTCATCATCACTTACCTGGTTCAAAACCGCGAGACAACCACCGAGGACGAAGAAGGCATACTACACGCACTCAAGCCTGAGTACCGTGATCGTGTGCGTCGTATTGGCCTTTGCATGCCGGCCTCGAATTTGCAGAGTCTCGTCGAGGCCATGGATGAGTCCTTCCCAAACTTGGAATACATGTTGATCAAGTCTATGACGAAAGGAGAAGCAAGCTTGATACTTCCCAAGAAATTTCAAGCGCCACAACTACACCGCCTGAAACTGTGGGGTACTGTCCCTCCAATAGGATCCCTATTACTTCCGACTACTAGTACCATGGGCCTTGTCACCCTTACCCTCTCGGATATCCCGCCATCCGACTTCAGCCCAAGCTATCTACACGCACGGCTTTCACAGATGCCTCAGCTGGAGAGCTTGATCATCACATTTTGCTCTCCGCTCCCCAACCGTTCAGTGAGGGATCAACTATCGAAAGCCCCGATCAGGATGCACGCCACACTTCCTAACCTTCGCTTCTTTGGTTTCAGAGGCGTGAGCGCTTACTTGGACAGCCTTGTTGCTCGGATCAGCGCACCCGTCCTCAGCACGTTCCATATCCATTTCTTCAATCAGCTCACGTTCAGCATTCCCCACCTCTCCCAGTTTGTGAGCGCCACTGATAACCTCAGGATTCATTCTATCCGGCTTGTGTTCTTTGCAGGTTCTGGTTCAGCCATTTTGGCCAATGATCCCAGTAAGAGAGATCAAATTCACCCCTTCACCATCGCTGTCATGTGCGGTCAAGGTGACTGGCAGGTGGCGTCCACAGCGCGGATTCTCAATGAGCTTCAGACGGTTCTCTCTGCCAGCGAAGAACTCGCTCTTGTCCGTGAGGAAGGTGACTTATCCTCAGAGGGTCAAAACGAGCTCGACCCCACATTGTGGCGCGAACTTCTCAGGCCATTCAGCAACGTGACGACACTTCATGTACAAAACAAGCTCATTGGCAAGCTGTCTCGTTCTCTACAATTTGATGATGGCGAACTACCTCAAGATCTATTGCCGAACTTGAAGGAACTTGGTTACTCTGGAGGACTCGATGCTCGCGACGCTTTTACCCCTTTCATCAATGAACGACAGGTAGCAGGCCGTCCTGTGAGCCTGAAGATGGTCGACTTCCCCAGTTACCAATGGAAATGAGCCACGGAACCCGGGAAGCGCAACCATGCCGCGACCGTTCGGACAGACCGCAATACCCGGGACACGATATATCTTTATCCCACTGTTCTTATCATTCATCTTCCGTTTCCCCGCCATTAGTTTCACCCCTTCCCACTCACTTTCCCCGTTGACTAGGTAAATGATGTATACAACGACTATCTTCTGTGGTCATTATGTCAGCAACTGAGGTTGCCTTTGTGTGTATTTATCGCGTTCGAGGCACAATGATAGGTCACCATCCTCGATGTATGTCACCCTATGTAGTAAGCACGTATCCGCCATGTGTATGACGATCTTGGAGTTGTCCCACGCAGAGGAAGTGCTAGGCTTGATCGAGCTTGCACTTGGCGGCGCTGTCCATGTCACGGTCCGTGGAGGTCAGTCCCAACTCGTCTTGTATTTCCTCTTATTTTTATCAGGTTTTGAACCCCAGAGCGGCTTAATTATGAGGTCCTTGAACTTCTCAGAGAACTCGAAGCTGACCACATCGCCCGTACATGTACCGCTCAACGTCTTAAGGAGGACTTCGGAAGAGGACGCCGCCGCCACTGGCCAGCCTCCGCCCCCCAGCCCAGACCCGCCACTCACAGTCTCAGAGAACCTGCGCACAATCGAGGTCGAGGTACGTTCCATACCTCTCGTTTCTACGACAAGATGACGTCCCTGACGTGCCGTCCGTAAGGCCATTCAGTACCTCACGACCGACTATCAGCCCACGTGCGTGCAGACAGCTCAGGGTGTCCAATGCCTGACGAAAAACCTCGCCCCCTTCGGTCTCACCAAAGCGGAACAACTCCAAGTTGTCAACCTTACCCCTGTCGAGCCCGTCGAGCTCTACGTCGTATGTGCCCACATCGTCTCCCAGTCCCCTCCCCGGATTCGCTCGCTCATTTTCATATTTTTTTCCTTCGCAGATTGTCGAGGAGCTGAAAGACAGGCTGGGAAACTGCATGGAAGAAGTGCTAGATGTCGTGCGCTCCTCGCTCACCGCACCGCTGCCCTCATCGGCATCGCCACGGAGCACCCCCTCGCTGCCCAGTTGATGCTCGAGATCGTCGACGAGACGCCCGCTATGCCCCATGATGACATGGACTTGGACGCTCCGCTATGGGAGCACGATGATAACGAGATAGAGTACATCGACGCTGGCGAGGGTGTAGGGATCGAAGGCGATCTCGACCTCGAAGACGAGTGAGCCGTCGCCGCACAGTGTGTATATTCGTATACTCTTCCTTTTCCCGTGCTCTACTGACCCACTGGTCAGACGTGACCGACCCTCGCATAAGAACATCTGCGGCAGGAGCACGACCAAACGCCCCCGGCACGTTTGGGTGGTATCTTGATGGCGCACAAGCCGCGCCCCTCGGTCAGGCGAACGCACACCCCAGAAACGCACACACTCATATGTACAAGCCTCGCTCCTCGGTGAATGGACGATCAGGAAATTGTATTGCCCCTCCCATCAGATGCGCTTTATTCTACTCCAATTCGCAACCCACCACACTGCCAACACGGCTATAGATTATTTCCGACCTCTCCGAGTCAATCACCGTAGCCTCGCCACAGTTAATTAAGTTACCCAGGTCTGTCAGAGTCTGCGTCAGTTTATTGATTGTATGGATTGTTGTAGGTGGCGCACATGAACTTCTTTTCGTTGTACTACCCACGTCGAAGAATAGACTTTCTAAATTTATCCCCCGTTTGATCCCAAGCTGGCCCGAGGGGTCGAGTTACTTCCCTGAAAACGACTCGGATGCAATCGACACGTAACTACTGTACTCTAACGTGCGTTCGAATGAACGGATCTCAGAATCATTGCCTAGTGTAGAACTCCACATTTTCATGAGGGAGTGTATACAGCATATCCCGACACCAGCGCTCAATCATACACCATCAAATCGTGCGCCCGGAGATGTCTTTTTTTTTTTTTTTTTTGAGCGCACGATTTGATGGTATGATTGAGCGCTGATGTAGGCCGCGAACGAGATGGCACAGCCCAGTCCCTATGATGCAAACCCATCACCCCACGATCGCGTCGACTCAGGCTACGATCGTCATCCTTTTCCTGAGTAAGCCCACCACGCCGCACGAATCACTCGGTGCTGCACAAGTTGTCGGCGGTATAAGATGAGCCTGCTCCGCCGTTGAGTTTCCTGGAGCTTTCATCATCCCCGTCAGATGGAATGATCCTGGCCCGCACATTCTCAGACGGAGGGTACGCGCCCGATCTTCGCTATCTCCGTCATGGTCTGCATGGCATTTTGCTACCGACTTGAGCGCTACTAATTCCTCCACGCAAGTCCCCACATCCCTCACCCCCCGGATCCCTGCAGCCGCATATATCGTTCCTACTGAGATGCTCGTGTATTTGCCCACCCTCTCCCAGTTGAACCTTCTCTCGCTGAGCTTCCGGCCTTCCGCTTCACGACCTCGCCTTCCTATATGAGTAGTATTGCTCGACTTCCAGCTGACGTGGGGTCGCTTTCGAAGTTCGAAATGGTCCAGTATTGCGGAGGACGTGTGTAACTAGAAAGCACCGGAATAGACATACCGTACTTCGAGAACCTGGACATCAAGCTCCTAGATCCACTACCTGCCACCTCTCTTGTCCAGTCGTAACTCGCAAACATAGCAGCATAGAAGTATGTCCTACAGTATGACGCGCTCGATGACAACCCGTGTTTTGTCTTATCTTAAGTGGCACTATGAAGTCTTTACTAGTAGGTGGTTCGACCTATTTGTAGGACAAGAAGACGTGGACACAGAAGTAGTGCAACTGAAAGATTAGGTGCTGTAAATCTAAACGTGGAATATGAAGGACTACTCAGCACACTGTATGAATCATCTAAGATCATATAATGATGTAGTGCTTTATGGATGCGAACGCGGGCGCTCGGAGATGGAGCAGAGGGAAAACAGACATTGTGTAGGACAAAACTGAGACTTTCAGCTTCTATGGCTGCGACACTGGCAGCTGTGTGACTGTACTATGGGAAGGCAAATGGCATTGTATGCCAGCCTACTGTGGTCGAGCCCACATATGGAGTTGCCCAGTCTTTATAGCTGCATCATACAATGCTGAGACATGAACCAATGCAGCTACTGTATGGTACAGTAGCTGCAAGAGCTCATGTCTCAGCATTGTATGATGCAGCTATAAAACTGGGTTTGCAGGGCCTTAAGCTCGGCTTAGTCAGGCTAGGGCTTTCCTAGAGAGGTAGAAGGCTCAGGCTCGGGCTCAGGCTCGGCTCAGCTCAGGCCGCGGCTCTCGTCAAAGTGGCTTGACCTCTCCACCTCTTTCGCTCCCTGATGCGAGCGGTAGGGCTTGTTTCTCGCCGCTTACCCCCTCCCTCACCTCAAATGCGAGATGGAGGGAGGTTTCTTGGTCTGTCGGTCTGTCCACCCTCCGTCGCCCGAAACACGAGCGGGGCTCATTCTCGGCAATTTCTCGCTGCCTACCCATCCCTAGGGCAATATCTGGCACTACTCGTCTCTGGCTACCTTGTTGACTGGACCCACAATACTTTGATGATGCCAGGTGGACTTGGACCTCAGGTTCTCTTATTAACTTCTGGTTCCGCAAACTCACACAATGATTTGATGTACAACGATTGTGCACGATCAGATGTGTTTGTATTCTGACCGCTGAGATGACTTATTACACGCCACACTATTCTCATACCCACTCTCTTATATTTCACTGCTTTATCATATTTACTTTACAGTATACATCTATTGCGGTCTGCTTTGGCGAATCAAAGAGACCGATACGTATCACAGGCCAGGCTGCCAGGGGCTAGGTCCCATACCCAGACCGATGGATTTGTGGATTCGATCCGTGATCTTTTCCCCCGCCACTGGCACCAAAGGCTATTTTCACGAGCAATACCTCATCCCCGCTGCTATAGAATGCCTCCCCTACCACGCTCGCATATTAACGACGCATACACTGCCACTCGAGGGCACAGCGATGATGCAGATACAGAGCCGAGTAGAGGAAGGGGAGGAGCACGAAGAACCCATGCCACAGCCCCTTCCCTTTCCCTGCCCGCTGCACCGCTGGCCGTCTGTGACAATGCCTGGTGCTCTCTTCCTTCGCAGCGCATCAATGGACTTCAAACTGTCCCGGCCTCATGCCGTGGCATACTACATGCACTTTCCGACCAAACCTATATATTATGACTAAGGGTACCTCTGCCAGACCCATCGAGCTCTTCAGAACACCTCCACTGCCCACTCTGCTGCCCCGTTGATCCCGCGTGGGATTGGTTGGCGAGCCTGAGGTATCAGGGCGGCACAGCCAGGAAGCTACAGATGGTGGTGGTGCAGTGCTGCCGGGATCGGACTCGGGGAAGGGCCCTATGCGCGGTCCGGTTGTTGAGACTCTGGTGGTGAGGGCTCGGAGCGTTGTGGTTGTCCTACCTCTGTTCAGGGAGGGGGGCGGGAAGTCCTCCGGGTTCGGGGTGTACCATGCTCCTCAGAGGCGTTTAAGCAGTTGGCTCCTCTTCGGGGCTTTGTACAGTCTTAGCGCTGTGTTTTGGACGAGCATGTCCAAACGTAAGTCCGTGGGGAGAACTGAGAGTAAATGGTGGAGGGGTTCCTGCAGTGTGGTTGGGAAGGTCCCCGACATTATTTAACTGCTTCGTTCTGCACGACCTGGAGCAAGCACCTCGGTGATGCAGCGTGCCTGATCTGCAACCATGTCCACACGCCCGCCAGGGCCTTCGTACAACTCGCTCAGGCCGTCGGTAGCGAGGACGAGGAAGAAGTGCGGACCAAGGAGCTGGTGGACGACGTCTGGCTCTGAGGAGTTGTACAGCAGCATGCCGTTCAGCACGAGCAATGCCTCCCACGGTGCCGGGTCAGGGATGCCCAGACATAGGTTGTAGACTCGGAGCACGCGCAAGTCTTCACAAGATTCACAGTTTCCCCTGCTGTTCTATACGCATGCTACAGAAGGCTGCAAAAATAAGAAACCTGGGAAACCTTGGCCTCTGCCTGCTACAACAACTCGACACTCTTCACACTCAGCATCGGGTTCTACTATGACGTCATTGGGCGTCTTGCTAGCATCCAGCTCTACATGATGCTGGTTGCGGCGTTCAAAGTACAGAGTTTGTCATCGCCATTACAACTATAAATATGATGCAATGCGTCAACATTGAAACGATAGTACGAAAAATGGTGAGAGGTTTTACTTATTGCGAAAATTTGATACAGGCCGTCGTGATGCTGCCCTTGAGCACCCTGCACGGTTGCACATGGTTGTAAGCTCTGGCTTAGAATGACGTGCACGGACACCTACCGGGGTCGTTCTACCTGAGGGAATATGACACTGGGAGACGGTCGATGGTTAGATTGGATGGTGATGGCGTGCAAGGTGGAAAGTCGCTGACGCAGGCAACCAGGCTTGAACCACATATGACCACAAGATGTGGCGATGAAAGCGCGTTCTGGCAGACATTATCAATTTCATTTTTGAAAGAAGCAGGGGGAGGGGCACGTACTCTCGCTGTCAGGGCTATTGAGCTCGTTGCCCTATGCCGTAACTAGGTCAAACAAACCTCCCATACAAGGAGGGCCATGCAATGGGCTGGTGCAGTGCTCGGATACGGAAGTGATGATTGGAATATACCTGAGGTGACATATGAGCAACTTGCATGCAGGACGTCAGCACTGTAACTCTGGATTTACACGATCTCTTTCTCGCACCTGCTTTTAGACTGCCTGGCGTCTACTAACCGCCTCTGGTTTCCTACGCTGTGCATGTAACTTATGTCGGTCTCTTCATCGACGCCACCGTGACAGTTCAATCGCGACACTTGGGACTAAGTTACCAGCAGTGGGGGGTTACTAACAGCCTCCGATGCCGGACTAGGCATATACACGCCTTGACCCTCCTCGACGACCGGGTTGGAGTTGAGCCATCCTCAGTTCAGTTGGGAACTGGCGATGAACACGCACATCGCGGTTCTTCCTAGATGGCCTCCGGAAGTCCGTATTTCCATACCCCGCGAACCTATTTTCCCTAGCCTTAGTTTGGCCCTCCTTGGTATCTGCTGACCAATGCGTTACGTTCTGACTTCCTTTCTTCCGCATATCGCAGGCCCATCACAGTGATACTGGTTTCTTGGGACAATACTGTGGGCCTAGTGGCACAGCCGCTGCCACCTGAAAGCTCGGTCTTGTCCTCTGCCGCTCCGCGCCAGGTTCTGCAATCCAAAAAGATTTGTCCCAGAACGAGAATCTGTCTTCCCGAGAGCTGACCGACCACTGAGAGAATATCTTCCCCTTTCACTAAGCAACACATTCCAAGTTCATCGCCTTATTCAGAGTACAGGTTTAGTGCTGTCGTAACGAACGTCCGGCGGGTTAATCTTCGATCAACCCAACCCAAAGGCGTATCTTCTATCACCTTGCCTATGGCGCACAGGCGTGTGTCCGTCGTCCAATTACGCCGTCAAATCGCATGCAAAGGGGCGCAGCGCGCACCATTTGGGCTGCAGTGGGATAGCGCACACACCGCGCTGCCTAAATCGATAGCCGAGCTCGTGCAGCCACCGCAGCGCAGCGCTATCGTTTCCACCAGGGCCCGTCCAGAACACCTCGGTGAATGCTGCGGCGCGCAGCCACACAATCGAGTCGAGGTTCTGTGGGCCAGACTGTTTGGTCCAGAGGAGCTGTTGACCACCGAGTACGAGTGGTGCTGCGCAGAGATTAGATTCGCCAGCGGGTCGAATGTATACGCCCGTACGGTGCGGCGGGGGAAAGGCGATTGAGCATGTACACTTGTTGCAGCGTATCGTGAAAAGGGAGGGGAACGCACGTTCTTCCATATCTTGCAGGGCTCGCACCAGCTTTTGCCTGTGAGAGAGTTCCCCATCCAGTCGCCAGCGCCACAGTCCTATGGGATGCAAAGTGAACGGGCTAAGACTTGCAGGGAAGTATAGTGGCTTGACAACGTGCCAGGTAACCATCTCTGTGTCGAAAAGGTACTCAGACTACTGGCGTCTTGCCGAGATTCCTGAGTGCGCCATGCGTCACCTGAGTAAACCCGTTGGTGGCCTGGTTAAGCGTCCGCCCACCGAGATCGTACATCGGGAAAAACTTACTTTGTTAATCGTGGTTAATCGTGGTTAACGAGCAGTTAATTTAACATTAAGTGAGATAATAGGGCCGAGAGCTCGTTAACACCCCATTAATTCGCTAACGCGTCGCTAACACGTCGCTAACACGTCGCTAAGCATATAATTTGCAACACGTCAGATTCCTAGACGTCAGTTAATTCGCTAACGCGTCAGTTAATTCGCTAACACGTCAGTTAATTCGCTAACGCGTCAGATAATGGCTACGCTCGTTAACACTCGTTAATGCGTCATAATGCATATAATTCGCTAACGCGTCAGTTAATTTGCCAACACGTCAGATAATTCGCTAACGTGTCAGTTAATTTGCCAACGCGTCAGGTAATTTGCGAACGTGCCACTAGTATATAGTATTGTCCAGTAATCAAATATGTACGATACGAAGAGTGGCTATACAAGTCTGATATATGTATCCCTGTCTGTAAATGGATTTACATAGAATGATCTACACTGATCTAGCACTGTAAAGGGTGTCCATTCCCGAGGAGCAACTGGGCCAATCGTGGGAACAAATGCACACTGCGACAAATTGAGTCCAAGGGTATGATACTAGCATGGTGGCGCCCGTTGCGCATCGATCTTGAGACTCGGTACATTTTGTTGATGGGGTCAGGTGTTGTTGAGAATGGTGAAAACCATTCTACATATGCCAAGTAGGGCAATGGAGAAACATCATCTGCGCTGTCAAAAATCTCAGGTATAGCCCTATCTGGTATGCGGAAGACAGCTCGCACTTGTGCGATGCGGCGAGCTAATGGGAGATTAACGTTGATTATACAAGTTATATGATCGGAACTTACTATTTTCACCCGTGTTGACAATAGCGGTGTCAAATCGAGAAGGAACAATGCGTCCTCGGGCATCGCGTTGTTCCGGCCAAATGTGAATTGCGTCCACAATGTCAGATTGGTCCTGGATCCCATTCGCCGTGAATTTCACTTTATGATACACAGGGACGAAGTGAAATGGTATGAGCGTGTCTCTTGCCTGAGTCCGGGCTCTGGCTGCTGCCGAGGTATGAAGACTCATGTGTGGTAAGGAAATCGGCCAACGCGTCAGCGAAATCAACAGCCCCATACTTCGTTGCCAGTACTTCGAATGACACGGCTTTAGTGGAGGGATGTTGAGCCATTTTAGAGTATAGGGACGAGCCGAGGGTGGCCCAATAGGGGTCTTGATGTGTGCAGTCTGCTGAACATCGTTCTGCCGCCACTGAATAAATGCTGCATGGCGTTGTACTTTCTCTCGCCGCTCCAGCCAGGCTGCCATTTGTGGGTTTTCGTCTTTTCGATTAGTGGCTCAATAGGCATCCTTTGTGAAGTCGATGTGAAGGCGTTCGGTTTGTTCTGTGTCATAGCTGTCTGTAGTGCCAAAGAGTGTGATTGACATCTGGTAGTGCAAGAGACTGTGTAGCTTGGGGAAATTAAACTGCTTGCAAGTGCCGAGATCAATAAAAATCTCTTTATTCTCGTGAAAACGCGTCAGAGCATCTGCTAAATGGACAAGAGTTGCCGTAGTGTGGGTTGGGAACTGGGCAAGGTACAAGAAATCAAGAAGCGCACGCACAGCCCGGACCAAACGCGAAGATGATTGGCCATTTGGAAGCGGAAGTTCGATGACCAGCCCAAGGAGAATGCGACATATGTCCTTGTGCTCTTTGCCAGACACCCGAGAGAGACAAGTTATACCATGGGAGAATAGATGAACATTGTGGTTAAGAGGCAGACGCTGGCATCGCGCATTGATCTCCTCTGCACCAAGTGCTGTTGGACTTGTCACCCAGGCAAGTAGGTGCTTCATGACGCCTTGAAGCAACTGGTGTAATATGTCGGGTGTGATAGAACGGAATATGTCAGTATGCGGTAGCGTCTCCCAGAATGGGTGGTAAACTGGCTTGAGCCCAGCATTACGACATGCTGCATGAAATGTTGTGGCGTCGCCATCAGCTAACATGTATGCGTTGAGCGCGCTCTTGAGATCCCGGGGTGTGAAAGAAGCATTCTCTCCTAGCTCGCTAGGAGAAACGTTACACTTTGGGCAGCGGCCCTGATACGTGCATGTGACAAGGCACTGCTCAGGGTAGTCACCGACAAAAATCGCGAATATCGGGTGGCATCGGCGCCAGACACCATCGCCGCTCATCATCGCAATCCCAGTCTTGCCATAAGGGCCAATAGGGGCCAGGAAATGACTCATGCAACCGTGAAATAGATTAGTGAGGGCATGGCGGCGCGCAGCCTGATTCTTCATATGATCTAGGCCTGTTATTGGAATATAGCCGATCAGCATTTGAGCACGGCATGAAGGCTTGCGGCGAATGGTTTTGGGAATATTTCCAAGGGTGAGATAGACGGGATATGCACTTTTCCCACGGAAAAGGGTCAGCTGTGTTTTGTCGGACGAAATGATGATCGGGATGATTGTTGCGCCTGGTCGTTGCTGTTCTAGACTTGCCTAGTGCCTTTGTGAATGCCCGTTATGATATGCTAACCTGATTGCGTACCTGCACCGTCCACCACCAATCTCCAGTATGCAATTCATTGTATATCCGGCAGGATCTAGTCTCATCGGTATAGTGGCGTTCGGGCGCGAATGCGAGGTGCTGTGCATACTCCGGCTCTCCATAGAGAGCACGGATGCACATTATGATATCGCGATGGTAAAATGTTACGAAATCCCTCGCCGTCCTAGTCACCAGCGCATTGCCACATGCAACCCTCCTTGCCCTGTCACAGCACTTAGCCGCCTTGAGCCGTAGTTCGTATCCGGCCCGGTTCCCCGCCCAAGATGTCACGTGATGTGCCACCACGTGACCACCAAAGAACAAGACACGTGACCTATGACGTAGAGCATTCCGTCATAAGGATCCAGGCCTTGCCGGAGATCTCCGGCGGAGATCTCCGATGACTCGTTATGACTGAGACTGACTGAGAATGACTCACAGTCTAGACCGCCCCACTTACCCCACAGTATGCCAGGGATTCCCCCTTGCCCCACTTCTATTCTTACGCTTACACCACTTACGCCCTCTGCCCTTATGCCCGTTCACTCCATACGGTAGCCTGACTCATAGGTGACGTCAGTAGGGACTAGACCACGACTCCAACAGTGGAGCGTGCCGGTTATATACATTAGAGCTCAGCCTTCCCACGCAGTAGCATACTTGTATATAAAGCGTCAAGTCAAGGACGGTAACGCCATCCTTGACTTCGTTAACTATCCACACAGTAAACGAATAAAGCCCATAAAGACTCTGCCCTCTTTGTGTGCCGTCGCCGCCTCCTTCGCCCCGCCCCTCATCGCCTTCGCCTCTGAGTGTCGCGCTCAGTCGGCTCCCCTCTCTCACCCTTCGAGCTCGCCGCCTCGAAGCGTACCGCCTGTCATCCTCTCTGAGTCCACGCTAAGTGACTCAGCTCGATCACGTGCACTTCGCCACAAGTCACGTGCCTCTCGCCCCTTTACGACCACGTGCCCCGCCACGCGTGCAAGATCACAAGACATACGAGTGACTTATCGGCCAACACCGAACTACTCTCGTATCAAGCCCCTTTGCCCACTGTCGCCCCAAGTGGACTCGCCGGTTGTAATCGCTGTTACACCAGAACGACCCGTGGTGTCGTAACATAAAACCCGAGAGATTCATGGCCAATGGTGACCTCCTTGCACTTGAACGATGGGCACCCAGTTAATTCATTGTCTATAATATTGTTGAGCTCTCTAACGGTGCTGTATGATAGCTTGAGCTTCTCAACAACCTTCCAAAACAATCAGTACTAGTAGGGAAGAATCGATTTGTCATGCCGCATAAGCACGTACCTCTGGAATGCCGAATAGATCGCAACTGCAGAAGACGTCGGCCCGCGCAATTTAGCCCAGTGCGCGATCTCCCAATCGCATTGTGAATGGAATGGTGCCCAGATATTGTCACCGAGGTCCGTCTGGGTTGATTCATAGATAGGCATGTCACCGGGTCTGCCTATTATTGGTATGCCCGCTGTCTCGATAGGAAAACGCTCAACGGTCACAGTAGGCACCGTCTGTAGTCCCACCGCGGGTAACCCAGTATGGTTAGATGTGGCGGGAACCTCTGAAAGCGATGGCATTGGATTATCATGGTCATTTCTGGCGAGGTCCTGCCCACAGGACATCATTTCAAATAAGTCCGCATCCGCCGCGTCAGCTGCGTCAGCCACATCGACGGGCTCTTCTGTCAGTCGAAATAGTTAGCAGTGCCATGGATGTTGTGAAATGGGGCATTACCGTTGTCCATTCCTGCAGTGGTAAACTCAGCACAGGAGTTCAGTTCCGGCTGAAGAATTGAGCTGTGTGCCTCATGGTCAGCTGGAATATCCATGGCGTCGTTGGGTTCATCCCGAGAACCCCATGTTATGGAACCAACAGGCATTGCCGTCTCAGTAGAGTGAGATTGAGCGGCCAACTGAAGCCCTGTGTGCCAGGCATGACAGACAGCGCGTTTGGTTTTGGCAATATGCTGTGAGTAGCCATTGATGGAAAAGGCTTTCTTACAGCCATGACATTGGATTCGAGTGGCGCTCATAGCAATAGGTAAACGTTTACAGCGGCGAGATGGTCGTATGGAATAAAAGTGGTATTTCAAATAGAAAAGAAAAACTGCGGCATGCTAGTAAACGATAAGCACAGTGACGTCTCGTATAAAAGACAACATACCTGCTGCCCAAATACGCATCCCACCCAGTCCAGTCCTTTCCCTCTCTCGTTTTATACAAGCAATTCTCACTTCACACCTTGAAATTGTCAGCCAATGCCTCCCCGCACGCGTCGATCACGCACCACCCAGGCCACTCTCATGGAAGATGAAAATCAGGTCCACCTGGTGGGTGCACCATCTACTAGTGCACCCAGCCCCGTGACGGCCCCTGTCCAGGGTGTAGAGGTGAGGGCAACTCGTAAGTCCTAGTCAAAGTTCAGTTAGAAAATACATCTCAACATAAAATAAATAGAAAACAATAAACGCACCAATTCCCTAGATGATCCCTTCGGCGGGGATGGAAAGGAACTATGAAGAAGGCAAGGAGAACTGGTCAGTACGGTCTTCACCAGGGGTGACTCGCCACTTTCTCACACCAGCAGCAGTCAGTGGCAAGGGCAAGGCGCATGCCAGTGATTTGAAACGGAGTGAGTCGATGTTCAATTGGAATACCAACTGTGTTTGTTGACTGATGCGTCGTCTTTTTTTTCCCCCTTGTCACCTCAGCTGCGTCGTACTATCCTGGCCGTGATGAGTCGCTCGATGCCGCTCTTGGAGTCAAGAATCCTACCAGCAATCTCAGCCAGGATGAGGAAGACTACCATGTGGAGTCTGAAGACGACTGGTTTGAGCTAGACATGGTCGACTCGGAGGTCACTCGAACTGGTAAGCAGCCCGGGCCATCCAAGTTCACGGAGGCAATGGTGATTGAGGTAAGGGATGTCTTGATAACTCATGCCATCTAAATACTCATGACTACCTGTAGAGGCCATCTTGGGACGATGAAGATAATGTCCCCTCAATCCCTGGGACTGTTGATGTGTCAGACACTGGCATGAACTCGTCAAGTGCCTCTTCCGCTGTCGGGACTGATCAGGGGCCTGTCCAACTTGCCTCCCCATCTGTTCTCCATGGGCAGGAGTCTTTCAATGGACCCATAGGATCGTATTGTCATCTCATTTCTTGATGTGCTATGCTAACACGCTTATTATATAGACGGACTCAGCCCAGCAACACTGACTCAAGAGAGCCTGAGTGCGATGACTTCGGGAGCGACAACCAGCTCAGGACCATTATTGTGGCCTGTTGACACTGATATCATCTTTGCCTCTGGAACCAACCGTATGGCACTGACGGGACAGCGTCCACTAGTTCGCCTCGTCATTCAGGATGCAATTGAAATTCTTCGAGCATCGCTTGTCCTTGTTAATGCGTTCCCGGATGCTGACCTCACCATTTCGCTTGTGAAAGATGCGCTCCTAAGTGCCGCGGACCAGTACCTTCCGGCAACTAGTTGTATGCGTGCGCGGCTTGAGAAGGATGAACAATATTTTACGAAGATTCTTCCTGTGGTAAGCAATAATTATAATTTTTGTGATTATATGACTGAAACGACATTGGAGCGCGCACGCGACTGTCTATATTTCAAGCAAAATCAAGGAGTGTTGTTCCGCTGCCATCATGAAATGGATAATGTCAGCCGGTTCACCATCAGAGGTCATTCGCCTTATTCAAAAGCAACTTTCCAATTATAACTATACCTTCCCAACGGCGTCGAATGTAAGTGACATTTATATAATATAGAGACAACTACTAATTACTTGTCAGAACAATGGTCTTTTGATGAGGTCACATCCCTACCGAAACAAGTATATCATTCGTGTCATCCGTGAGGTCTACTTCTGTGGAGGGAGTGCATCCATCACTACGCGGTTCAACAATCAGTTCCCAGCATGGCAGGGTCCAGATGGTACAATAAAGGCTGAGGTCCCAGTCCCTATGGTTGCTTTGGTGGCGACGGCGGTATGTCATGATGTTCCTCTTATCTGATTTGGTATTAATATTATATAGCTGTATGCTGCTCTGCGTGACTGGCGCACTGGCAAGTTGCAAGTCACCGACTTCTCAGCGAACACATACCTTGATGTCTATCAAGGGCATGTCAATACCTTTTCACACATCAGGATCAATCGTAATGCCGCATTTCATGTGATGATGACGGACATTTATTCTCAAGCTAGGTATGTATGATCCGCTACTAGATGTCACTCCAATTGACAATTTATTAGTGATACTAGTGGATCCCCTCAACTGAAGAGCAGCGTGGCATCAGGTGTCTCAATTGCGGCACTTGACCTTGATCAACTAGAACAGTGATCGCTTAATTAACTTGTTGTCTCAACATGACAGGTTCGACTGGGTCCAGTGTACGTGTTTCCATTATCCAACAGCGCAACACTAACAGTTTCTTGGCAGTCAACAGTGGTCCCCTGCATACCCTTTGTCAATTCTGCTTGCTCCTGTGTCGTACCGCTCCTTTCCCTTCTTCACGTCGCTCCTTTCCCATTTTCACATCACTCCTTTCCCATTTTCATGTCGCTCCTTTCCCTTTTCTTTTCCCTTCTTCGCGTGACTCTTTTCATCACCATAATGTGATCTTATTTGGCAGTAATGCTATTGGACAACTACTGCATTAGTACTTCGTAAATTAGTGATCACCAAATACATATGATGGGATCTCTGACGCATTAACGTGTGATTAGCGATTAATGGTGTGACTAGCGATTAACAGTGCGATTAGTGATTAACAATGCTCATTAATTCTTAACACGCCTAGTTAATTCCTAACACGCCTGGTTAATTCCTAACACGCCTGGTTAATCCTTAACACCAAATTAACTCTGATTAATGTTAATTTAAGCTTAAATTAGGGGGGGTAAGCTAACTTGGTTAATCGTGTTAATCGTGTTAATCGTGTTAATCTCGGCTAAATTAATCAAATTAACTGCTCGCTAACCACGATTAACAAAGTAAGTTTTTCCCGATGTACTGCGTCTCTGCGTCGGTCTGGTAGCACCGCGCATTGATCTTGTCGCCGCCGGTGGCAAACTGCGCTCAGCAGGCTCACGGTGAAGTTGATCGTCGCAGGCGAGGCGAGGCGCAGGCAACTCGTTCGCGTTGCGCTTTCGGGATGGCCAGGGTGTGGCCGGGCAGGTCTATCTCCTATCTCCTATGTGACTACAAAGACCATTTGTTTATGTTTGTACTAGGCACTTCTTTCAAACCATCATGGGTGAGGTTCACCTTTCTATTCTTGACCTGTTTCCTTCGCTCACTTGCATGATTGTAGCTGTACAGTCTTTTGTCTGACCCCAAGCTAGCAACGCGGCTCAGCAAAGATGGCAAATTTCTGAATTTGACTCCTGAAGGGCGTAGCATTATGGCACGTGCCGTTGGTGGGGAGCAAATAGTAACTCGTTTTATGAACAAGACCCTTGTAAGTAGTGATCGAGTCAATGTTGATCTGATAGGTGTGCGTTTCCTCCAGAGCCTTATTCTATGCAATCTGAAGGCTGACCATCTATCTAAAGGGATCCTGCACTCAGGACTCCAGAGATGTCCACATCCATCCACTCAATGATCGCTACAATATTGTCTATTGGGGTGGAGATGCAGCTGAGGCACACAGGCTTTGGACCTTCCAAATCTCTCACAGTCATCCTATCATCCAAAGTTTTCCTGTGGTTTTTCACCCCAGCTGTGACTCCCCAGTCAATTTGAAGGAGAATGGTATCACTGTATTCATGCTATCTGGGAGTGGGAAGGAGTTAAAGGAAGGTCATTTCATGTGCCTGGAAGGAGCTGTCGTCCTTGTAGACATCACATCCACTCATGGCACAACCACCATCCCTGTTATTTTTCCTACCCGTTTACATGATGATCAATTCCCCCCAGGCACTGTAAAACTACCTTTGTGATTGGTACAACCCTCCCCCCCTCACTTGCTGGTTGTAATATAGGTAGTGACAAGCATAGCCTATTTATATGCAGTTCTCAAAAGATGACGCACTTCTATGCTGCTATTTGTAATCAGACAAGAGAGGTGGCGGATAGTGAATTGAATATCTAAGAGCTTGACGTCCATGTTCCCGGAGTGCGGTCTCTAGTCCAGAAACAATGCTTCCTAGATACACACGTCCTCTGCAATATTGGACCATTTCGAACTTCGAAAGTGACCCCACGTGACCACGTCAGCTGGAAGCCGAGCAATAATACTCATATGGGAAGGCGAAGTCGTGAAGTGGAAGCTCAGCAAGAGAAGGTTCAACTGGGAGAGAGTGGGCAAATACACGAGCATCTCGATAGGAGCGATATATGCGGTTGCAGTGAAGTGCGCGGGCCTAACGCACGCGCGAGTCCGAGTGAAAAGCGCAGGACCGTCCTGGTCAGACCAAGGCGGACAGGTCGAGCTGATAGGGGCGTCGAAGCTTCGGTCGGCTGAGGCGTAGCGAAGGCAGCGAGGGAGAGGATAAAGAGCGAAGCAGAAGGAGATGAGGAGGAGGAAAGACGAGGTGATTGATCCGTTCCGGAGCACGCGTTGGCCCGATTGCCTAAGCGAGTGTGTCGAGAACCGAGAGGGAAAAGGGGAAAGGAAAAAGGGAAAAGAGAGAAGCAGATCACGCAGAGACGTTTCGAGAACAGTGGGAGTCGATTTCCACAAGGCTGAACTGCCCCTACATCAGGGGCTTCTGTGTACTTATATACATTTTGGGCGCGTTAATGATTCTGCGTACAATAAGGTCGAAAGGGGAAGGAAAGAGGCTGAGTAAGGGAGAGGCGGCGCTGTGGAATGTAAAGGGACGTCGGGCGCGCAGTTACGGATCATGACTGTATGGAAGAAAAAGATGGCCGAGAGCATTCGTGGCGTCGAGCGACGCCGGCATAGGGAAGTGAAGACCTAGGACGCATTCAGAGAAGGGGATAGCCTGTAAGAGAGATGGTGAGAGCGGCGACGTTCAGGTAACATGTAATAAGAGTTCGCTAGAGAGAATGGGGAAGGAAAATAAAGAAAGAAAAAGATTATGGGCGTACGAGTTAGTCTCTATACAGCTTTTGGTTACGCAGCTCTTCGACGAGGGAGGTCTCGGAGAGCGTCATCGAAGTTGAAGGACAAACCGCGAATGGAGGGGCGTCTCAGTTCACAATTATGGCATCACGGGCGCCCCGAAGTGTCGTGTTCCGAGCACAACGGGAAGCCTCACCTTACAGCAGGGATGAGGGGGGTGAGGGGTGTGGGGACTTGCGTGGAGGAAATTAGTAGCGCTCAAGTCGGTAGCAAAATGCCATCCAGACCCGGGCCATGACGGAGATAGCAGAGATCGGGCGCGTACCCTCCGTCTAAGAATGTGCGGGCCAGAATCGTTCCATCTGACGGGGATGACGAAAGCTCAAGGAAACCCAACGGCGGAGCAGGCTCAGCTTATAACTTGTGCCGAGTGTGACCAAGCGCGCAAAGCCCTAGGGAAGATCGTAGTCTCAGTCGATGCGATCGTGGGGTGATGGGTTTGTATCGTAGGGACCGTGCCATCTCGTTCGCGGCCCACGTTGGTGCGCCCGGAGATTTTTTTTTTTTTGAGCACACGATTCGATGGTGTGATTGAGCGCTGGTGTCGGCGCCTGGGGGATATGCCGTATACAGTCTCTCATGAAAATGTGGAGTTCTGTACTAGGCAAAGATTCTGAGATCCGTTCGTTCGAACGCACGTTAGAGTACAGTAGTTACGTGTCGATTGCATCCGAGTCGTCTGCAGGGAAGTAACTCGACCCCTCGGTCGGGCCAGCTTGGGATCAAACAGGGGACAAATTTAGAAAGTCTATTCTTCGACGTACGTAGTACAACGAAAAGAAGTTCATGTGCGCCACCTACAACAATGTATACAATCAATAAGCTGATGCCGACTCCGATAGACCTGGATAACTTATTTAAATGTGGTGAGGCTACGGTGATTGAGAGGTCGGAAATAGTCCATAGCCGTGTAGAATAAAGTGCATCTGATGGGAGGGGCTATACAATTTCCTGATCATCCATTCACCGAGGAGCGAGGCTTGTACGTACGAGTGGGTGCGTTTCTGGGGTGCGCGTTGAAGGGGCGCGACTTGTGCGCCATCAAGATACCACCACCCATACGTGCCGGGGGCGTTCGGTCGTGCTTCTGCCGCAAATTTTCTTATGCGAGGGTCGGTCACGTCTGACTAGTAGATCAGTAGAGCACGAGAAAAGGAAGAGTATACGAATATACACACTGTGTGACGGCTCATTCGTCGTCGACGTCGAGATCGCCTTCGATCCCTACACCCTCGCCGGCGTCGATGTACTCTATCTCGTTATCATCGTGCTCCCACAGCGGAGCGTCCAAGTCCATATCATCGTGGGGCATAGCGGGCGTCTCGTCGACGATCTCGAGCATCGACTGGGCAACGAGGGGGCGCTCCGTGGCGGATGCGGATGAGGGCGGCGGCGCGGTGAGTGAGGAGCGCACGACATCTAGCACTTCTTCCATGCAGTTTCCCAGCCTGTCTTCCAGTTCCTCGACAATCTGCGAAGATAAAAGTGAGCGAGCAAATTCGGGGAGGGGGAGGCACGTACGACGTAGAGCTCGACGGGCTCGACGGGGGTAAGGTTGACGACTTGGAGTTTCTCGGCTTTGGTGAGGCCGAAGGGAGCAAGTTTTTTCGTGAGGGATTGGACACTCTGGGCTGTCTGCACGCGCGTAGGCTGATAGTCGGCCGTGAGGTACTGAATGGCCTTACGTACGGCACGTCAGAACGTCATCTTGTCCTGGAAACAAGAGGTATGGAACGTACCTCGACCTCGATCGTGCGCAGGTTCTCTGAGACTGTGAGTGGCGGGTCTGGGCTGGGGGGCGGAGGCTGGCCAGTGGCGGCGGCGGCGTCCTCTTCTTCCTTCTTTAGACGTTGAGCGGTACGTGTACGGGCGATGTGGTCGGCTTCGAGTTCTCTGAGAAGTTGAAGGACTTCATAATTTGACAATAAAGCTGCTCTGGTGTTCAAAACCTGATGAAAATGATAAAAAACGAGAGGAAATACAAGACGAGTTGTGACTGACCTCCATGAGATGATGACCGAAAAAGGGAAATAGTGAGTACGGCTAAAGGGGTTCAACCCGGCATCAACTCTTTGACGACACGACACTCATCTCTGCTATTTTTTTTTTCTGCCTTTTTTTCACAACAAAAGCAAAGTTCTATCTCGACACTATCAGTGCTCAGGACATATGAATCGACCAGGTACTCCTTTACACTCAATTTTCATCTCCAGAGTCTTATCGCTAATCCACAGGTCAACCTCCCCAACGACCACCAAGTCTCGGTCCCGCTCCTGGCATCGGTGGGCCATTCAGGGGTCCATATCCAACATACGGCCTCCCTCCGAGAAATATTGTCCCAGGTTACCCAACGCCTGGCCTCCAAAATCACCGCACAACGCAAAGTTTGGTACCGCAGTCGGCACCTGGTGGATTTGTTCAACCGCGTACCCCAACAGGTTTTCCCTTTACCGGCGCGACTCCCCAACAGCAACAGCAATCTCAGTCACAGCAATCTCACCCACAGTTACCCCTTGCACCCCATCAGCAACAACAGCCTCTTACCAACGCGCATCCGAGCCTATCCCATCTCCAGAGTACTACGCCTAGTATAGGTGGTGGAGGCGGCGCGGCTCCTTCCGTATCGTCTACCAGCGAACTCGGACTCGACCCGAACGATTTCCCCGCGCTCGGTGCCACCCCTTCGACCGCGACGTCTACAAGCAATACAACCCCCGCGACGAGCTACGCATCGCAGGCGGGAACTGGTGTGCCACCTTCTGGTAGCAGCGGTGCAACATTAGGAGGCTCCGCCCTGCCTCGTGACTTTACGGCAGATGACTTTCCCGCTCTAGGTGGTGGGCCTGCGCCCCCACAACAACCCCAGCATCAACCTTCTTCCCAACAACAGCCCTCTCAGGTACAACCCCCTCAGCCATCATCACACGACAACCACCCTCCGGGACTAAGTGGTCTCCCGGGGAATCAGCAGCAGCAACAGCCCGGTTTACTCAATCTCGGTCCCCGAGCGCTACAGGGTCTCCAGTCCGAAACGGAAAAGCAGCGGGTGCGTGACCCATTATCCCCACGCCTGTGACGTGGCTTAGCTTATACGTATGAATGAATGGGCTCGTGGGCGTTCATAGCATAATATGAAGCTGAATGCGGCGGCGCAGGCAGCGTGGAACCAACCTACCCCCGCCGCACCTGCGCAGGGTCAGGCACAGTCATCATATCAGAACGGAACACAACCACCACAACAGCAGTCACTACATGCACCCCCGGGCGTCCCACCTCCTCCATCTTTCTCCCAGCAGCCCACACAACAAGGTCAGAGCCAGGCGCAAGGACAGGGCGCACCGTTCGTGGGAAACGGGACCACAACTGGAAATGGCACAGCACCTACGGGCAACGGAAATGGAACGGCTGCGGAACCTCAAGGACAGTCTGCGCCCGTGCCCCAGACGCCTGCCCAGCAAGTACTCATGTCAGCCGCGGATCGCTGGGGTCTACTCGGTTTACTTGCGATGATTAAGAACGCGGATCCGGATCAGGCGCTGCTATCTGTTGGGACAGATCTCGGCACGATGGGGCTGGACATGCAACAGCAGGGGTGCGCCTTTTCTTTCCCGTCTCCTTTTCTTTCCGTGCCGACCTGAGCCACACAGGAATTTGTACTCGACGTTCATCACGCCTTGGGCCGATTCGAGTGCTGCACATTCTGTGGAACCTGATTTTCATCTACCCGGATGCTATAATGTACAGCCGCCCCCACCGGGGCCTGGAAAGGCTGCTGCGTTCAGTGACGAGACGCTGTTTTTCATGTTCTATTCGTCGCCGCGGGACGCGCTGCAGGAAATTGCAGCGCAGGAGCTGTAAGCCACCATCCGCCTCCCACCCTCCAGCGGGGGCCTTTGCTGAGACCAGGACAGGTACAACCGCAACTGGCGATACCACAAAGAGCTACGCATCTGGCTGACCAAGGAGTCTGGCACGTTGGCGTCGCAGAAGGTGCCCGGTGGGGAGCAGGGTACGTACACGTTCTGGGACCCAGACAACTGGGGCAAGGAACGGAAGGAGATGGTCGTACTGTACGCGGACCTAGAAGAAAAGAGCCTCATGGCCCCGCCCGCGGCCACGTTCGCCCCGGGGGGTGTGCAACCAGGAGCGCCACCGCAGCTGCAGCAGATGCAGATAGGTCAGATGGGCCAGATGGGTCAGGTCCAGCCGCAGGTGCGCGGGGCGTTCCAGGGCGTGAGCATGGCGGCGATGTGAGGTGTGATGGAACCACGGACACTGGGCTTTCAAATTTCGTGCTTTTGCTATTACTACTGGCTGGTCGAGGAAGGGGGCTGACTCGCATTATACATTGACCACGACGTTGAATTCCCCTTTTACTTTTACTTTTACCTTTTTTTTTTTTTCTCTTTTTTCGCCACTTGCCGTGTGCTGTATCACTAGTAGTTTGTGTCCTCCCACTTGTCTATTGCAATGGCACGATAATCTTTATTGTCTTATCCTTGTATAACTCTACCCATCCAGGGACTGCCGCGGCCAACCCGCGCCACACACCGCACTCGCTTTTCTGAAAAAAGAAGAAAAAATTATCGCTGTCCATTTTCCTTGATTTCCTTATCGCGCCCAGGATTCATCAGGGAGTATAAAATCGAATACTGTATGTCACTCTCATCGCCGTCGCCGCCGTCGCCGGAATCGATGCAGACTCGGATGATGGCGGCTGCCGCCGCCGCCGCGACGGGCATCGGTGGCCTGTCCGACGACGATCTGCTAGACTTGGGCGACCGTTTGCCCGCTCTCAACAGCACAGGCCACGTCTCGCATTGTGTGAGATGTTTGGACGGGTTGCCTGCCAGCCTCGTCGAGATGGACGCTTCGAGGTAAAAAAAAAAAAATAATAATTACCCCTATAATGACCTCCCTTCTTCCTTCCCTTCCTAAACTTGAACACTCCTCCCACACAGAATGGCGATTGCGTTTTATTGTTTGGGGACGCTCGACGTCACTGGATACGCGGAACGCAGGATATCGCCGTCGGATCGGAAGAGCTGGAAGGAGTGGATTTGGGACCAGTACGTTGGTGAGCGGCGCTCCCTCCGAGTCGGTGCGCGGAGGGCTGACGTTTCCCGTCCCGTCACGGTCCCGATCCGTTAGGAGGCGGGTTCCGTCCTGGTCCGTCGGCGAGTGGGAAGGACGACGGTGATCATCCGGCACAGGTGCGTTCTCTCTCTCTGTCGCTCGCCTTTTCGTCCCTTGTGGGCGCGCGCGCGCGCTAGCGAGACCCCGACTGACTGACTGACTGACTGACCACCAGTCCTCCGGAGTGGCGGCGCCGCCCCATCTGATCATGACCTACTGCGCGCTGCTCGCGCTCGCGATCTTAAGGGACGACTATGCGCAGCTGGACCGCGCCGCGCTCGCGCGCATGGTGGGCGCGTGCCAAGGCGCGGACGGAGGGTACGTGCGGCGCAGTTGTTCCTTCCCCCCCATTGATACTGATGCTGATGCTGATGCTGATGTGTGTCGCGTGTCGCGTGTGTTGATTTTCCCTTCCGGGCGTGACGGCGGCTATTAGATTCGCGACGATGCCCGGCGCAGACGACGCCGATCTGCGCATGACGTACTGCGCGTTCGTAGTCTGCGCGCTGCTCGACGACTGGTCCTGCATCGACCTCCCACGCGCGCTCTCGTACATCCAACGCTGTCGGGTGCGTGTTTTCTCTTACGCGCGTACCACCCTTACCCCCCTACCTACCTTGTCTCGGGACCAATATTGTGTTGTGTGCTGATGCGAGAGGGGCGTTGTGGTTTTTGTGCGCGTGTCTCCAGACGTATGAAGGCGGGTATGGCCAGACGCCGCTCGGCGAGTCGCTCGGCGGACCGACGTACTGCGCGCTCGCGGCTATGCATCTCGTGCCGGCGGAACACGAATGCGCGTCGCGGGCGCGCTTGCAACCCGCCGAGTGGCGCGCGACCGTGCGATGGCTGTTGCACACGCAGGCGCAAGCTAGCAGCGGAGGAGGAGGAGGAAGTGGGGGAGGAGGCTTTGCTGGGCGGACTAACAAGCTGGCGGACGCGTGCTATGGGTTCTGGTGCGGCGCCGCTCTCGCCGTACGCCCGTCCCTCTCCCCTCCCTTCCGTCTTGCGATTCCTCACACCGTAGCTGTTCTCATCCCACCAACCAACCACACGGGCTGGCGTCCCCTCCCCTCCCTGATCAGATCCTCGGCGCGGACGCTTTGGTCGATGCGCGCGCGCTCGGCGCGTTTCTGGCAGGCTGCCAGTACAAGTTTGGTGGGATTGGCAAAGCGCCCGGCGAGCATCCCGGTGGGCCGTCTTTTCACTTTTCCTGCAGCGCCTTTCCTCCCTTTTTCGCCGTTAAAAACTCTAATGCTCCGCGCGTGCAGATCCATATCACACGTATCTGTCGATTGCGGCGGCGTCGGTCGTCTCGCCGGACCCGGCGTGGAAGTTGCAGCCCCTTGACCCACTCATTAATGCGACGCACGAGACGGCGAGGTGGGCAAAGGATCACGTGTGCAGTGCGCCCTGTGAGCCGAAACGGTAGCAGCATTGTTCCCCGCGGGGGTAATGGCGATCCGGAGCAGTGTGAGACCTAGGAAACGGGAAGTGTGGACGGCATAACGATAACTCTGTACAACTGCTATGAAGACACGACGTCATTTTCATGCTCTTCCGGTCTGCGCATACCCTCTAAGAAGCGGATGGTTGTCACGTGTAACATAGAGTATACCATGGGGGGGGGCGACCGCGCCTCGTCGGGTTACCTCGCCGGTGACCCCCGCTTGGATAACCAAAAGATAACCAGCTTGGTATACGGTATACCGCGAATCGAGAGGCCGAGGTAGGTAACCTAGGGCTCCCGATCGATATAAGTACTGCAATCCCCCCAAAAGCCACCCACTGGCAACTTCTCCCACTTCCTGAGCTGAGCCAAAGAAAAAAAAAGATTATGACTTCCAGCGCCGACGCCGAGTCGGGTGTCCCCACAAAGCAAACCTTCGTCGTCTGGGCGCCAGACTGCACAGACCCAGACGCACTCTCGCGCCGACTCGCAGTGCGCGCAGAGCACCTCGGGCGCATCAGGCGGCTCGCCGCCGAGGGCTTCATCAGTTGAGTAAATAAATCTAATCGCTTTCTTTCCTCCCCTCCCCTCCCCGCCAGCATTCTGATTCTGCATCACGTCGGTGTGGATGATAGAATTCGGCGGTCCGGTGGCCGACCCAGAGACCTCGGACAAGTTCAACGGGAGCTTACTCATTGTAGAGGCGGAGAGCGCCGCAGCGGTGCGCGCCGTCCTGGAGCAGGACGTATATTGGACTGGGAATGTGTACGTCGGCCCGCTACCCCCCACCTTTTTTTTTTTTCTTTGGACGTCTGATTTTGTGTCTGTGCGTTGGCCCCACTTTGGACTTCGCGGTAGTGCAGTGGGATAAAGAGAAACTTGATATACGGGCGATCTCCATTGTGTTCAATCCGCACTAGACCAAGTGCTGATATGACCAGATCTAATCGATAATCTGCCGATGAAGCAGTAGATAGCGGAATGATTGGAGTGGTTCATCAGAGCGTACAGTACTACTACAGTAGTACAGTATCAACCAGGGACACAATGATTGGGTGCCGCTGCACTAGTGGCACAGAGTGGCAGCAACGAGACTAACTTGGTAAGTCAGTATCCGTAGGCAGGCGGTGTACGTCAACAATAGACGCCCGTGCGAGCCACAATGACCCAAAACATCCGGCAGGATTCAAGGTGTCTGGGACTCTGGGTTGGGGACTTCGCCCAGGCAACTATAAGGGCGTGCAATAAAATTCCCAATTGGAATCGAGGAGCTCGCCGGGTGCAGCATCGTCGGGACGCGTTTAAGTTCATGGCTAGAGCATTGGACGTACTTCTACCAAACGTAACTGAACGGCCTACTGTAATCGGAACAAGGGCAAGGGCCGGGCTTGCACTGTTTCATCTCCGAGTCTACTTATAATACTGTATCGCGCACCAGATATGATTACTGGATTTGCAATATTATTCAAATGGCAATCACAAGGCCGGCAAGATTATAAACTTGTTCCCAAATGTGCGACATGATAGAAAAACCCAAAAGATGTCCCACTGGCACCACCTATTAAAGCTCTCTCCTTCAGCTTCAGACTCCCATACCCACTCACACCTTCCTTACACCCTTACGGGGTCACGGTGCCCATTGCCCCAGGTCACAACCCCAATCGTTCCATTTCCGCACCGACAAGCACAATCATGATGCCGCCACCTCCTAATGAGCTGTATACCGCATTTTCTTTCATTGGCTTTGTGATGTGTGCTACTCCCATGTACTGGCACCTTGAAGGTCAGTTGTATTGTACGAATCCGAGTCGTCAAAGTACGGGGTTTAAGGATCCACGCCGTAGCTCGGAACATCGGAACATGCTTGTACATGGCATGGACTGGTCTCGGTTGTCTGATACAGTGCATCAACTCCATCGTATGGAACAAAAACATGGTCAACAGGGCCCCGGTCTACTGTGACATCGGTAAGCGCCTGATGTGTTGCTTCCCGAACGTTCATTGACGGATTCTATAGCGACCCACATCCAAATTGGGCTCAACGTTGCAATCCCGGCTTGCTCCCTTTGTATTAACCGTCGCCTCTATAAGATTGCCACTGATCAGGGTGGAATGGCCACACGCGAAGAGAAACGCCGTGGGATGATCGTTGACCTCCTCATTGGTCTCGGCATTCCAATCCTCCATATGGTGGTTCGTGAGTGCGCTCAGTGGTCCTATTGACAGCCATTTGTCTAAATAGTTTCGATGCAGAGTATGTTGTGTCGGGACGTCGTTACGTGATCGTTGAGGATTTTGGGCCCAGCCTCCATACAGTGTTGAGGCTACCCTCCCTCTTTCTCTTCTCGGCATGGCCCATTGTGATTGGCTCCGTGTCTCTTGTCTACTGCGGTAAGTATCTGGCCTTATCTTCGCCTTTCAGTCCTGCAACTCATTATCGACAGTCAGGTCTATCTATCATCTCTACAAGCGTCAGGGTCAGCTCAGTGACACGACATGTTTTGGCGGTGACCTGAATCGGAGTTTCTACATCCGCTTGATGATGCTTGCCGGTGTCGAGATCCTTGGGACAATCCCGCTAGCGTCGTTTTTAATAGCAATCGCGATCAAGCGAGGTCTCACGCCGTGGGTGGCTGGGCCGACGTCCATAGCTACTATTCCGTGATTGCACAAGTCCCGAGTATCGTATGGAAGCATGATTGGTATATGGCTCTCGTGGTCGAGATGTTCCGCTGGTCGCTTGTCCTATGTGCTTTCGTCTTCTTCGCGTTCTTTGGCCTTGCGGAAGAGGCACGGCGCAATTACCGTCGCCTGTACAGGTGGCTTGCCAGTCTTTTCGGCTACTCTACATCGTCTGGCGCCTCCATCGCGTTATCGGATGCGTAAGTACTAGCTCAATGCGCTGATTATGAATGTTAGGCTCATGTCTTTTCAGAACTTCGACATTACCCCCACTGGAGAGCAAAGCTGGTGGCGCCATGGTCTTCGTGGTGCATTCAAGAATGAGGCGTGATTCCACCGATTCGTTCTCCGACCAACGTTCCATCTCGTCTATATCCACGCCTAGCGAACCGAAGCCGGACTTAAACATCGAGCGAGTTTCACTCTCGGGGTCTACGGCATCATTCTCTGGGTCCAGCTCCGCGACTGGATCGCAGGACCAGTTACCCCAGCTGCCCAAACCTACCCCAGTGTGCGTTCCTGTTCCATCCCGACCCCGTGACACGGTGGCCAACTCAACGATACGACCAACATCTACATACTCGTCCGATGCTGCTGACACCGTCTGAGCCTGTCTCATTCGCTATTTTGTCCTCCAGATTCCGGACCTCTTTTGTGTGTGTGTCTTACTACATCCGCACTACTATCACGTGTCCTGGGTTGCAAAATGGTGGGGAGTTGCAAAACATGGTTTTTTAAGAGATCGGAAGGCCTTCTGAGCTGATCCTTCTTTTGTACAATAGACTAGATAAGGATCTCACAAGAAAAGGGATCCTATCCATGAACCATGTTATTTAGTGTCGTGCAGCCCACACAGTACAATCTACATCTACGCCACCGTATACAGTACCATTCTGTCGGAGATCCTAACGGCAAGGTTTGTAAGACATGACAGATGTGACTGGCGGTGAGTGGCAAATCTGAGAGTGGTGGATGATAGTGGTGATAGCTGTTCAGAGGGGCGCCGGGAAGGACCACGACTTGGGGAGGGTCGTATATACGAGGCCAACCAGGCTTCGGAATATCGCAAGTGAGTCCTCAGTTGGGTGTTCTACCCGGGGTGTCCGACTGACGAGACAGGCATTTATGGGAAGGGGAAGGGGGAACTCTGCGTCTTTGTGTATCTGTATATCGATATATAATGTAGCAACGAGAAAAAAAGAAACCAAGATAAGGTCGGTAGGTGAAGAACGGGGGTCGAAGGAAATCGAATCACAGGGTCACGTCCTCGTTGATGGGGGGCAATTTCTCCCCTTGCTCAAGGGCCGTGACTGCTCCAGCGGTAGCAGCGGCCTCGATGCGACGCTTCATCTTGATCTCCTTCACCTTCTCGCTTGCGTTGTGCACAAAGTCGGTCGGGAACACAATCGCCCTGTCGAGCGCGACAGGGAGACCGCGGTGCCTGCCACGCAGCATGACGATACAGATGATCAGTTTCGATAGCTTGCTCATCGCGCCGGAGAGTGAGTAATTCCTCTGTTTAACGAAGCGGCGGCGGCAAAAGGAAGGAACGTTAATAATTGGTATGTGGAGGAAGGGAAACAGAACTCTAACTGATGGGATGCCCAGCGAGAGCCCAACGGTGCCGTAGGCAGAAACAATTTCAAAGACTACTCGGGGTGTCAGCGTGTTAAAAAAGTGATAGGATAGTACACAACGCACAGACGGCGAAGATTGTGAACCAAGATGCGTTCTCTGGATCCCTTAGCTGACCGCGCTGTTCCCCTGTCAGCACGCGCGGCTATTAATAGGTTTATATTCAAACACGTACCTCGGCAATACAAATAAGAAATAGCGCGAGAGCGAGCCACCACATATCTAGGATGTTGTTTTAAGTCGGGGTTGTAAAGATGAGCTGGCGTACCGCGTACCGAACGAAAGCTGCCGACGCACGTGCCGCCCAAGATAGCGGCCCCAAATCGCGACGCGCGAGTCGGTCGTGGCGTAATCTGCCTCATTCTCGATGTCGGGGTCATCCTCTTCAAAAATACCGAGAGAGCGTTCTTCGTAGACATTTGTCGAGCGCACACTGCTCCTTAAATCAGCCAAATTCAGGCGCATTTTGAAGCATATGAGCCCCACCTCATTGCCACCGGGTAAGGTGCCACGTACATCATCACAAAGTAGAGCACTCTGGTCGTCACAAATTCAATAATTGGCGACGTGCTCACGACGTAGCAGTGACACCTACTGTAGTGCCGGCGCAAGGATAGAGAGCGCGATGGACTGAAAGCCCGCAAACCGTACTGCGACCGCCTGCACGAGACCGAGTATGAACCGCCGGCCAACTGGAACCGCGTCGAAAGCGGGGATTCCGATATTCAGTACGAGGAAGAGGAACCAGTCGGTGAAACTACGTGGGCATTATTAGGATGCCCAACAGGGTACCGGTACGCCACATGCTTACTTCAGAATAACCAGAACCGTGAGGAGAAACCAGGTTTGTCGTGAAGGGAAAAGATAGATGAAGCAGCGTCGCGGATGGTCAAGTAAAAAGTGGAGGGTTCCTCGCCATTTGGATCGTTTCGGAGTCAACTTGTAATGAACCCATCTGCTCGGTTGAATGTTAATCGGCGTAATCTTGGAGGGTAATGGCTGAGGAACGGACATGCAAAACCTGAGACTGATTGACGAAGCCTCTATCAGTTGCTGTAACTATGAAATGAACTACACGCACAATATAGGCTATGCAATAGCTTGAGTATGAGCAAGGAAACTGAAAGGCAAAACACTCACGAATCCCGTATTTCCAGCGAGCGCTAACCATACCATGAACATGAGCAATGGGTATGCTGTCTGGAAAGGCACCAGGTTCTGATCTACCAGCGAAAATCCTGTGTTTGCCCAAGCACCAACAATTTGGAAGGTAGAATACCTAAGAGGTAGGCCAGTGCAACTCGTTAGGCAAGATCAGTAAGCAGCAGCTGGACCAACCCACCAGATCGGGTTAATGACACGGTGTTGGTTCGGGGGCAGAAAGTTATCCTTCCATTTTGCCATCGACATGTAGGGAGCAAGCACCGCAAATGGTATCAATAGCGTAACGATATAGTACTGGGCATGCGCTTCGTAAATACCCATTTTGCTGAGTAGGGAGCAAAGACAATGCACTAACCCCAGAGACAGTCCAAAGCAACACTATCAGAGCGCGGTACTCCACGCCACCTAGTTCTTCGTAGTCGTCCTGCGACAGTCCAATGAAGCGCGAGTTGTGCCCAACTCGGGCATTAAAACTGAGGTATGAGACGGGACGTGCGCCAGGAGGTACTTCCCCTTGTTCCGAGATGAATAACCTTGCCCTCGGCATAGTGAGCGTTCGGTGCAAGTTCTGCTTGAGCGAGGGGAAGAGACGGTGCAGTAGCTCTATAAACCAATTCAACGGACTACCGAAGCCACCAAAAGAGTCATCTCGGTATTGTGGATTAATAGTTTGCACTGTTCCGCGCCTTGTTAACCCTGCAGACTATATTCAGTTTAAGCTTATTGAGGATTTCAAGTTATTGACTCGGACGAAGGTACCGTTCAGGTGAAGTCTGGTGTATTGAGACAGCAGAGGCTAAGGGCGATTCTCGGTGTATGCCATATTGGTTAGACCCTTCGCCCGGCCTCATAATTGGACTTCCGTCAGGCAGAGCATAGGAGGGAGGTATCCCCCCAAAGTCAGTCGAGGGGATCTGTCTTGGTTCCGTGTCAACACGGCGGATCAGAAAGCGCGAAGGTGCCGTATTATGGATACTACGGTCGTTGGCATCCTGACTCGTTGACCGCTGGATAGATTGGGTACGACCTCGGGTAACATCCTGCGTGTTAGTACGTTCAAACTCTGATCTGACTACCAGGTCGAGATTCTTTGCGAAGTATTGCTTGCGCACATAGACTAATACTAAAGAAACAAACACCTTTGTATACGGTGAATGATCAAGTCCAAAGCCAGATGACTAGAAACCAAAACATACCGGACTCCCGACGAGAGAGACAAAAACGATTATGACTTGTTGCCACGGTGTAAGCGCGCTCAAGTCAACTGTGGCAAGCCCAGTACCCGTCATCCCGCTGATACACACAAAGAGAGAATCGATGTATTTGATGTCGAAAGATCCATTACAAGCAGAGAGAATGCCAGCGGAGATGATCGGAAGAAGAGTGCTAACCAGGAATGTTAATAAATGTTGATATGCCGGAAAGATCACTCACAAAAAGATAAGATGAATTCGAAAGAAATTGAGCTCATGCCTGAGTAAAGTCACCCAATTGCTTTCCGTCATAGGATATAGAAGGGTCGAGGGCGTTCTGGGAGATTGGATTACAGTGCGATAAGTTATCCGGGGTGGTACATCGCGTGATTAGAAGCAAGAAGCACAAGGCTCTGGAATGGAATGAGGCCTTGGGACGCCCGGACCGGGGAAAGCAACGGTAAAATCCGCGACCCACTTCTCTCTCAGAGTCAGGTGACGGAGATCAGGGGCAATCAGATAAACATCTTGGCCCACACATGTACTGTACAGCGGAATACTGTAGTCAGGTACACCAAAGCCGGCGCTTCAGCTTTTCACCTTACTATACTGTACTTCCAAAATCCAATCGTCAGCACCGTGGCATGACATGCATGACGGGCTAAAATTTTGTAAGCGAGGCGGATATCGTCGAACTCGCCAGCCTCACCCGTGGTCCAGACAAAATCAATATTTCTAGCCACCACCCCGGGGGCTGCCGACTTATTATCGCTCCCTTCGGGGATGCATACGAAAAAATTGGAACGATACAGAGAAGATTAGCATGGCCCCTGCACAAGGATGACACGCTGTTTCAGAGTGGTAGACCTACGGGTCTCAATATTTATTTTTCTCTCAGGTCTTAAAACAAGAGTTGATTGTCACGGCCCTTCAATCGTCTGGGACATGTTCTACCTGTTCTACCTTTTTCTGTTACTTCTCATAGACACGGTACAACCTTGGTCTGGCCCTCACAAAGCGAGATTGCACACTACATCTCCGACCAACCTTGCATCAAGAACAGAGTTCTTTACCATCTTCCTCCAACATGAGCGATTGTGGCAGCTCAGCTCTTGTCCCTAGGCATTGACGCCTGCGCGGCCTTTGTGTGGTGGTCCCACTTTGATTGCCTCCTATCAAAATGCACAGTGGGGGCTACGTATGCCCCATCCCGAAAGTCTCCGCCGGCACTCGTTGCATCTGCATTACATCCGCATCACAACCCAAGTCGAACTATTATAGCAGAGAGCAGGTGAAAGCGTCACGTCCGTTGACTTGCGTTTCTAGCTCCCACGCACATAAGTTAGACGGAAGTACGTCCACTTTGCATCATCTTAGCTAGACCCAACAAGTCGATCCACCCACTTCCGCATTTTGTACTGCCAAAGATTCATTGTCATAATCCATCGCATGGTTCACCAATGGGAGTATCGGGGCGCACAGCCTATCAAAACTGGTATGTATCCCCCAAAGCCCGTCATTGATTCACCACCCATTCAGACTAGTGTCCTCGGAGCTCACATTCCCTTGCAAGCAGCGTAGGCGCCCCCGGGAAGCGCGGGAAAATGTCAACCTTGAACGGGACGGGACGACTAGAAGCCGAGACAGTCAGCTCTGGAGGTCTAACAACCGGGGAATGGGATGTCCTAGAGGACACTCACACGACAAGTCCATTCTCTATACATCCATCCACGTCAATCGGGAAGACGTGACCGTTTTCGTCTTTCGCGGGCTCGATTGTGCACGCCCACAACATCATCGCGATGTCAATGAAAAGCGAGTTGTTCGCAACATGTTTCCCCACGCAAACCCGCCTCCCGAAACCGTAGGTGACATGACCCTCTTTAGTTTCTGGTGCACGTGATATAATGTCTCCGTTCTTATCCAAAAACCTGGCTGGGTTGAAGTGGGCAGCGTCTGCGCCGTAGATTTTGGGGTCACGGTTGAGGTGCCAAACATTGGCCATCATGATGGAACCCTTAGGAATGAACATGCCGTTATACCAGTCACCTTCGGTTGAGAGATGCGGGAGGCCAAGAGGGTCCACGGGACGCCACCGAAGCGCCTCCTTGACCATGGCACGAATGTAGGGTAGATCCTGGCAGTCAAGAAATGTGGGAATCCGCGTTCTCCCAACAACGGAGTCGAGTTCTTCCTGGGCGCGCTTCTGTGTCTCTGGATATGTGACCATCGCGAGCATCCACCAAGCCATGATTGCTGATGTCGTCTCCGCACCTGCCGCGCTAACCGATATGAGCACCGTGACCATAAAGCCAGGATGTGGGCAGGTGTGTGCACGTACTACATGGTAGCTGCAAGCCAGGAATTCTCGAGAGGAGACAGCCCATACCTCTCTGCGCCCTTGATCAAGGAGCCTACGAGACTAGAACTATCTATGCCTTTCGACTGGAGTCCTATAAGCAAGGCTCAGTCGCTGACTGAGAGGCGAAACAGACCAACTTCTCGTGTACTCCATTGAATAGATTCTCGAACATGACCGAATCCCTCTCGTACCAATACTCCGCGTCACGCTTCCATTTGGCAAATCTGTAGGAGTGTAACGGGTCGATTCATTGTCGCATCCAAAGAAACCACACACCTGCTGGGAATGTACATCATCCATGGGAAGAACTCCACGAGGTGTGCGCCAGGAAGAGCTGCGCGCGTCAGACGTGCAACGAAGTCGTTGACATCCCTGACGCTCGAATCCAGCTCGGAGACGATTGGCGGAGTGTCATATGTGACGGACATGACCATGGACGCAGCGGCTCGGCGAATGTGACTATCCCACGTCGCAGGTTGCGCAAGGAGACCATTGGCGAGCAGGATTGCCTCGTTAAACTGCGGGGTTTTGGAAGACTCGACGACAGACTTGCTGAGGCCCTCATGGGCAGCCTTGCGCATTTTGCGCCATCTATGCGGCTGTCAGAACGAGCCAAGAATGGTCACACAAATAGACGCACAAGGTCCCGTAATTCTGGAATACCATTGCTAAGCCGCCGCAGAGAATTTGAGCAGCGACAATATTGCGTGGACGGTCAGAGTAGATTCCGGCGCGACGGTCAAGTAAATCTGCCGCCACCTTCTGTGTGTTGAGGACAATAATGGGTTGTCCAGCTGCACTTAGGTAGAAAATGTCGCCTGAGGGGGCATCAGAGAGATCCGATAGGTAGCTGACCGAATTCTTGCTTCCACATCATGAAATTGAGCCATTGCTTGCTACGCATCTCTAGGACGTTGCCCAAGAGAGGGAGACCCTTTGGACCCGGTGGGAGCTTCCACCATAGGCTTTGGAAGTAACGTACGGTCAGAAAAATAGCAAAGCCGAAGACGACACCGGACACGAGGGTCTGGTGCTGCTGCGTGGTGGTGAAGACTGCCGAAGGCGACATTGACAGCAAGCTTTGAAGTTGGTGAGTATGCTTAAGGGTGAGGACCATCTGATGGAATTCGGAACCCTCTATATACGCAAGTGTTTTTGGATATGCATGGTTTGTGGTCCTATCAAAAGCCGCCGCGAAGGACTGCGAGCCGCCGCGAAGGACTGCGAGCCGCCACGAAGGACTGCGAGCCGCCACGAAGGACTGCGAGCCGCCACGAAGGACTGCGAGCCGCCGCGAAGGACTGCGAGCCACCACGAAGGACTGTGAGCCGCCACGAAGGACTGCGAGCCGCCGCGAAGGACTGCGAGCCGCCGCAAAGGACTGTGAGCCACCGCGAAGGACCGCAAGACGCCGCGGAGGAGCCAGCCAGTATTCCGATCGGAGCCTGATAGTAGGATCCAGAATCGTAACGTGATCGCCAGTCGCTTTACCACGCCGGAGGGCTCTTTCCAGTGCCAGATACTAGGTAGTCCCAACACAGACGACCGCCACAAAAGACAATCGATGGTCTTTGTTAACGTCGTTGGAAAGACTCGGACCTTCAGCATGCTGTGACATGGGAACGTACTGTAATGAGTTATGACACCATCGCGTTGCTGTCGTTAGCAAATCGGTCAGAAAGTCATGAACCTTCATGACTGGAAGTGTGATGAAGTCCCAAAAAGGCAAAATGCCCCAGATTCCCAACCCACCTTCATGACACATTATTCGAAAACACTTTTTATGGCAAACCCCATAATTCATGACTGACTTATCAGATCGTCGTCCGCCACTAGCGACTCATGTACATCCTGGTCCACTGCCCGCGCTGACAAGCTCCACCCACATTTATCCATGCAAGTGCCACTCCCGCGCGTGGTCTGCTGCATCCAGGCGGAGATCGAAGTTCTCGTAAAGCAGAGGGGAAACAGGTTCGCGAGCTAGTTATGGAGTGACCGGACGATACCGTTCTATACCCTACATTGCTGCCTACCGGCGGTGGCAGCGCAGGTCCAGCGTTGGCTCGCATCAAAGAAGCCCGGTGGAGCTTTCAGATTTTGTCCACAAGGGAGAGGAAGCGCCGTTGGACGAGGTCTATGGTGGAGAATACGTGGACCAAGCAGAGGTTGAGACGTGGTGGTTACAGTACATTCTCGGTGGGCGGGAAGATGGACCCGTGGGGCAGAAAGACATCTGTCACGAGCAAGATGAGGAGGATGAGGAACTAATGAGATATCAAGGTGGTTTCCGTCCTTACTTGCATCATCCTTTGTTGACGCAGTCTAATTTACAGGATAATCTCCAGAAAGTCAGCCTCTGACACAAAATTCACATCCCACAAGGCTCAGGGCGACTTCAAGATAAAAGGGATGCTGGAATAGATCACCTGGTTCGCAGTGAAAGCGCGGGCGGGGAATGTCGCGTCAGCCCGAGGACTTTTCGTTGATGGGTATGTTATTAACCCATACTAGTGGAAGGGATGTGGTTGTCCGGATTTCTGCTCATTCACGGAGGCACGTATGCGCTCACGACTGATCCTGCTAAAGAGATTTATAGTTCCTTAGGGAGTGTGGGATGATCACTTGTCCACGAGGTGGAATTCGTCGATCAAGGGTCCAAGATTATCATTTCATCGTGGCAGTCAACTGGACGGGCTAGACGACGTTTGGTCAAGGTTAGCCACCTTCCCTTCATGTACGTCCAAAACAGCCTTCACTCATGCTTCTCAATATGCCCAGACAAGCACCACAAGATCGCCCTCACCGTGTGCGGACACATGGTCACGATACCCAACTTTCCCCATACTGTCACGGTATACGGGCTATCTTAAAACAAGTGGTTTCGTGACTTCTCACGGGCCATTGGCAATCTCTGTGTTGATCCTCTTGGTCCTCATTTTGGTATGACTGAGCATGACATATGAGCTACTCTACTCACTCAGGTCGAACTTGGCCCGAGAACATTTTGCGCGAGGGCTATCCCACCCCCGATAATTTCCGATGTCCACAGTAGAAATTTCGAGCCCTCGAGTAAGCTGGAACTTGATGGAGAATCGTGTGTGGTCCACATTCCCTTTGCATGTGCGCCAATGTATGTCTTCCCTTCACCTGAATGGCTTTCCTACTCGTGCTTGTGTACAACCCACAATTCTGAGCATCGGTTCTGAGTCACGGACGGCGAAACACACAATTTTCGAACTCCCCAGTACAGAGCACGGGCTGTCCGTTACAGTACAGTCTTACTCTGCCATATTTATGCCCATACACCAAGGGTGTTATTTTTTTTTTTTTTAGAATCTGCATTTATAACGCGCAACATGTATGTAATTACAAAGACGCGCGCGGGGTGGCGATGCACCCCGGTTGATCGGAGGTGGCTATGGACTGGTATATACGCATGGTGATGTGGAATGGGTGATTGATGGAGTGATGGTGGCCGCTTTGGCCAGGGTGACTATCCGTAATCTTCCGGCGGTGGCTCTCGCCGCCTCGGGCGAAGGCACGCGTGCGTCTCTGCAAGGAATGCTCCCAGAGCGGCTCCTCCTTCCTTTGTGCCGAAGATGGTGGAGAGGGATAGGGATGTGGATATGGGATGGAGGAAGCGCCGCCTTGCGGCTGCGTACAAGGGACAGGATGTGATGACGTGGTGCGCCGTTTGAAGGGCTGCGCCACATTGACAGTGGTGGGGTCGTTGGATTGGGGACGGTGTCGAGCGTTGTACTCGCCCGTGAAGGCGTGGCCCGTGAGGAGTCGTATGCCCGTGGTGAAGATGGGCCGGGAGAAGTTAGTCAAACCTTGCACGAAAGGGGGGGGCTTACCATCCGCGGGGGATGTGAGCGCGAGGTATGCTGGTTGGCGTTTGGGCGCTTCCCGCCAGCTGTTTTGCCATTGGGATATGGCTTCTTTGCGCATCGTGGCGCGCAGATGGGCTTTACCAAGGGTGTTATCAACCTCTTATTGAAAGCTTTCATTCTAACCAACACATAGAGCACAGAACCAGCAACCGAATGTGAACTCCCACAACGCAAGGCCAAGTAGAATGAATAGATTAGTACCACGACAGTTTTGGTTGAACGGCATCCGGAGCGCCTTGGGTACACAAAATCCCTCATTCCAGTCCCTCTTGAAGTCAGCATTGCACGAGGATGCCTCCGCGCTCGCAGGTCATCGTCGGCTTGATTTAATCTTGCAAGGGTCCATTGTTCGTAAGCGCAGAGCTGAAAAGAGAGTCATAGAGAGAACGGGAGAGCGGTGAGAAAGGTATTCCGGCCTTCCGGCCTGCTGCCAGTGCAGAGATCGTCGCTTGAGAGAACTGTTTAAAGGCTTCAACTATGGCAAGGAAAGACCGGACATTAGCCTATCACTGTCGTTGTTTCTTGTTGACGGCGCGGGCGACGCGGGATAGAGAAGAAAGTGCGGACAAACGAGGCTGGCGCAGTCACGGTCCGGGCCCCGGGCCGAGCGTCATCCACGCTTCGACGCATTTTTTCTTCTTGGGGGTTGACTTCACTTGAATCACTTCTTGCAAGCCCTACGCCGCAGCCGCAGCAAGCGCAGTGTGCCACCTGATTCGGGTCGCTGTCCTCGTATTTCCTGAATCGATGAACGACGTCGATTTGTTCCTGTCAATAACACACTTTCTCCGTCACCACGAGGACCTCCTCGCTTCTTTGTTCTCCTGCGGGCACAGCTACGCCCTCTCAAGGGCGCAAAAACACACATACAATAAACTGCACATTCTCTTGTCACACTCGACCCCTGTCAGACAGTAAATGCTACTACGGTAACCGTTCTACACGTCACGTACACGGGCATATAAAATGGGTCGTGAATCCGCCCCACAGTCAAATCATTCTCCCATAGAATAATTAACCGCAATCATCTCCCATGTCTCACGAACAGCCCACTCGAAGATCCTTCCCGCGAGGTGGACGCGGTGGCGGCTTCAGGCCGGACTTAGGCAACCAGCACTACGTCCGCAGCAGTCCCAATACTCGTGCGCGGAGAGGAGGCAGCGGTCCAGCTGCACCTCCCGGTTTTCCTCCAGGAGCCGATATCAAGGAAGGTTTAGACACGTCCAAGATCAAGACGATCACTGCTCCAGCACGCCCCAGGGCGCCAACGGCTCTCCCGATCGCAAATGTGAAATACCTCGCGTCGTACAACTGGGACAACACGGAAAGGTCGACAATCGTTGTCCCAGGTCCGGGTATCCTCCTCTCGAGTCTGCCCATGCGATGTCTGAATCTTCGGATGCTCACGCAGGTTCACCCCCTCAGTGGACTGGCTGTGCCTTGCCATTTACCTTGCAGCCCGACGACGGCTCCAACTTTATTGACCAGAACAATGCACGTTCATCCGAGTACCCGATGCTACCTCTCTTCACCGCCGCCGACGCCATACACGGCAAAAAGGCTCCCGTCGACTGGCCGACCGTGGATATTATCACTGACCGCAATGGCCTCCGCAAGCTCCTGCGCTGGCTCAGTCCATCTGCGGGCAAAGACGTCCGTGACTTCCGGATCGACGTAGATCTTATAGGGACGAAAACCATCTTGCTGGGTCGTTGGGAGGACCGGATGCACCACCCACCCACTGGGCGCAGCTTTGGGTTCGCCTTTGAGGCTGCGACGACGCGGCCGGCACCCGGATGTCCAAGTTCCGGCCATCATCGGGCCATCACATACGTGCGTTGCTTACATTGATAGGAGACCCTTGAACATACTCATTTTTATTGTGGCAGGATATGCACGACATGAAGATGATCGTCCGGTTCGAGGTCGATGCGTGCCTGCCTACGGATGCTGGTTCAGCGCGGCTACGAAAACTGCTGATAAGAAGCGTTCTACCAAGAAGACGGCAGCGTCTGTCAATGACCTGGTGGATGCGCTCGCAGCATGGACCTCCTGGGTTCTGCTCCTGCGACGACAAAGAAGCCGATCAATGTTGTCCGTGCTGGCACGCAAGTCCCGCAGGAGGCCCTGGTTGAGGTGGCCTCGCGCTCGGCCTACTTTGTCGACCAGCTGGACTGGAACGAACTTTACCCGCAGCTCGCGATCTCGCAAACTCACGAATTCCGTCTAGGCGTGCACGAGCGTGGCACCTTCACGCAGTTGCGTGAATGGCAGATCGACAGTCCCGGCTCTGGCTCGTCGTCGGGCATACCCGATCTCACTGCGCAGCGCAAAGAGTTGGCCATGCAGATGGTGCGGCTCGCACGCGTGCTTGAAGACGTGCAAGAGCTCGCGATCTCTCGTGGTCCTGGCCCCGCCGGCAGCTTCAGCCTGGTGTGCGTGGGCGGCAAGCTGCGTGCGTATGGACGTAGTGACAAGAATAAGACCTGCCTTCCGCCGGACGTGATGGCACGATTTTCCAGGAGTGAAGGCTGAATACTGGATTTGCAGTCGTGTAGAAAGTGGTCAATATAGTAAGGACGCGATGGGAAGTTGCAGCTTATGTACAGTACAACGTTTCTAACCGACGATCTCGTTGGCGGAATGTCTCGTTTGTTTCGACAACACTGCGTCGTTCAGTGGTTGGTTGATCGGAGACGTGTGGCTTGTTTAGAACCAGAAGCCAAAAAAAAAGAGTGAGATGGATATGACAAGACGAGTTTGGATGATTACGGTGCCAGGGTTACTTGAAATTGAATCCGTTACCTCCATTAATTGATGCGTTGATGCGTTGATGCAATGGAGGGTCGGAACAGAAAGGCATAGCTACGACTCGACGCATGCCCCATCCCGAAAGTCCCCGCCGGCACTCATTGCATCTGCATTACACCCGCATCACAACCCACGTCGAACCATCATAGCAGAGGGCAGGTGAAGGCGTCATGTCCGTTGACTTGCGTTTCTAGCTCCCACGCACATAGACGGAAGTACGTCCACTTCGCACCATCATAGCTGGACCCAACAAGTTGATCCGCACACCATAGCGTGATCAGCCTCTCTCCGCGCCTACGGTGCACGGCGTGGCGCGCCGGCGGCCGGCGCACGGGCGTGCTGTACAGTACATACGCGGATGCTTTCAAAGCGGAATGCGACCTACTGTATCTCCGGCGCCACACGACATGCACCAGCCGGGAGCGAACAATCGGTAGAAAGTGCCCCAGGCAACTTTCGAGTGCACGTGGTTCAGGGATAATTGAACTCTCTTTAGCAGTAACAAAGCCAGCTAGCCAGGGTCAGAAGGCTTGAAGGACGGGGTGCGATCTTGGCTCCGTAATTATTACTTCGACAACATGGTGAGTGGTGTCAGCTGATAGGGATAAATTGTTTTCTCTTTCAGGTCCCTGGTGTCGCGTGGTACCACCGTACTACCAAGGGAGCCCCGCGGACTTATCTGGGCTTATTGTGTCATTATTGGGCTTCTTGAAATCGGGTGCTGTTGCAGGGCAAAATTGGCCTTTTTTTACTGGGCCTGGGAAAGTCGTTCAGGGACGGTGACAAGCGGGTCCCCACCAAAAAAAAAAACTCTGGGTAAAAAGCCTTCTTGGAGCAGGTACCTCATCACACCAAGGGAAGTCTTGATAATAGCTTGATCCAGCGTCCAAGCGGTCAGGAGGATGTCATTTATGGGGACTTTGACCAGGTTAACAAATAATAGAAAGTCATGGAAATTAACCCCTTCAAGCGCCGAACGTCAGCGTAACATCGCGAATTCTAAGCTGCACGCTGCGTTCAGCCGTCCATTCGAATTGCACGTGTTCGAGAGTTTCTTCGAGCGTCATCACGGCTAACGCGCACGAAGGCAGGTCAACGGACATCGAGGGGGGAAGACGCCGTAGTCGAGGGTAAACTCACCGGCGTCACCAACATTGAAGTCGAAGGACTTGAACGGTTCAGAACGCCCGTGCCCTTGCCGAGGCGGGGCACCGGGGTAGAAGAAGCTTGAGAAGCTACTGCCGACTTTCCAGACAAGAACTGACCCTTCTTCCAGGGAAACCGTCACCAGACGCCGACCATCGGGCGAGAAACTGCACGCCGCGAGCGCTTGCTTGTGACACTCCAACACGTACAGGCGCGTAGCAGTTTTTAAATCATACATGACAATTGCGCCCTCACTCGTCCCCACGGCGAGGCGCTGGCTAGCCATATGGAAGTCGACTGTGGGGAAACTTCGCAAGAAGAACCTGTCAGTAAGTTCGGCCTTCGGCACGAAGGCGAACGCCCGTACGTTTTCACAACATGACCGAGGATCTCCGTCGCCGTGTCTAGGACGGCGTCTCGGTTCGACGTGGAATTGGGGTCCAAAGACTTCACTACGGCTTCCACGAGTCTGGGAAGATTGGGATGGATGACGAGAGGTTTCTGAGCGAGTATCAGCGATGGCGAATGGTACGTAAAAATGTGATCACAACAGACTTTGCGAATGAGGAAAGCTACAAGCTGCATCACGGACTTTCGATGTTCTAAACTCTGCGGGTGCAGTATATCGAGCGAAAGTGTTGTCATGAATATCCCCGTATTGCTAGACACAATGTGCAGGACCGCTTGTCGAGCTTGTGGTCCGATGTTCTGAGCAGTTATGCTTTCTTTCTTCGTGCTTGTGGCAAGGCTGAAAAGACACCGTAGCATCTCCATAGCGTCGATGTAATGTTGCCAAACATTGAACCCGCGGGAACAAAGGTCAATTGCCAGTGCTTTGCAAGATATGTCACTCTCGTGAATGCACATCATCACGGACTTCGATATTATATTCAGGGCGCTTTGACGTGTTCTATCAGAAACCCCTCGCCATTGGAGGACAAGAAAATGGCACCTTGTAGAAAGTAACGTATGTTGGCCGGCGGCAATGAATCCACAGAGAAGCAAAGCCTTTGCGGCGACAGGGGACCTTCTTTCCGACTCTGGGAGTAGGAAGGGTACTATATAGTTGCCCGAGATCAGCTGTCAAAGCAAGCGCCACAGAGCGCTAGGACCTTACAAGAATGCTGCCATCGTCCCACCAGTGAAATTGTCTCCTCATCCGTCAGGCCAGCTACTCCAGCGTCAAACAGGGTTCTCGCTGCCAGCCGCACCTCGTCTGAAAACAACACAAGGGAGGTAAGTCGTACTCGAAGAAAAACTGTACGCCATACTTGAAACATCGAACCACCACTTGGCAAGAAAGGACAGACTCGGGG
Organism: Lactifluus subvellereus; assembly: GCA_022496195.1. Classification (NCBI taxonomy): domain Eukaryota; kingdom Fungi; phylum Basidiomycota; class Agaricomycetes; order Russulales; family Russulaceae; genus Lactifluus; species Lactifluus subvellereus. The sequence continues at coordinate 12,460 of WTXC01000039.1, read as the reverse complement.
GCACATACGTTCTGCCGACTGTGTTGGAAAGGGATGTCGCATAAAACGCAATGATTGTGTTGACGTAGTCCGCCGTATCTAAGGGCGGATTAGCGGCGGCGACCTATTGAACGTATGGGACCCACTCTCGAAGTGTGTCAAAGCTCGCAAACAAGCTATCAGTGCCAGCGCCCTGGAGGCGGACACTTCTCCTGAAACGCACCAGGAACTCTGGGGGTTCTCCGAAACAATCAGGGAGCTTGCATTATTACTAAGTCCCGGAGGTCAGAGTGGGTTCTCGTGTTTTGAGGATATAAACGCAAACCTATGGAACCCAACAGACGCCTGTGTCCATAGAAGGCCCAGTTGGTCTCTGCAAATGGCGTCTATGTCGGGATTGAGCCCCGGGGTAAGAAGAACCTGCAGAAGAGAGCGCAAAACCCCAACAGTCCGCTCGCGAGCCTTGGTCTCATCTGCAGCTGTCGATTTTGAGATGGATATTGCGCGTGTCAAGAAAGATTCTAGATCCGCCAATATCGTCGAAGCTTCCATTCTACCGCATCGGCTACACTCTCTAAAAGCATGACAGGAGATGAAACATACATGAATCAGGAGAAGACACCGAGAGTGTGGTTGGCGCCTTTCCCGTTGGAGGTGGATTATGAAGCGACCTGCTCAAGAAAGTGAGCATGGGTATGGTATGTAGCACGCAGCATGACCGACAATTCTGTCCAGCCGCCCTGGCTAAGCAGCTCTTTCGCCTTCTCGGCATTCATGGACCGCCAGAACTCTAGGGTCTTGACATCCCATAACCGCGCCCGATCATCTGCATACAAAAGAAGAACATTATCTCCACCGATACAAATCCTGGTGAGAGGCGCTGGGGCACCAGGGACCGTGTAAAGGCTGATAGTATTAGATGTAGTGATGCTGATATAATCGCCAGAGAAGCCTCACAAATGGTAATCATCTAAAGCAATGACCGCGATTGTGCCATCTCCAGATACGCAGAGCAAGCATCCCATCAGGGGACCGCCTTTATCGTACCTCAGATGCAGGACACGCCGGAGTGGCGAGATGAATAGGATCCATCTCGCCAATGTCTTCATAGTTCTAGAAGGGTGATAATCAGACCGGGGACTAACTTTCCGTGCTATTTGTCTCACTCTAACGACCATATCGCGACGGAGCCGTCGTCGGCACCACCAACGATGAGCCTTTCTCCAGTTCGGTCGTTTTGAGCGATGTGTAAACCCACGATGAAGCCATTTAACGGGATATCCGAGACGTCTCCGGGTGCCAGATTCGACTTTAGCTGAACTAGAGTAGCAAACGATGACCGGCTGATAGTTCCGTCGCCTACAATATGGTTATCGGCAAGAAGTCAAAGTAGAGAAATATCCAAGACTGCATACTGTACCCCAAAATAACGTGCGTGAGCTCCAGCGGGAGCATGCATGTGATGCGTCTGTCATCGTCAGAGACCGTTTTTGCCCGGTCGTACGATTTCCATAGCGTCCTTTGCGCCCATTCTCCCCGATTCTCAGTAGAAGCCGCAGTGTATAATCCAATCTGGCGACGTCCCCCGCTACTGACTCCTGTATGGAGCACAGCTGTAGAGGACAAAGGACGGAGTGCCTGAGCCGCATGTATGGCTACGGTGTTAACGACGTGCGAGCTATTGAGACATCGTTCAGTGGATTTACGGATTTGATGAAAAACCAGGTTCCGCACTGTAGGATCCCAGGACTTCGCTTGTCCGATACTCGGTCGTTGTTCGGATCCACTAATCTCAGTCTAGATACCTGTATTCGTTCCTGATTGATGGCATAAGTAGGCACAACCAGCTCAGAAAATACGTTACGCGCACGGAGTATGTAGCACAATAGGTATCCCAACCTAACCATATGATGTCCTTTAGCTTCTCGTGGGTTGTTGCCAGCTGATTGATGGTGAGTCGCTGTGAGCCATACTCGAAGCCCTGAGGTCGTTTAGGGGCGCTGATTGCAATATATAGGTATCGCTCACGTAAAGTTCAGAGTCGGACCAAGCGACTCCCCTGATTCGTTCCCTTGTGAAACAGACTTTTATGCCTTGCAATTTTTGATTGGGTTTCAGCTCGCCTATGTCAAGTAGGTCCTCCAATACAACTCTACAGCTTTCCCTTCGATCATCGGGGGATGCAGCATGGTCTTGGGAATTTGCAGTTGCCTTAAACGGATTTAGCGCAGCCAATGCCATGCTGCCACTGTCGCCTGGAGATTCTGATTGTAACTGAATGACAGCTGGAAGAAGCACTATACGCTGCACGATGAGGTGATTTGACGTATCCACGTGGAAGAACCTCAGCGCATCTGGGTTGCCGTTGAAGTTTCCCCTCGTTTTGATCGACTCTATCACTCACCGTTCCCATCAGTGCAGAAACCAATTCCCGCACCCGGCCCTTCGACCAGCCATTCAGCAACTTTATCGAGGCTCAGCTCTTCGTCTCCGCGGTCAATATTGTCCCGTAATTCAAAAATAGCCACACGAGATTGTTGGTGTCGGCTATCCTCTTCGCTATCTACGGACAACTGCGAATTGAATCCCTCATCGATGGTCGCAGAGGTGAGGATAACAACCGACTTGGTGGAGCATGATTAGCGCAAAGATGATAGCTTATACCACCTATTCATACCTTTCTGGTTTCATGAACGAATAGTCCCTTCCAGACCCAAACTGCCTCTGAGGGCTTCACCTCTGTGGCATCCGTTGGGGGAACCGCGGGATGTTGCGGGATCTGCAAAGACAAAACACACGACCCATCTTTGACAGCGTATATGGAGAGATCACTAAACGATGATGGAAAAATGAACAAAGAAAATAAATCAGGGTGACTTCGTACCCTTGGGACTGTAGGCATATGAAATGTCGACCATTTACGAGCGTGTGCAGACCCACAGCTGCGTTCCCCGGGCCAGAGCGCGGGGGAAAGATATGACAATCTAACGAGAGGTGATATGAGGGGCGGAGCGGGGATGGAAGGGAGCTGGGTGAAGTAGGGGAAGGCAAAGACGCAATGGAGAGCGCCGGGGAGTGCGTGGCACTTAAAAGTGACTTGATTCCGCTCCGCCGAACGGAACCAGAAGGTGATGATAGCCCTTTAGATAGCACAGGTTGCCTTTCAGTAGACGCTGTCCGATTAAATGACAGGGACGGCCGGTCTGTGGAGAATGAGTGTCTGGCACGCCCCCTCAGTAGTTCCTTCAATTTTTCAGGTTCCTCATCGAAGTCCACAAAATTCTTTGGGGCCTGAGCTTGCTCATCGGAGATGCCAGAGACAACACGTGCGCGGGAAGTAAGGGAAAATGGGGCAAGAGAACTTGTCGGAGTCCTCGGGCGTGAGCGGGAACGATTGGAAAGAGGTATCGGGCTAGGAGGCCTTGGCAGCAGGGGTTTTTCGATGCTGATTAGGGCAGGGGTATGATGGTGACTTTGACGTAGGAGATAGAGCGTGCCGTCCTCACAACCGAGAACGACGGCTTCCAGAGCATCAGAAGAACTAAATTGTTGAGCGGAGGGAGACGCTAAGCCGGGTTTTAGCCAATACGAGATGCATGACACATCCACGGCAGAGGAGGCCTCCTCTACGAGGATACGGGCACAGGGTGATACATCGGAAGGTCCCTCTAGCCCTGAATCACTTGCAGCAAGGGTAAAGGGAAGCACGAGAGGTACTGAGTTCATAGATCGCGATCATAGACGGGACGAACCCGAGACTGGCAATGGACCGCTGACACTGGCAGAGTGTTTCAACCTGACGGCAGAACGGAGACAGTGTGAAAGTGGTCAACCAAGACTGAGAATGTCAAGGTCCTTCCTGTCTACTTTGGATGGAAACTAGCCCGAGTGAAGAGCGGAGCAATGGGGTAAGCAATGGCGGAGCTTACACACCGAAAGCGGTTTGCGGCCCCGCAAATTGAAATTCATTTCAAGTCACGTGTTCTGGCTGATTGTTATTCCATATTATTTTATTTTCGCTGTCTTCGATCCAGAAGTGTCGTGTTTTAGCTTTTGAACGCCAGCCTTTTGGTCTGATCCACAGCATTCTCCATGTCGGACGAGAGCGGTCTTGAACCGAGCTCGGTTCAGTTTGACGCTCTCATCGAGCTAGTAGCCACCGATGATACTGGTGATCACTCTAACTTTCACATTGCTCCCGAAGGAGCTGCATCGACTGGGCTCCGAGACGCCAGTGGAAAGCTAGACTACGCCAAAATCAGGTCGTTGTTTTTACAAAGACGGGGTAACGATGATGTCGATCATATCCCGTCTTCTGACCCGGCGCCGCATCACGAGCCCAACTCTGGACCTACGCTGCCCCAAGTGAGTTATGAATCTTACGGCAACGGAACAAGTACTCATACAATTTCCTCAGATTGTGGTGCAAGAACCGACGGCTTTGATGGAAAACTCCTTTCCCCCCAAGACTCTGCCAGAACGAAAGGTTGTCGAGTCAAGGGAACTTGAAACGGCTCCAAGGGTTCATTCATTTTCTCTGTCATGGGATGACCCTCGTGCCTAACAAAGGCTTTCAAGGATAGTGACGTTCATCATACCCAATCTGTCCTCTCTCCCGAGGTTTACTCCCGCTTGTAAACCCATTTGTCAAAGCTCTTAATGGATAAATCCAGGCCTCCAAAGAATCCATAGCGCGTAATCTAGAAGACGCCCTCTCCAAGGCCAATGAAGAGGTCGCGGAGCTCCGCCGCCAAGTTCTCCAGCTCGAAATTCAGACTACTAAACTGTTCCAAATAAGTTCTTCAGAAGGGAAAGGTAGTCATTTCTATCATACTGTACATCCATACGGCGCTCATTGACAGTGAATTTAGAAGAATGGGACCAAGGTGACACTCGTGGGTACAACGTCCGCATGGCGAGGCCTGTAACTCCGACCCTGAGTAACGTACAAGATGTAAGTATTTTCACTCGGAGCCTTTACTGTTTAGATTGAATCAATCATGATATAGGCGTTTGCGACCGAGCCAACGGTGCCTACCGTGTCTACTGATGTGAATCATTCTGACGCGGACCGCGCGATTCAATTCCTAATCCGGACCGATGAATTGGTTTGGCGGCGCACTCGTTACCCTAACGCCCCCCCGGCGCCGGTATTGTCACAAAGCAACATCGACGCCATCATACAACGCCTCACCTTATGGGAAAGCATAGTCAGGGCACTGCCCCCGGCTCGTTGACATGAGATCATCAGAACCATACTCATGCGCAATGAGTCCCCTTTAGATTTTCGCCGACTTCTGGGTTCAACATCTTATCGAGAACCCGTACTTTGAGTTCCAAAGGCCCTGGTGCTTCAGTTCTTGGAGCTGCGTTGGGGTATCATACCTATATCTATTTATTTTTTGGCTTTACTCTCTTTACGTTGTTCTCCACAAATAGCCTGCCTGGATCCGTCCTTCCGCTCTTCTCGTTCCTTGAATCTGCTTGCCCGAGGGATAGGTGCTCTGTGGTTCCAGCACTATGGTAAGGCGCTAGTTATCGTGGATATGTCATTCACACTTCATTTCTAATAGAGAATAGCCGAATCCTCGAGGGGGTATATATGTGGGCTGCTGTGGCCCCCGCTATCGCGAACTCCACTACAGCATTACTTCGTCATTTGTACCTCCTTCAAACGAGATCGTGACACCCTCCCCCGTTTATGAACACCCCCACAGTACTTCAGCGTCTGAGTCCAGATGTACCCCAGGCAATCCATCACCTCAATAGCCTCGTATTTGACGAGGACTGCGAGCTTTTCTTGCACCTAGGTAGGTGTGAACACCCGGGAGTCTCAGACAAAGAAAAACATCTCTAGGCCTTCTGGTCTTCCTTGCGACAGTCATATGGTTCATGAATAGCAGGTGGAGTTGGCAGGAGTTTTTCGGGATACTGGGTGGCCCGTTGTTGGTGCTGTACGAAGGTGGGTAAAGGTTTCACTGACTTGTGGACCCACCCATCTCATCCAAGGACGCTCAAGGCCTTTTACCCAACTATTCTTAGATAATACGCATTAGATCCCCCACCCCGTCCTGATTTGTATATGTGACTGCGCTGCGCCTATTAGAAACGGAACTAAATCGACCACCCATCCGAGTCGTGCCTGTTTCGCAGAGACGAGTGGCCCACAGTCGCCAGCTTTTTAACTCGATCGATTGATCGACGAGCCAACTCCCGAGTACAATTGTAGCGACGATCGACCTAAGCTTTCGTGTTGAGCAGTCCCCAAGCCGGGCAAGTTGTGATTGCAATTAACAAGATGATCCGGCAGATCGGGAGCCATAAGCTGCTTAGTCATCCTCCGGGTGTGCTGGGTCGCTTGTCTCTGCTGTCTACCCTAGTTGAACTCTAGTTGACTCGTTGACTCATTGACTCCATTTGTTGGTCGCGTCAGGCCATTATGACCTTCAATTCGTTCTTTAATTCGCTCTCTCTCCTTCAGTTCTGTCTTATTGTATGGCACAACAGCTCAGTGCTCACCGCCCCATCAACCCTGGACCCAGGTTACCCAGCCTCAACGCCACCTCCGCAGTCTCCTTCTTACGTTTGTTATTCAAATTTGAGCGGTTGCCGGATTCCCGTGCGAGACTCGGGAAAAGCAGTGGCGACGGCTTAGCCCAGACTTGACGTGGATGCGGGAACCCGTATTGTGGCCTCGCTCTCAGACGCGGGAAGTTGCCATTTAACGAGCTGGTGCGAAACACATCCCTGATATCACTCTCTCGCTAATCCCCCCGATGCCAGTGCTGCTACCGGGGGTGCCCCCACCCCCACCTTTTCATTCGCACATGCCGGATAGGCTGGGGCCATGTGGGCTCACCTCGGCAGAGATGAAACTGGTGCTAATCTTACTTATTATGTGTGAGTACGGATCCAGTTCTCTCACCGGCCACCGGCATACTCATACTCCCGGCTCCCGGGGCCCCTTCTGTAGTGCTGTTCGTGTTCCTTGTCGCGTTTGTCATTGCGCGTGTTGTATCGGAGAGCATCTCTTCACTATGGCTTCAGGTGCAGGGGTACGTTGAAACGACCAGGATGGGTACGTTCCTTGCCGCTATCTTAATTCAGTGCAATTCACCATCCCTCGTGCGTTTAGCGTGGCACGAAGAATTATTCAAGCATCTGCTTTCGGAACAGGACATCCGCAACCCACTCATCACGCCAGGCTCCAGCGTCGCCCGGCGGAGTCACCCCATCGTCAATTTCATCCTTTCCTCACTCTTTCCCTCAGTACGCGGTCGGGGCTCGCCGTAGTTGTTGTCTGTCCCCCCCCAACAACGATCTTTATTCATTAATGATCACGGATTACGTGTTACGCATATACTGTATACCCAGACACCAACAAAGGCTTCTTTTTGTGTATCACTATCACCCGTAGAAATGATACTCTCCCTGGTAAGGTATCAGAAACTTGAAGATAAATCATTTCCAAGCGTCAATGTCTCGGACAGTTGACAGATGTCGATGATTGGCATCCGAAATCCTGTAACTATGCATACACATGGCAAATTCGATTGTAGTACAGCAATAGTCACCTCTTGTTTCCTTACGCGCCACAGACGAGTCCCCGGCTATGCCGGCCCGCTTCGGACCTCCGACTTTCGTGGGAATCCGAGTCAAAACAGGTAAGACATATTGCGTTTACGTAGTCTCCGACATATCATTGTACTCGAGTGATGCAACAGCGATCGCATGAGCATTTTTTTCCCAGGTGTCTCGCATGATGAGTCGCATCAATGAATGTCAGTGCATTTGGAGTAAGTCTCCGTGGGTTCATTTCCTCTGGACGATCAGAAGATTACGGCACGGTCACGGTGTTGCAGTGCAGTCCTAGCCGTTCAAGGACCTTCCCTGACAACTTCTGATGTCCGCAGCACCTACCGCACTGTACACACCGCTCCACACCGGGTTTTAGTCCCTCCCCGCCATCGACCAGTGCGTTGCAGCCTGTGTCAAGGCGCCCGCACATGACCTGACAATTGCAAAATCAAGCTGATAGCCCATATTAGGACTGCCTTCGTCACTAGCGTCCTGTTTGACACTGTCTGTCGTATCGTAACGGCGTGGAGATCGCACAAGCAATTTTTTTGGTTGTTCCATCTAACGGACCTTGGTTCGTTGGCCCAAATTTTCCTTGTACCGTGCCTCCTCGTTGACAACGACCACTGCAGGGTGGGTGACGGCTTTCCCAGGCTCATGCTTGCTACGAGCATGCACCACGGCCACTGCATTGCTCTGTTAGGCCGTAGGGTCGCATCAGAAGCCTTGTTCAGCGCTCGCTGGCCCCCACATTAAGGGGTAGGGCCTGGCTAGACCCTCGTGCCTCGTGCCAATCCTAGCCCACAACCCACTCCAGTACCAAGGCACTGTGGGGATGGGAGAAAATTTTGAGTCTCGGAGCCAAAGAACTGGCAAGGGGTATCAGTCAGTCACTTCTCGTAAAGTTCGCAGAAGGGGAAAGCCCCTCCGAGTCGGCTTCGCCATCCCTCGCAAAGCAACGGGACTCGGAAAAGCATTGGACAGCCCAGCGATCTCTCGCCATTTTGGGGGGATTGTTGTAGTTGGCCACATATTGTCATCTCGTCAGCAGATGACGAACGAACTTTGGCTGCGTACTCACTACGGCATAATCCGCGGCGGCGCTAAAGCGACGCATCGTATCCTTGCGTGTAACTTACCTGCACCGGTTGAATTGCCTGTGTCGGACCTCGAGCGACCGTGGTAGAGAGGAAGTCGCGTTTGTCGGCGAATTGCACTGGCAGCCCTCGTTTCGGTGAGCCGTTTTGGCTTAGGTGATCGATTAATCAGCATAAGCCAAAATGACCTTACTATACTTGGGGTGGCTACAGCTACAAGTTACAGTTAGGGGTATGCTTGTTTATGATCACGATAGCACCTCCGTCAGATCCGCGCTTTACGGAGTAGAAGAGCCCCCCTTGGTGTATGGTTGAGCTCGATAGCCATCGTCCGGAGTTCTGTACTAGTCACGGTAGTACCACTAGGACATGTGATCAGTAAGCGCCCGCGCCACTATCACTGGCATTTGCCTGATACAAGGCGTCCTCCGACTCGGAGTCGTCAAGATCAAGATCATAACCTCGTTCACAATTGCATCCATGGTTCCAAGTGTGGGGCTCTTTACACCCGCCGCAGCCAAACTCAGGTCAAACCTACTTACGATCAGACATTGTACAAAAGCCAGGGGTGGGGCTCACCCACGCATGCGACACTGCGGCAGCCTGAGCTTGTCATCCGAGAAGTGGAAGTTACTTTAAGACTTCGACCCGACAAGAGAGACTTCGTAACACACTTTCACAGGAACAAAGGAGCGAAGCGATGCAATAAAACGATTATACAGGTCGGGAGCAGATGTTATAGAGTATGTCCTTGTCCAAATTCATGAAGTAGAGGGATACGAAAGGAATGGAGACGCGGGCAGAATCAAGAGACACAATAAACACGTATCATCTTTTCGGTGGGGGTTAAATGACGAAAATTGGATATCAAATGCTGACTTTCGGAGCTCAGCCAGCGTTGACTGGGAGTTCGATTGGACATGGAGCACTGGTGACCGTCGTTGCGGTGGAATGCTGCGTGGGAAGTCCATCGATGCTCATGATAATGTTGAGGCGGAAACGAAGGCCTAGATAAGGATAAGTGATCGACTAGTAAGTAACATGACGAGAACGAACCTGGTCGGTTGCCATCATTATATTGGATCCGATTTTTGCAGGCATTGTACCAATTGATCCCTATGAAAAGGTCCGTTATTCGGTAGCATGAAGAAAGCTCGTTGACTTACATGTCAGATCACTGTCGTTAGTCGCCACATATGAGAAATTGAGGGGCATTTGTATGTTTGTGAACGTCTTCGCGGGGAGCTTGGTACGGTTCATGTGACCCGTTCCGACGAGACGGAATGAGTCAAGATCGTACACCTGAGCATCCAGATGCTTGAAAACGAGAGGCAGGAAGTTCGAATTAGTGTCGACCTGGAGCGAGATATCCGCAGGGAAGGAGAAGTTGGCGGGGAAGCGGCTAAATTCGGCTGGGATGGAGTCATTGAACCAGCCTGTCGCAGACACAAGGGGAGTCGACCCGTTGACGGCGAAGCCAGGCACGCGCGGGATAACGAAGGCAAGAATGAGACCAATGCTGCAAAAGAGGTGGTTTGTACAATGATCAAGATACGCAGGTCCACGGATGTGACACATACGCAGCACAGGTCCCGAAAATGACGAAGATGAGCGTGCGGCGGGTGAGCCATTTGCGACCAAATATGCCATACTGTCCGCGATTGAATGCTTTCCACTTGCGCCCGAAATTCTCTGCCTTTTCCTCCCTCCGCGCGCGTTTGGTCATGCCCTTCAGCTCATCCTTTCCCCACTCTGCGCCGAGCGCAGGCACGGTCACCATCTCAACAGGTCGTTGAGCGCCGGATTCCTCATCTGGTTTCCCTGAGAGTGGTGGTGTAAGTTGTTGATAGCTGCGCGAGCGTGAGCGAGAGCCAACTGCAACGACGCTCGACGCACCTTGTTTCTTGGTGACCGAGACCAAACGCATGGCTATAGCGAGGACCTGCGTTGTTGAAGTCCGCGTAAATATCCCAACCGCCTTCGTTGGGTTGTTCCACCTCATCATAACCGCCTTTGACAGGTTCCTCACGTCCAGCATCGAAGAACGACATCCGGTTATATCCTGCACTGTGCATACGTGCGTGTCCTTCGGCGCCTCCCTGAGGGGTTGCGGGACTTGTAGGGCGGAAAAAAGACGAGGAGGAATCACGGCGGGATCGGTGTTCATTTGATGTGGGCGGAGCGGTATAGTCTCGGTTGAGAGCGTCTTCGGAGGACCTGGGACCCCCGTAGAATGATGATACTGTGGATTTGCGATCATAATCCATGTTAGATGACGAGAAACGAAAGGAGCGTCGGCGTCGTGGGCAACGGCGGCAATGATTGTCACGCCACGGCACCGTGACGGCACGACGAGTGCAGCTCGCTATTCATTCCACGTGGCGTGGTTCACACGCAGGGGTAAGCCAACCACGTGACCAGCCTGTGCTCATGAACCGGTGACCAAACAAATCACAGGGCTATATTCATCGCAACTGCTACTGTAGTGATCGCGCTCAAATGACGTGGCTGATGTAACTTTGGCCAGACAAGCACTGGTTGGCCTCTGCCGAGATCTACAGTACTGTACATCTCGAGTTGAGTTTCCGCACTCTGTGAAGCCAGTTTTTGTCCAGCATCGCCCTGGACCCCTGGTATCTGCTGACAGACGCGTTACGTTTCGAATTCCCTGCCGCCGCACAGCAAACACCCATCAGCGCGACGTCACTTCATTCGGGGCAATAATGTAGGCCTGGCGGTGCAGCTGCTGTACTGTACAACTGGAAGGTCTGTCTTATCCTCTTTGTAGTGTTTTGTTCGGATTCGGATTCGCGTTCTCGCGGGAAAACAGCTGTGCGTACGTTGATCAATACGTTCACGTCCGACATGCTCCTGGACATTTTTGATCCCATGGTAGACTCCCACTCCTGGATTCCTCTGCACAGGTCGATCGCACTCACGCATGTGTGCAATAGCTGGCGACGGTACATACTCGAGTTCTCGATCCGTGTACGTCTCACTCTCGGTTGTAAGTTAAAAGCCTCCACGAGTCCCTCCCCAAGTGGGGCAGTTAGCGAGACAGTAGAGTAAGTTAGGCTTCAGGTAGGCCCCGGGAAGCCCGCAAACTTGTCACCGGTTTCATAGATTGACAAGCCAGAACACGTACAAGGTAATAACGCGCGCACAGCAGATGTAGTGGGTCACTGGCAAGCCTTCATTAAAGGATTCATTCTCCGTAATTTCTCCGAACTTCAGCCTCGTCTCTCTTTCGTTTGCTTTTGTTTTCTTTCTTTTTTTTCCGAGAATTTTAATCCGATGAAGTGCGCGGGCCTAACGCACGCGCGAGTCCGAGTGAAAAGCGCAGGACCGTCCTGGTCAGACCAAGGCGGACAGGTCGAGCTGATAGGGGCGTCGAAGCTTCGGTCGGCTGAGGCGTAGCGAAGGCGGCAGCGAGGGAGAGGATAAAGAGCGAAGCAGAAGGAGATGAGGAGGAGGAAAGACGAGGTGATTGATCCGTTCCGGAGCACGCGTTGGCCCGATTGCCTAAGCGAGTGTGTCGAGAACCGAGAGGGAAAAGGGGAAAGGAAAAAGGGAAAAGAGAGAAGCAGATCACACAGAGATGTTTCGAGAACAGTGGGAGTCGATTTCCACAAGGCTGAACTGCCCCTACATCAGGGGCTTCTGTGTACTTATATACATTTTGGGCGCGTTAATGATTCTGCGTACAATAAGGTCGAAAGGGGAAGGAAAGAGGCTGAGTAAGGGAGAGGCGGCGCTGTGGAATGTAAAGGGACGTCGGGCGCGCAGTTACGGATCATGACTGTATG
>WTXC01000389.1:0-15571 GCA_022496195.1 Lactifluus subvellereus | reverse complement strand
CTTCATTATAGATCAACTACCTTTGGTCTTAGTACCTCAGGTACTTCCACCTACCACGAACTACCATCCCTCCACGATGAGCCCGCTTCCCATGCCTCCAGCAATCAGTCCTCGGCCTCTACCCCATCCACTGTCCGTCCCTCTGGTGCACGTGTTGGTGGACGAAAACGAAAGGCCTATAACGGGCCCCGCTCTGGAGGACACAAGCCAAAGGGCAAGAAACCACCAAAGCGACCTCCTACTCCTCCCCCTCTTGCTTGTACCATGTGTGGTATGCCCGGACATGTGCGCCTCGAATGCCCGAGGAATGAAGAGGCCAGAGCACGCTGTGACACCTGTGGCAAGATCGGCCACTTCACCAAGGACTGCTATAAGAACAAGTATTGTTCTTACTGTCGCACCTGGGGACATACTGGTCCTGCCTGCACCCATCCTCATCGCAACTGTTCAGTCCATCGTGACTGCCCAGTACCTCGAAACCACCGCCTCTATGGCTGCACTGTCGACCGCAGCCGCCCTGGTTGGGACGACCATGACTGCACTGTCGACCCTCACTACTCTTACGAAGCCGGAGAGAACGGCTACAACACTAGCTAGGAAGTCTGGGGACTTCCTCCTTAAGAAAGGGGTGATGTTACGTTCTGGACCGCTCTGGACTGAGTACCCCTACTTTTCTTTTCCTATATGCCTTCCCCTTGACCCACTGCCTCATGCGAACCATGAGGCCGCCTATTGCTTACTGATGATGGGCCCTAGGCCTTGTACGATGACGCACTTACCCTGTACGATGACGCACTTACCCTGTACGATGACGCACCCTGTACGATGACGCATTTACCCCTCTGCCCTAGTACATGACATCATAGCTATGGTGACGCACTACCCTTGACCCTGCCTAGTACTTATAGTGCTTCGCCTCGTCTGTCTGTACTCAGACTCGACTTCTTGAGCAATCAAGCTAGTTCCCCTGTTCTGCAAGCTGAGGTTGTCCTGAGACTACCTTAGTCTGCACTTCCCCTCAAGGCGCAGAGGCAGGAGCTTTGCCAAGCTTGTGCCCTACCCCTTGAAGTGTCGATCCGCCTTTCCTCTCATTGCGTTGTGTAGGGACGATTCGTCAAATCCTTCCTAACATCGCACTGAAGGGACTGTCCACTCCTCTTGTGAATCACACTCCACCTGTGCGTTCCAGGCCCTCCAGAGTCCACTGAAGCCTAGACTTGGGCTAGACCAAGTCAACGAACCAACCCGTCGCACAAGTCGTGCAGAAGGCCAACGCTTGAGCCTAACAGCACACCTCAGTCCACTCCCAAGGGGTGTCTTTGTGCATAAGTTCATTCATGGGCTGTGCAATCTCACTGAACCTGGGGATCCAGCGGCAGTAGAAGAGGCAGAACCCGATGAATGCACGGACATCTCTGACATTCCTGGGCACTGGCCATTCCGCTATGGCTTTAACTTTAGTGGGGTCCATCCTGAGGCGGTCCTTTTCCAAGATAATGCCTAGGTACTCTACCACTGTCACTTCAAATTGGCACTTTTCTGGGCGTAGGTAGAGGTCATGTTGTTGGAGGACTTCGAGGACCTGAGTAGTGATGCGTCGGTGTAGCACATAATCCAAGGGTGTGTGCACTAGGATATCATCCATGTACACTGTAACGTGTCCCCCTTCAATAAGGTCCTTGAAGATCTGGTTCATCATCGTTTGGAAGGTTGCTGGGGAGTTGGTGAGTCCGAAGAACATAACCATGGGCTTGAATAGTCCTAGGTTCGTTTTGAAGGCTGCCTTCCATTGGTCGCCTTCGCGGATGTGTATGTTGTTATAACCCCAGTGGATGTCCATTTTCGTGAAAAGCGTGTGTCCTCTGACTCTGTCGATGAGTTCTGGGATGAGGGGGAGTGGATAGTGGTTGCGAGTAGTCACTGTATTTAGTTTATGGTAGTCGATGACGGGGCGAAGATCTCCGTTCTTTTTCTTGACCCAGAACACAGGGAAGGCATATCTAGAGTCAGAGGGGCGGATAAGTCCTAGGTCTTCGTTTTCTTTGACGAAGGTGGCATAGCCTTCTGTTCCCTAGGATTGAGTGGATAGATTTTACAATCTAGGGTGTCTGGTGCCTCTGGTTTGAGGTCAATGGCGTGATCCCAGGGCCGTGATTCAGGAAAGCATTGGGCCGCTTGTTCACTGAACACTTTGCGGAAGCGATGGTAATGTTCTGGGACGATTTGATCCCATGTCTTCCTTTCAGTAGGCTGCGCCTCCTCGGCGATGCGTTGGGAGACTGTGACCTTGCGGAGGGCATGATCAGCTCATCTCCTGGTTCTAGGAGGGGTCCCTCAGGGGGAATCTCGACCCATAGGCCAGAGACATAGGCAGGGGGCGTTGGCTGTAATAGTGACGTTTCTGGGGTGCGTATGACCACCTTTTGGTTGATAGTCCCCTCTGTCCAGTTACTTGCGGGTTGGTAGCTGCCAGCCAGGGGTATCCTAGAATAATGTCGTCTCCTCCCAGCTCTGCTTCATAGAAGCGGTAAATGTGGCTGTCTTTTCCAGTGACGATTTCGAGGTCAGTGAATTGAGTGATTTCTCCAATGCTGTTTTTGCTACCGTCCACATTATGAAGTCTTCTGGGACGTCTGAGTTTGAGCATAGAAAGGGCGTTCCTTTCTGCGAAGCTGGGGCTGATGAAGTTTTCTGTTGCACCACTGTCCACAAAGACAGGGAGCTCGGCCTTAAGTTTTGCGGTGTGTAACTGAGCAGGGATACGCAAAGATTTGATTCTTGGTAGATACACATCACGACAAAACATGGCCCGAATACTGGCCGGTGTATTCAGGCGGTTTGAAAACCCTGGGCCTCCCACATCTGTCCCACTTTATTGAGCTCTTCATCATTTAGCGCGACCATTGCCTTCAAGATTGCGTCTGGAGTGGCGAGGGTATTGGAGGGCTCTCCTTCGGCTGCCTCCTGTGATTCCTCTTGTAGCTGAGTGACTTTAGTGGTATCGGTTTCCTTCCCTTACGAGGGCAGTTACATGCGAGATGTCCCTGCCTTTTGCATTCAAAACAGCGTCCTTCTTTCTGGAGCTGTACCTTCTCCACATCGGTAATGGCCCTGAGGCGGTCTACTTCCATAGGGACTGGGCCCATCTGGCTGGGGCGTAGTGGCTGTTGTCGTCCCTGGTGCTGTTGGGTACGTTGCCCAGAGAACTGCTGAGGGGCCTCCTTTGGAAGGGAAACGGGCGTGTTGTTGATTCTCTTGGGGATGGTCTGCTGGCTCAGGATGCTTTGCTCTATTTGCCAGTTGAGGTAGTTGGTGCGAGCTGCATGCTTCCATTCCTCGAAGGTCTTGGGCATGGGTCGTTCTTTGAGACATGCGCTGAGGAGTCCTCTATTGAGTCCCTTCCAGAAGTACCAGGCAGTGGCTGGGGTATCAAGGTCGAAGCCTCCTTTATCAGCCAGTTCCTCGAACTTGACGATATACGCATCGACGCTCTGTCCTGGTATCATGTGGAGGACTAAGAGGTCTCGTTGTGCCCTCTGGATTGCAGCAATATCGTGGAAGTCGAGGATGAATCTTTCCCTAAAGGATTCCCAGGGGTCGTTGTCCAGAACTTCTCCTCTGGAAATCTGCTGAAGCCACTTGAGGCGTTGGGCACCCATCCGTCCACCTGGGGGCCTTTAACCAAGGTAAGGGGTGTGAGACACAATTGTCTGCTTGAGCAATGGCAGGTGCGTTCCTGTTTAGATAGTGGTAGTTCTCAAGCTCCAGCATCCACTTTTCTGCGTCATCTCATATTCCAGTAAAGATGGCAGGAGGTTGTCCTACTAGTTTAGCGTCTGCCCCTTGGGGGTTTGGAGCGTTAAGGTTGAATCCTGGGAGGTCCCATCCGCCTCCTGGTGGGCCGCCTCCGGTGGGCCTCCTCCTGGCGGCCTCCTCCTGGCGGACCTCCTCCTGGCGGACCTCCTCCTGGTGGACCTCCTCCTGGCGGACCTCCTCCTGGCGGACCTCCTCCGTCTCTGGGGGGCCCGCTCTGGGTTCTGCTGGGGCGAAAGGGTTGATCCTAGCAATGGCTGCATATGATGCTCCAGTTCCAATGGCAAAGCTGCTGGTGCGATAGTGTGAGTTGTCATGGTCCGTGTTGGGACCTGTTCTTCTTCGATAGGACTGGGGTCTCTGATCTCTTGTGATGCTGCTCCGGTGAGAGCTTCCCTGATATCTTTAGTGAATGGGGCGACGTACTCGGGTCCTGTTGGCTCTACTGGTTCATCTAGTACTGGGAATCTGGTTGCTGCGTCTGCGTAGGCGAAATACTTGTTCGTCTTGTTGTCAAATGCTACTTCGTACCACCGTCCTGCTACGTGGTGTACTGGGTACGCTCCGGCTTTGCTCCTTCCTGGGAGGATGCTGATAAAATAGTGTCCAGTCCAAGGGATCGTTCCTTCGAACCCTGAGTAGATGTCCCCTTCACGTAACCAGATGACATGGTTGTCATCCTTCTTATCGTCCTCTTTGCAGAGGGTGAGTGTGAAGGGCTTGAACTTGGGGTCTACTGGCGACTCCACGATTGTGGTCTGACTGGGAAAGTCTGTTCTAATGTCACGCCCAGACTCTGGGCATACCTCCACTGGGTTGGAGGCGGCGGGGCGACGACGGCGGGGAGTAGGGGATCTTGGAGTGAGGGTCCTAAGTCCTGATAACGAGCTCTCGCTGGGGAGCTAAGATGGCTTTGATCTTAAGTCCTTTGACCATACCTAGTGACACTTGTGCAAGCGACGCGAAGTCTGGCAATAAGCCAGAGGAGCGGTGGTTCACAAGTAAAGGCCTGAAGACGGTTGACTTGTTCTGAGATTACAAGAGAACAGACTTAGGGTCTGCTCTAAGGCAATACAACGCGATATAAGTACATCAGAGGGGCAAGTCAGGTCGAGTCATAGTGCCCTAGGACACTAGTAAGCAGACACAGTAAGCCTCAAGTCATCGTACAGTAAGCAGGCCGACGCGTGAGTCATATTGTACAGTATGAGTCAGTAGGTGCCGAGGCAGCGCATGCGCAGAGGTATGCAAATGTAGCACCAGTGAAATGCGCACCAGAGGCGAAGCGTGGGAACACCTACTATAATAGGAAGGTAAGCATGATGTAAGCAAAGCGGCCAAGTCATGGCCTCAAGCAGAGTCTCAGGCCATAGGGGCCTGGCAGTCCATAAATGCATGTGGGAGGAGTGGGATAGGTGAAAAATAAAGCGTACATGACCCCCTTGTGCACACCGTGAGCAGAGTCCGATCTGGCATGCACAAACGTGACACAATCGATAAGTTACTGGAGATAACTTCTGCGTGATGGGGAAAGGGCCATATCGCCTTGGTGCTAGCTTCATAGTGGGGTAGTGGAGTCATAGGTTGCGCCCTTCGAGCCAGACTTGCTTGCCTTCTTTGAATTCTACTGGGATTGTGTGGTCTGTCGTGTTCTGGAACGCCTTTACCGCTGCTTCCCTGGCTTCCCAGATCTTCTGAAGGCGCTTGGTGACTTCTGGCACCCAAGCTTCCTCAGTGGACATTGGATATATGGTTTCGTGCCGAAGAGGAGTTGGTGGGGTGTTTGTCCAGAGCGGTTATGAGGCCATGAGTTGTGGACAAACTCTGCAAGGGGGAGATAGGGGGCCCACGCTGTCTGGTCGTTCGAGGTCCAGAGGCGGAGATACTGCTCCAGCCATTGATTGGTGCGTTCGCTTGCGCTGTCAGTTCTCGGGTGGAATGTGGTAGACATGTTCTGTTGGATGTGGAGAAGTCAGCAAAGCTCCGTAGTAAATTGAGATACAAACGGGGGTTGCGATGCTGATAATTTTCCAGGGGATGCCAAACCAAGGGATGAGGTGGCGGAGATATAGGGTGGCGACGCCTTCACCAGTGATGTTCGTAGTGCAGGGGAGGAATTTCGCTGCCTTGGAGCAGCCTTGATCACCACCATGAGGACGGCATTAAAACCGTGCGACTCTGGCAGATCCGTGATCAAATCCATGGCAATTGTCTGGAAGGGGCCTTGTGTGGCATCTGCTGGGATCATCTGTAGGGGTGGTGTCATGGTGGGTTCGTGGTTTGTTTTCTTGGCATGATGCACAGCTGCGAACATATTCAGCGGCGAATTCCTTCATGCCATCTCCTTCGTACTGTTGTTCAAGGAGGTGAAGGGTGTTGGCAATGCCGGGATGACTGGCAAGTGGGTGATTGTGGTGGAGGCCATGACTTCATGCTGTTCTTCGAGTTCATTGGGGAATGTCAGCTTTGCGAAGGGAATCGGGGAGGAGTATGACTCCTTTATTATTGTCGTACCCCTGGTTTACACCAAAAGGATGCGACAAGAAGTCGGCGGGGATGTGTCGCTTTCCGGGGACGTGCACCAGCTTGAAATCATAATCAGCTAGCTCCTGGTGCCATCACGGTTATCGTCAGTTCAGGTTTTGGGGCTTGCGGTAATACTGCAAGTTATGGTGATCGGTGTGGACAAGGGTCTGGTGGTGTGAGCCGGAGGTATGGTCGCCAGTATTCGAGTGCACGCACTACAGCATACAGTTCTTTATCATAGATGTCCCAGTTGCATTGTGTAGCATCAAGGGTCACCAACAGGAATGCACAGGACGTAGTTTGTTCTTGTCATCACGTTGCTGCAGCACCGCTCCAATGGCGTACACCGAGGCATCAGTGTCAACACAAAGGGTTTGTCGAATTGGGGTTGTCTAAGGATGGGAGCAGTGGACACCACGTCGATAAGGGATTCGAAAGCTTCTTGGTGCTCTTTATTCCAGTAAAACTTGCCACCCTTCGCACAGTGAGCGACAAGTGCATTGAGTGGGGCAGCTAAGGTGCTGAATCCTTTGATATACATGTGGTAGAAGTTCAGAAAGCCAAGCAACGCTTGCACTTCCTTCAGGGTTGTGGGGACTTTCCAGGCCTTGATGCCTGCAACTTTCATGGGGTCCATGCCAATGGCATTTTCGGATATGATGACTCCTAGGTATTCGACGGAGTTGGTCTCAAATTGGCACTTCTGGGGTTTCAGGAAGAGGTCGTTTCGAGCGAGAATGGAGAGGATGTCGTCGACTACGCGATGGTGGAGGGTGAAGTTCCGTGGGGTGTGAATTAGGATGTCGTCCATGTACACGGTGACATATCCTTCATTGATGAGTTCGCGGAACAGGCAGTTCATCATGGACTGAAAGGTGGCTGGTGCATTTGTCAGTCCAAAGAACATAACCATGGGCTTGAAAAGCCCTCGGTTAGTCTTGAATGCTGCCTTCCATTGGTCTCCATCGCGAATTCGGATGTTATTGTATCCCCAACGGATGTCGAGCTTTGTGAAAAGTGTGGATGGTTGCCCGTCCACTCTGGTGAGTTGGTCCATGAGTTCGCGGATAAGGGGAAGTGGGTTGGTGTCTCATGTGGTCCAGGTGTTTAGTTTGCGATAGTCCTGGACTGGTCTAAGGTTGCCATTCTTCTTCTTGATGAAAAAGAAGGGGAAAGCATATGGTGATTTTGATGGGCGGATATAGCCTTTGGCGAGGTTCTCGTCGATGAACTTTTGGAGTGCGATGTCTTCGCTCGGCGTTAGGGGGTAGACTTTGCAGTCTAATGTTGATGGTGCGTCGGGTTTGAGATCTATGGCATGATCCCAGGATCGTGGGTCAGGGAATCGTTGTGCAGCTTCTTCACTGAAGATGCAGGCATGTGCGTGGTACTGTGATGGGACAATCTGGTCCCAGGTGCATTCGGTTTTGTCGGCAGCTTGTTCTGCTAGTTGTTGAGCAACTGTAGTCTTGGCGATGCGCATGAAGACTTGGTCGCCCTCCTCCCAGAATGGTTCATTCTGGATCGTGGCAGCAGTCATTCCTGCGACTCTAACTGTCGACGTGGCGGCCTGTGCTGCTGCACCGCATGTGCGGAGTATCACTGTGGTGGGAAGGATGCCATTCTTCCAGTCTGGACGAGGGTTGGCCACCGTGAACCATGGGTATCCTAGCACCAAGTTGTTATGACCATGACCACCAGGCGCACTGACTTGCACGCGACCCAGTCTGTGCGGGAGCTCCTGGAGCTCACAGCTGGCTACTGACAAGACAAGGATGGAATTGGGACTCCTAGGGAGTGCCCCTGAACCGCTACGCACTCATTTGACACTATGGACACTGAACTGATACTATACGGACTGATTAGGAAGGAGGCTGCTAGCCTCATGTACGCTCGCATGGTTGCGGCACTCGCATGGCACATGCATGTGCATGCATCACGCACATCACATCGGCACATCACAGAACGCTAGAGGCGTGTTTCCCTGGGTCCAGGGTGTGGTGCAGACGTGTTGCCGCGTGTTGGCAGGCCGCGCGTTCACCGGACATTGAGTACTTTTGCTATTGGGTCGATCACTATGACCCTTGATCTCATACCTCATGCGCGTCCTTGATTTCTTACTGATACGCTTGCGCGTCCCTATGACGCAGAGTCTGGAACCTACTAGATGCATGGGCCCTATGCCCTGACGATTACGCGGCCCTCTAGATAGGGGCCTTCACGAAACTATAAGTAGCACACTCCTTTGTGCAGTAGACTACAGACTCGACCTCTTTAACAATTCAGCCTACTTGAACCTAGGAATCCCTGCAGTGGGAAGCACCCCTAGGATACTCAGAACCAGACCAGACCTTCCAAGGCCACCAGTACACTCTCCCTCCTCTCTACCCTTTTTTGTCATAGGACTTTTGCTACCTCTTGTTACGACCATGACCACCACGGCACTGACTTGCGCACGACCCAGTCTGTGCGGGAGCTCCTGAGCTCACAGCTGGTTACTGACAAGACAAGGATGGAATTGGGACTCCTAGGGAGTGCCCCTGAACCGCTACGCACTCATTTGACACTATGGACACTGAACTGATACTATACGGACTAATTAGGAAGGAGGCTGCTAGCCTCATGTACGCTCGCATGGTTGCGGCACTCGCATGGCACACGCATGTGCATGCATCACGCATATCACATCGGCACATCACAGAACGCTAAAGGCGTGTTCCCCTGGGTCCAGGGTGTAGTGCAGACGTGTTGCAGCGTGTTGGCAGGCCGCGCGTTCACCGGACATTGAGTACTTTTGCTATTGGGTCGATCACTATGACCCTTGATCTCATACCTCATGCGCGCCCTTGAATTCTTACTGATACATTTGCGCGTCCTTATGACGCAGAGTCTGGAACCTACTAGATGCATGGGCCCTATGCCCTGACGATTACGCGGCCCTCTAGACAGGGGCCTTCACGAAACTATAAGTAGCACACTCCTTTGTGCAGTAGACTACAGACTCGACCTCCTTAACAATTCAGCCTACTTGAACCTAGGAATCCCTTGCAGTGGGAAGCACCCCTAGGATACTCCGAACCAGACCAGACCTTCCAAGGCCACCAGTACACTCTCCCTCCTTTCTACCCCTCTTTCTCCCCCTTGTCATAAGGGAACTCTTTTGGCTTGGAACACCTTTGCATTGAAGTCACTTAAGAGTCACTGCGCTATCAGTGCACCCTTGTCACTTGTGCACGACAGTTGGCCTACGTCTTGAGCCACAGTAATCAAGAGGAGAACCATTGATCAAACGTCCACAGTGCACGTCGCACTACCCTGAAGCAGGACTTGGGCTGAACCAAGTCAACAATAAGCAAGTCGTTTAGAACGCCCAAGGCTGAGCGTAACACATTGAAGTCACTTAGGAGTCACTGCGCTATCAGTGCACCTTTGTCACTTGTGCATGACAGTTGGCTTACATCTTGAGCCATTGCAATCAAGAGGAGAACCATTGTTCAAACGTCCACAGTGCACGCAGCACTACCCTGAAGCAGGACTTGGGCTGAACCAAGTCAACGATAAGCAAGTCGCTTAGAACGCCCAAGGCTGAGCGTAACACAAGTGGTCTTCATCCATGTCTGCGATGAAGAATTGAAGTGTATGGGGAGCGTCTTCTGTGACTATCTCTAGATCAGTGTAATGGGTGATCTTGCCTCCTTTGTTGCGTGACCCGTCTGTGTTAAGAAGCATCTTTGGGGCCTGTAAGAGTCGCGTCCCAAGTTTGTGTTTGTCTACAAAGGCACGACTGATGAAGCATTCCATTGCCCCGCAGTCTAGGAAGGCAATGTGGTCTGTTCTGGTCAATGCAGTGTGAAAGGAAACTGCGATTCTCATGGAATTGAGGCGGGGAAGGAAGACGTTGTGCTGAAACATGGCGTGTTTGAACACTGTCTGTTTGAGGGTTGGGTACGTGGGGGCATCTCTGCACCACTTGGTCGCTAGTTTGTGGTATTCTTTGCTCCCAAGTCCTTGCAGGTAATTGAAGACTTGTTGTTGTGTAGGCCTTTCAACCGGTCGGTCTTCAACCGTTAGGTGAGTGGCTGCAACTTTTGCTGGGGTTGGTGTGAGCTTTTCTGGGCAGTTGCGCTGGATATGCCCTTGTCGGTTGCATAGGAAACTTTTATGAATTGTACGGTGTGCACACACTGGGAAGGGGAAAGGATAATTATTCCCTGCTCCTATCACTACACGCGTGTATATATGGTACTGAGGGTGCTGTGGCGATCCACCACTCATCATCTTGGGCTGTGCCCATCATGATGTGCATTTAGCTTGTCTTCCATTTAGTATAGTCAACTGCTTGCCGGTCGCTCCGATCCCAACACTCCCCTTCAAGCAGGTGCTATACCCATCTCAGCTGTGTGCTTTCGGTGCTTGGGGTGTGCTAGGGCTTTGGTCAGGACATCTGCGGTTTGATCTGGATCCTGGCAGCTATCAATGTTTACAGTGCCATCTTGTACCTTGTCACGCACCCAATGCCACCGAATCACTATATGTTTGGACTGCTTGTGGAATTGAGGGTTCTGTGCCATTGCAATGGATCCATCGTTGTCGCCTCTGATTTGAGTAGGTGCTTCTTGTGTGAATCCGAGCTCGCCGTACAGGTTCCTCAACCAGACCGCTTCTCGCATGGCTTTGGAGAGCGCTACATATTCTGCCTCTGTAGATGACAAGGCGATCGTGGTCTGTTTCTTAGATCTCCACGTGATGGCACCTCCTCCTGCGATGAAGACGTAGCCTGATGTGGACCTGTAGTCACCGGCGTTGGCATATGCGGCGTCTGCGTAGCCTTGGAAGAGGTTCACGCGTTCGGTATGGCATGGTAAGTGATTCCATGTGTTCTCGTCCCTGATAGGTAACACAGTATGCGCTTTAGTGCAGTCATGTGCTGCAGACTTGGGTTGGCTGTGTATGAGGCCAAGCAGCTCACTGTGTAGGCGATATCTGGTCAGGTTGCATTCGCAATGTATTGTAGCTCCCCCAACAATGCTGCATATGAGTTACTTCGATCACCTTCGTTACCATCTGGATTGGGCTCTAGCGGCACGTTTGGATCCAGTGGCATGCCTACAGGGTTCGCTGCTCCATACCCTCACATTTCAATATGGATTCAATGTACACCTTTTGCGAGATTGTAATGGAGTTTTGTGTCTGAGACACTTCAATGCCAACGATCTTCAACAGTTCACCAAGGTCTGTGATTTCCCAGTGTGAATGTAGATCTCTTTTCATGTGTTCCATTAACTCGGTGTAGTTGCGAATAGGAGCAGATCGTCTACCCATACAGTGACGATTGTGAAGTCTTTTCCCCGGTGTTTGATGTACGCGCATGGGTCTGAGCGTAGGCAAGTGTATCCTAGTTCTATCATTGTTTTATTGAGCAGGATGTTCCACTCGTGCCCAGCTTGTTTTAGGCCGTAGATGCTCTTCTCGAGCAGGCATACTCGCCCTGTGCCATCATCGAAGCCTTGGGTTGATGCATGTATACGCTTCCTTCAGAATGCCATTTAGGTACGCTCCCTTTACATCCATCTGCTGGATTAACAATTTCTTTGTCAGGGCAATAGCCATTATGGCCCTGATTGTTTCGAGTCGGACTACAGGTGAGTGCGTCTCGACGTAGTCATAGCCCGGACGCTGTGCACATCCTTTGGCCACAAGTCTCGCCTTATACTTGACGACTTGCCTTCCTTATTTCTCTTCTTGGCGAATACCCACTTGTTGGCAATCGGGATCGTGTCTGGGGGCTTCTCTACAAGCTTCCATGTTCCCATGGCTTGGAGCTGGTCCAGCTCTGCCTTCACAGCGCGCTCCCACTCTGGCCACTCTGAAGACGCTTTGGCCTGCTTTAGGGTTGTAACGTCTTCTTCAGGGTCTAGGATGTACGCCTGTTCTTTTATGGCTTCTGGGTATGGTTCGTCTTCCTCCTCAGAGTCAGAGAAGGGGTCGTCAAGTCATTTGTAGTTGACGCGTACTCCCCTTGTTCTGCGGGGTTGTATCTCCTTGTCTCGCTTTCGCTTGTGGCTGCCGCGCGTACTTTCAGTGGCCATCTCTGGGCCTGCACTGTTTCTGTGGGCATGTTCTGGTGCTTGTGTTTCGACTCGACGCGTGCTTTCCCCTTGTGACTCCCCTTCACGCGGAGGGTCAGGGGCTATCCCGAGTTCCTCCAGTGGGGGTGCATGGTCCACAGGAGTGAGAAAGCGGAAATTGCATGAGGTGAGTATCTTGGTGTTTCTGCATTGTAGTATTTGATCGCTTTTGAGCCATCGTTGCAGCCGACATATGCTGTCGCTGTGACTTGGGCAGCATCTTCCTGGGGATCTTTTGTCCCTGTAGCAATACCCAGACTGGTGCGCCGAACTCACACAGGTGAGCGACATTCGGCATGCATTGTGCCATCGCTGATATGGCATCGATCCCTTTACAGCTGTTGTATATGCTCAGTTTCGCAAGTAAGCCGCGTGTGCTACCGCTAGCTCCCACAAGAATTCGGGAAGCTTGCTATCAGTTATCATTGCGCGTGCGAGCTCTACGAGAGTGGATTCATGCGCTCGGCAACTCCGTTCTGCAATGGTGAGTATGGTGTGGTCATCTGTATGTCGATGCCTTGCTCCTTGCACCAGTTTTGCAGGGATTCGTTGACAAACTCTTTGCCATGGTCAATGCGAATCGCACGGGGTTTCTTGCCATGTGTTCGCAGGTGCATTAGATAGTTCTTGACGTGCTGTGCGGCTTGGTCTTTTCCCTTTAGGAATTTGACTGTGACATACTGTGCAGAATTGTCTACGAAGAGAATGTAATACTGATGGCCGTGTATTGATGTAACGTCATATTTGCCCCAGAGGTCCATGTGGGTAAGTTCTCCTGGCTCAGTGGCACGACGACTAATGGTGTTGAATGGTTCCACAGATTGTTTCGCCTCTGTGCAGGCTATGCAATCTGGTTTTGGACTCGAGGTGTCGACAGTGAGTCCGTCGACCAGCTTGTTGTCCAGTAGTTTCTGTAGGCCTGAATAACCAATGTGTCCAAATCGTTTGTGCCAGGTTTCCCAGCTCTGGGTCTGTTCACTGGTACTGAATGTATATGGTGATGTTGTGGTCTTACTGCCATTCTGTGGGCATCAGACGCTAACATCTAGTTTGTATAGATTATTTGTGATCTTTGTTCCTCACGCGACGTGTTCGCTGTCTCGCATGATCAACGAGAGTGTACCATTGTAGCCAACATATCAGCGGCCATCCCTTTCCCATCGGCCGAGCGATAGGAGGTTGTTCCTGTTCGTAGGGATGTGTAGCACATTCCTCAATGTTAAAATATACGTGCGGTCATTGTACTTGGATGTTAGCTGTACTGTTCCACAGCCTACGGCTTGCGTTTTCATGTTCCCTACGCCTGCTACAGTTGTGTTGTGTAAGGACTCGTAGGTGATGAACATATCGCGCCGATTGGCTACGTGGGATGTGGTTGCGCTGTCTGCTACCCAATCATAATAGATAAGCCTGTCATCCATTTCACCACTATTGGCTACATTTCGAGAGTGCTCGAAGTTGTAATATTCTCCTTCATCTGATTCATAGGTGTTGTACACCTCCTCCTTATCATCTTGCACCATTGCCATCGCACCACCTCTGTTCTGCATCGCTGGCAGTGCCTGGGGGTCGATGGTGGTGTGTGACATCTGGAATACTATCTCGTTCGCCTCTTCTGCTTCGTGCGTGTCCTCCTCGCGCCGCCTCTTGCAGCTGTCGTATCTATTGTTGGGCCTGCACTCGGACTGCTTGTGGCCGAATAACCCACACGCTTCGCACTTGTTCTGGCCGAGGAAGCGGCAGTTCTCGGTCTTATGATTGTTCTGCTTGCATTGCTTGCAGAACATGTTTGTCAGTTTCTTGGCCGCTGTGTCGGCTCGCTGCGACTGGGCATTGGAAATGCGGCTGGCTAGCGTGCCCTTGCTCCTGGGCGTACGAGTGCTGACCTGATTGGTGGTTTCCTGGGGCGCCTTAGGTACTGTGGCTCGCATTCGGGTCTGGTGTCTCAGGTACTCTTCCTTGATGATCCCCATGATCTGTTGTGAGTTCATAGATCGTTTGGGGTCGTCACAGCGGAGCCCTTTGGTGCTACTGGAATACAGCTGAGTGAATGTGTCCCAGGAAGGAGGTAGGGAGGATGTGATGATGATGCGGAAGAGGGGGTCTGAAAACTTAAAATCTGCGTCGCCTAGGACGTTGATGCGCTGCCAGTACTGTTTGAGCTTATTGAGGTGTTCTATGATATTGTCGCCTTCCTCAGCATATGTGCAGAAAAGGTTGCATATGTAGGAGGTGATCGTCTCATGACTCTGAGACTCGTGGACTGCCTTCAGGTTCTCCCACATGTCGTGCGATCTCTTGCACTGGCCTATGTGGATGGATTGCGCAGGTGTGATGTTCCTATTGATGAGGATCATCGCATATGTGTCATTAAAGCTCCAATTCGCTGCGCTGACTGGGTCAACACGTTTGCTTGGGCGCTGAATGCGTCCTTGTGCATATGGAAGTACTCCACACATCTTCAGCATGAGTATCATTGCATCACGCCATACATTCCAGTTGGTATTGTCGAGGGGTTCTGCAAGTTTGGTGACGACTGCGTTTTCATTCGCCTTCACGTGAGTGATGGTGGGGTCGTCGTCCTCGAGTTCGCTCTCATCCTGGTCCTGAGGTTCTGCCTCAGCTGGCCCAGGATTGTTGGACTCGGACTCGGACTGTGCGTTCAGCCACTCGACGAGATCAGCCATGGGATGTGTGCGCAAAAGTTGTTATTGGTGTGTGGGATATGTGTGCGTGTGCTTAGTACTCGAGGTCATTTAGGCTACAGGGCCCATAACCTTTTATGAATTGTACGGTGTGCACACACTGGGAAGGGGAAAGGATAATTATTCCCTGCTCCTATCACTACGCACGTGTATATATGGTACTGAGGGTGCTGTGGCGATCCACCGCTCATCATCTCAGGCTGTGCCCATCATGATGTGCATTTAGCTTGTCTTCCATTTAGTATAGTCAACTGCTTGCCGGTCGCTCCAATCCCAACAGAAACAGAGTCCCTTCGTGCGTTGCTGGTCTTTGATGCTATCTACTTGCATTGGTTCTGGTTCATTGGTTGTTGGTGATGACGATCGCATGAGTGGTGGAGTGTCAATTGGGGGTGATGG
>WTXC01000388.1:0-15601 GCA_022496195.1 Lactifluus subvellereus | reverse complement strand
GGAATACTACAAGCGGAAGCCTGCTGCGGTACAAACACTGGAGGATAAAAAGGCTCAGAACAGTTTCTGGAGACGCATCTTCTCCCTTAGCAAATGTACAAGCTTAAGGAAGAATACCCTAGACCTCCCACCATCAGAGCCTTCCGCTTCCTCACTTCCCCACTCGCTATCACATTCACGCCTGGAGCAGACAGGCACGAGACCCGCCAGGACCAGCATGGACGCCTGCACAGTTGTTTCTGTGCCACAGACCTCTGCCCCTTTCACCGCTAAAAAACCCCTTGTTGCTAGAACCTTGAGAATGAACGATGCCCTACCACTTGCCAGCACACCAAGCCTCACCCTCTCCTATCCAGATGACGAATTTACCTTCATCAATGCCTATCAGGGAACCCTGCTTACAGCATCGCCGTGGTGGACAGATGGTCGCAGCCCCAGCACCATGAGAAGAAACAACCACGCCACCACCAACTCACCGCCGCTGCTCGAATCGTCGAGCGACAGCTCCACCAGCGATCCCACCGTGCCACAGGCGCACGAGGCCTACGCCACCACCACCAAATGGGAGGTATGGGGGCTTGCTGAGGCCTTTTGGCCAACCCTCTCTCTCCCGCCAGTTGCCGGTCCCTATGTGCTTCCACAGCCCGGAGAGGACATTGATAGATCTGACCTCACCTACCCCTTCACCAGCCCCCTCAGTGCCGCCGCCGCCTTATGTAACCCGGGGCAGACGATCTATGATGCACCCACAGGCTCTGGGGAACCCCCACAATATGTCCTCGAGCCCGGTGAACTCCAGGACCCCCTCACTCCTACAGGTAGTCATGCTGGTGAACAGCAGGGGCTTTGTGACGAGCATAGGGACTGTGCACATCCCGGCGACCTTGGTATTACAGCATCAAGGAGGTGTCGTCATCTTAGGGCAACCTGAGGAGTAGGGAAGAAAACAAAACCGCGCCGCAAGATGACCACCTTCTATTGTGGGAGGTGCAGGTCTGATGGTGTGGACCACAAATATGAGAACTGCCCCTTGTGGCGGCTCTGCGGTTTCTGTGACCAGAATGGGCATTGGGGCTTCGATTGCGCCACGCCTCACCTCAATGCCAACTAACCCGCTGTGGTGTCCATGTTGGGCACCAACACATAGGCGCAGTCTGCCCTGTGTCAGGCATCATGAAGAACTTGGACTTTGGCTATGAGGAGGAGGGAAGTATTGTGGACTTGGAGCGCGCGCAGCTTATTTATGGTGAAGACTTGGACTGGGACTCCTTTCTTGAACCACAGTGAGGACTTTTACAAATCCTACGATGCTTACTGTACAGCTATGGACTGGACTGGCGAGTGATGGAACACCCGCCTAGAAGAGGGGGTGGTGTTACGGTTTCTGGCCCTTGCTTTCAGGTCTCTATCTTTCGCTTCGCGAGCTGACACGTGACCTGTACTGTCACATGACCCTATGTCATGTGACACGCTGACTTCCTTACCTATCACATGACCGTATGTCATGTGATGCCTGACTCCTTGTGACTGCGACGCGACGTGACTTGGTACGCGACTCAGAGCGACTCCCTATGAGTCGCTCGCTAGTGACTGATACTGACTGATACACGACTCATAGTAGTGACTCTTATTGAGTACTACTGACTCTTACTTATGACTCATAGTGACTAGGGAGTAGTACTATAAGAACTGTAGGAAGTTGAGCTGGAATCCCCAGTCTCAACTTCGTCTCCAATACAAGTTGATTACCCAATCAGTTGCCTTGTGTGCAAGGGACTCTGGTGGCAACAAGACTTTCCCTTTTCGTCTCTACCACCGCTCCGGCTTAGTAAGCCACATCGAAGCTTGTCATCGTGTGCTATAAACATGTGGAACATTGCCAAACAGGTGCTTTAAGGCGCACCTACCGGAACCAAGTACTCGGGCATCTGGCCCACCTCGATACCCTCGTGACCACAGCGTGCCACGAGCGTCACGTTACCACAGCGAGTCCATGACCCTGATCCCCGTGACCATAGCAAGCCACGGCAAGAACACGTGATACATCCACACGATCACGTGACCCCGAATGACGCGCTCACTTAGAGCCACGGTCCCTTGTAACTGTGACAATGGCAGCTCTCCATTCTCTCTGATGAAGGAGGGGACACAAGCCAGTTCTACAAGCACGTGGATGATGGACTCAAGGCCTTGGGAGATCCATACCTCATTGGTGAGGTAGAACGCTTACGCTCTGCAGAAATGGGGATAGAAGCACACGCTCAAGAGATGGAGCTGGAGAAGCGTCGCCTTGCTGAGGCCAAACGGCTCACCACGTACCATGCGAGGAGGCTGGGCCATTATTGGGACCTCCGTCACCAAGCGGTGACACGCCTCTCTGCCGCAGATGCTTACAACATCCTCTACCCCTTCCTCACCGCTGCACACGCCCCCCTCGACACTCCTGAGGACCACGTCCTCAACTACTGCCCCTCTCCAGCTCTGCGCGAAGCCCTGAGGAAGGCCGGCCAAGGGTACACCCAATGCCCAGAAGAGTTGACACTCTCCACCCACATCTTTGGTTGGCCCCCTCCCCTTTCCTCCTACTCCCTTGTGGCCTGCCTCGCCAGAGAAGGCCCTGTCCTCGCCACGGAGTACGATGCCGACGCCATGGATGCTTATGACTGGACAGAGAACGCCAGTGACTGAGGTCAGTCACAGACTCTAAGAAGGGGGTAATGTCACATTTGTGCATGCCGAGATCACTCTCTGATCACGGTGTGCACAAGGGGGTCATGTACGCTTCATTTTTCATCCACCTTACTCTTCTCTCACTGCGTTTACGGACTGCCAGGCCCCTATGGCCTGAGACTCTGCTTGAGGCCATGACTTGGCCGCTTTCACTTACATCATGCTTACCTTCCTATTATAGTAGGTGTTCCCACGCTTCGCCTCTGGTGCGCATTTCACTAGTGCTACATTTGCATACCTCTGCGCATGCACTGCCTCGGCACCTACTGACTCATACTGTACGATATGACTCACGCGTCGCCCTGCTTACTGTATGATGACTCGAGGCTTACTGTGTCTGCTTACTAGTGTCCTAGGGGCACTATGACTTGACCTGACTCACCTCCCTGATGTACTTATATTGCATTGTATCGCCTTAGAGCAGACCCTAAGTCTGTTCTCTTGTAATCTCAGACAAGTCAACCGTCTTCAGGCCTTTACTTGTGAACCACCACTCCTCTGGCTTATTGCCAGACTTTGCGTCGCTTGCACAAGTGTCACTAGTGTATGGTCAAAGGACTTAAGATCAAACGCCATCTTAGCTCCCCAGCGAGAGCTCGTTATCAGGACTTAGGACCCTCACGTCCAAGATCCCCTACTCCCCCGCTGTCGTCACCGCTGCTGCCTCCAACACCAGTGGAGGTACGCCCAGAGTCTGGGCGTGACAGTTAGTGAGGTGTTATGGCTCGACGGGCCGTGGGCACGACTTGTGTGACTTGGGTGTGGGCAAGAGTGAGCATGTGGTCCTGAGCGTGACACTTCTGTGGTCACATTGACGTGAGAGCAAAGCTAAGATCTTCGGAGTAGGGGGAGCACGTGACTAGTGCGAAGGCCCAAAGCTAAGTCATTACAGCTGACTTTAGAGAGGCGTGAGAGTGAAGCAGTGCCTTGCTGAGCGACTAAGGCTAAAGGCAACTTGAAGTGGCAAGTTCAAGTGAAGAAGGCGACTTAGAGCGGCGAGCTCAAGGGAGGAGGCAAGACAAATTGATTGCAAACGAAGTCAAGCTTAGGGCTTGACTCTACACAAACTAAGGCCCTTATATAGGCCTGGTACAAGGGAGTCACATGCTACTACTACTGAGTCATAACGTGGGTAGTGGAGTAGTCCGCTAAGTATAGTACCAGCCCCACAGGCCACTGTGGAGCAGGATGAGTCACAGTTGAGTCAGGGCTAAGTATAGTATGCGCTCCACGTCATAGTGGAGCATGGCGAGTCATGGCTATCAGAATCCAGAGTGTGAGACCAGACGTGGGCTAGGTATCATACAAGAAGAAAAGGCGGTCTGCTCAGTCTGTAGGAGAGATTGTAACATGAGGCCATTGCAACAATGTTGGTCTGGCCATCGCCATGATGACGGTGGGGCTGCTGCCACAATGGCAGTGTTGGTGGAGCCACGGCCACAATGGCAGTGTTGGTGAGGCCACCACTGCGATGTTGGTGTGGCCGTTGCCACGATGACGGTGGGACCGCTGCCACGATGTTGGTGTGGCCACTTGGTGTGGCCGTTGCCACGTGCAGCCATCGCTGCAATGACGGTGGGACAGCCACAGCGATGGTGGTGTTGATGTGGCTGCTGCCATGGTGACGGTGTTGGCGTGGCCATAGTGACGATATGAGCAAGTGGCGATGGTACATGTGCAAATGGGCAAGCAGCGATGGGGGGAAGCATCCGAATGGGCAAGCGGTGATGGTAAAAAAGTGCAATGAGCTCACCCTGAGCTTGCCAACTTGGCTCACCCCCCTGGTGGCACAGGTAGTGGTTTCCATGAAAATTGGGTTTTTTACGCTGATACCTCTGTGGATTTGAACCATAGAGAAGGGCACAGGCTGGGGGGAGGGTGAGGGCAGATCACACCTAGAACGCCATGATGGTGAAAAGCATGCAAATGGGTAAGCCATGATGGTAAAAAGTGTGCAAATGGGCAAGTGGTGATGGTGAAAGGCAATGGGGTTACAGTAAGTGATGTGCTCTAGAGCAGCTCCAATTTGCTGGCACCGCGGCAGTGATGGCGACATCAGTGGGTGCACTTTTTCCAGCGGCGCTGGCGGCAGACGCGTTGGTGGTGTTGCGGCATTGGTGACATTGATGTTGGTGGTGTTGCAGGGCTCGTGGTGTCGCAGTGTTGGTGGGTGCGCTTTGCCAGTGGTGTTGGGGGCTCGGTGGGGGTGCTTTGCCAGCGGCGTTGGCGGCATCTGCAGGTGCACACTGCCAGCAGCATTGGTGGTGTCGTGGTGTCAGCGGGGCCACTTTGCCAGCAGCATTGGTGGCATCTGCAGGTGCGCTCTGCTAGCGGCATTGGTGGTGTCAGTGGGGCTGCTTTCCCAGTGGCATTGGTGGTGTTGGGGCATTAGCGGGTGTGCTTTGCCAGCGGCATTGGGTTGGTATGGCTGCCACTGCAGTGACAGTGCTGGCGCCGCAGCGGTGGATGGTGCTGATGCCAGGATAACAGCAAGACCACCATGGCGATGGCAGTGCTGCTTTGGCCGCAGCAGCAGTGATGGTGCTCATGTGGCAGCAATGGGGAGAAACATGTGAATGTGCCACGGTGGCAGCGGTGGTGACAGTGCAGGCAGGATCACAGCTGCAATGGCGGTGTTGGTGTGACCGCCGTGGTGATGGTACTGGCGTGGCTGTGGCGGCGATGAAGGTGCTGGCACGAGGGGGGTAGACGGGAGGATTACTTGGGTGATCTGCAAGGGGAGGAAACAAGCCAGGTGTTGGTCCACAGAGTGGATGATATCTGAAAGAAAGTAGTTGACCAAAAAGCACGCTAACCAGTTCAGCTTGAGGAGAAATATGACCTGACTCATTAGGCACCACCACAGTGTTGGCCCACCTTGTATGGCGATACATCGTTGAGCAGCTGGAGCAGCTGGTATGTTCATCCTTGCACACTGTTAAAGTTAAATGCCGCCAACTGATCTGATCCTTGTCAGGTTTTCGTGTCGATTCACATGATGTCCAGCAGGCGATCAGCAGTGAGAAGCTTCGAGGCAGGAAGTCCTGTGATATGCAGATCTGACAATGAGACGGAAAGGTTATAACTCTTCGAGCAGCGCATAAGGTGCCCGACGCCAACTTGGCTAAGATGACCAAGCTGACGGGCCACTTCGACCTCCAGCACTGATACATTCGTCATCGCAATAGTTGAAGCTCGACATGGCTGCCACCACCAAAACAGGCCAACATGGAATCCAGAGCTAGTGGTCCTGTTGGACTCAAAGTCACCACATCACCGAAGCAGGCCAATGCGAAGCAAATGGGCAGGCAGTGATGGTGAAAAGCATAAAAATGGACAAGTGGTGATGGTAAAAAAAAGTGGAAATGGGCAAGCAACGTAAAAGACGTGGAAATGGGCAAGTGGCGATGGTGAAAAGTATGGAAATGGGCAAGCGGCGATGGTGAAAAGTATGCAAATGAGTAAGCGGTGATGGTAAAAAGCGTGCAAATAGGCAAGCGGCAAGTGGTGGTGGTGAAAAGTGTGCAAATGGGCAAGCGGCAATGGTGAAAAGCGTGCAATGAGCCTCGAGATGTGCCTCAACCCAGTCCCATGCCCTGACCTATTGTGAGGGGGAAGTCTTTTTGAACAATCAGCTGATGCACAATGAATGAGTCAAAACAACATACATGATAGCTTAGAGGTCCACCTCCCCCCTCTGGTGGCTTTGCAAATATGGGACGTTTCCAAAAGAGGATAGCTGTGTAAGTCGTCGGGGAGTGAAGGATCTGGTGGTGATGGCGGCAGAGGATGTGTATGCGAGCGACATGGGGCTGGATGATGAGGGATATGGTGCAAGGCAGAGAGAGAAAGAGCCCTACCCCCCAAGGAACAGTCACTGATGGGATCAGATGGGATAGACCCGGTCGTACTTGGCGATAGTCATAGGGCACCTCCCGCGACTCTGGGCATCGTGGGCCCGGAATTTGGTAGATTACTAAATTTGTCACCCCCACTTACTGTATGCAGTGGCATTCCTTACCCACAACTCTCCCTCCATGTCCCGCCTCCGAAGAGCATCCACTGGCCCATTCTCTGCCTCTCAGTTCTGCATAGGCCAACCCAATGCCATTGCATTCAGCAGTGCCAGTATGTCAACTGTGGTGGTGCCTAATGAGTCAGGTCATATTTCTCCTCGAGCTGAACTGGTTAGCGTGCTTTTTGGTCAACTACTTTCTTTCAGATATCATCCACTCTGTGGACCAACACCTGGCTTGTTTCCTCCCCTTGCAGATCACCCAAGTAATCCTCCCATCTACCCCCCTCGTGCCAGCACCTTCATCGCCGCCACGGCCACACCAGTACCATCACCACGGCGGTCACACCAACACCACCATTGCGGCTGCGATCCTGCCTGCACTGTCGCCGCCGCCGCTGCTGTGGCGCATTTGCATGTTTCTCCCCATTGCTGCCGCATGAGCACCGTCACCACTGCGGCAGCCAAAGCAGCACCGCCATCGCCACAGTGGTCTTGCTGTTATCCTGGCATCAGCACCGTCCACCACTGCGGCACCAGCACCGTCACTGCGGTGGCGGCCATACCAACCCAATGCTGCTGGCAAAGCACACCCGCTAACGCCCTGACACCGCCAACGCCGCTGGGAAAGTGGCCCCACTGACACCACCAATGCCGCTAGCAGAGCGCACCTGCAGATGCTGCCAACGCTGCTGGCAAAGTGGCCCTGCTGACACCGCGACACCACCAACGCCGCTGGCAGTGCACACCCACAGATGCCGCCAACGCCACTGGCAAAGCACCCCCGCCGAGCCCCCAACGCTGCTGGCAAAGCGCACCCACCAACGCCACGACACCGTGAGCCCTGCAACACCGCCAACATCAATGTCACCAATGCTGCGACACCGCCAACGCGTCTGCCGCCAGCACTGCTGGAAAAAGCACACCCACTGACGTCGCCATCGCTGCCACGGTGCCAGCAAATCAGAGCTGCTCTAGAGTGCATCACTTACTGTAACCCCATTGCCTTTCACCATCACCGCTTGCCCATTTGCATGCTTTTTACCATTGCAGCTTACCCATTTGCATGCTTTTCACCATCACAGCGTTCTAGGTGTGATCTGCCCTCACCCTCCCCCCAGCCCGTGCCCTTCTCTATGGTTCAAATCCACAGAGGTATCAGCGTAAAAAACCCAATTTTCGTGGAAACCGCTACCTGTGCCACCAGGGGGGTGAGCCAAGTTGGCAAGCTCAGGGTGAGCTCATTGCACTTTTTTACCATCACCGCTTGTTGCCGCTAACTCATTTCTATGCTTTTCACCATCGCCGCTTGCCGTTTGCCCATTGCGCTGCTTAATCATTGGATGCTTCCCTCCATCACTGCTTGCCCATTCGGATGCTTCCCCCCATCGCTGCTTGCCCATTTGCACATAGTGCTTAAAGGTCCAGTCCTATGGACTGGAAAATAACCGGGAACCGGACCGGACCGCACTGGGTGTAACCGGACTGTGGTTCCGGTCCGCCTCGGTTAGTGGCAGCTACCGGTTACGGTCCGTGCGAGATCACGCAGATGTCCATAACCGGCCATAACCGGTCAGAACCGGGGTGGACCGGTCTTCGTGCGACACATCACCACCTCCACCTGCAAGTCTGCGACCCACTTGCCGCCGCATCATCACACACCGCTCCTCTCACTTGCAAATGTGAGAAGGGCCTGGTCTGCTTGGGGTGTGTCACCACGGCCGCCATGTCACCGCCACTACCCCCTCTTGCTCGCAAATGCAAGATGGGTAGTCCTCTCTCTGGGACAATGCCTAGCCACCACCACCCCCTCTCGCTCGCAAATGCGAGTTGGGGGTGATTCTCTTTTTACTTTGCCTGAGACGGCTGCCACCTCACTGCCACCGCCATCACTGCCTCGCTCACAAGCGCAAGGTGAGGTTCTGCCTGCGAGTCTGTGACACGACTGTGGCTGCCCTCTCACAACTGAGGGCCCTTTCCTTTTTTTTTGTCTCTCATCACTGGCTAACGGCTCCCCCACAGGTCTATGGAGAATGGCCGCTACCCCCTCTCGCTCGCAAGCGTGAGTTGGGGGTGGTTCCGCTTTTAATCGAGACAGCTGCCATGTCACCACCACCATCCTACCATCGTCACCATCACCACCTCCATCGCACCATGCAGCGCAGCATACATGGCCTGGTCCATCCGCACGGGCGCAGCGCGCATGCTGAGGCCTGCATCACCACCACCGTCACCACCCCGTCTGGCCTGCGAGTCCTGGCGCACGGGCGCAGCGCGCATGCCAAGGCCGTCACCACCACCACCACCCTGTTCCGCCATCGTCACCCACCGTCACATGCAGGTAGACGTCGCCGGTAGATGCCACCATCTCCATCGCTTGCCTCGTGCTTGCCTGCAAGTCAGCGCATGGGCGCCACGCCCATGCCGAGGCGTGCGCTACTACCACCATCACTACCCCATCCGGCCTGCAAGTCCATGAGCATGGGCGCACGGGCACAGCGCGTACGCCGAGGCGCGCGTCACCACCACCGTCCCACCCTGTCCGGCCTGCAATGCCGAGGCATGCATTGCCACCACCGTCACCACCCTGTCCGGCCTGCGGGTCCTGGCACATGGGTGCAGCGTGCATGCCGAGGTGCGCGTCACCACCCCGATCCCCCTCTTGCTTCATATTTTTTCATCAGCTACATTACATCAAATAGATTAGTGTAGTGTGTATTGTAGATTATATTTGTATCAATGAAAGTTTATTTATTGCTGTTTGCAGAAAAGCTGGCGGTGGCACAAATATTGATCATTTTGACACAATTCTTTGTGCAGGCTGTAACTCACAAACTACTGGATGAAACCACTGACATGTATAGAGCTTTTTGATCCTCTGATTTGGGGCTAGACAGCCCCATTGTCCATTTTGAGATTGGTTGAGAAATAAATGAATTAAAGCCAGATTGGCTCAAAAACACATTGGCAGGCTGTAGCACCACAACACAAACATAATTCTAAGTTCTAAAAGCTGTGACATACTTGAGTACATGCTATGCAGTGAGCCCCAGCAAAATAGAAGTGGTCTAACCACTGGAATTGGGTCATTATCAATAAGGAAATAGACAGGTTTTGACCCTGCATGAGTCATGAGTATGGGTAAATACTGGCATGCATATGGGTACTGAAACACATTTGGATTCCCATTCGCTTCCAAACAAGCCTAAGAACAGTCAAAACGGTTGAGAAATGATGGAGATATGGTCAAATTGATTATATTCACTGTTTTCATCATATCTCAGTCAAAAC
This sequence comes from Lactifluus subvellereus, assembly GCA_022496195.1. Taxonomy (NCBI): domain Eukaryota; kingdom Fungi; phylum Basidiomycota; class Agaricomycetes; order Russulales; family Russulaceae; genus Lactifluus; species Lactifluus subvellereus. Next base: position 5,565 of record WTXC01000388.1, on the reverse strand, counting down.
TCAACCAATTTAGCTGTTCTTAGGCTTGTTTGAAAGCGAATGGGAATCCGAATGTGTTTCAGTACCCATATGCATGCCAGTATCTACCCATACTCATGACTCATGCAGGGTCAAAACCTGTCTATTTCCTTATTGATAATGACCCAATTCCAGTGGTTAGACCACTTCTATTTTGCTGGGGCTCACTGCATAGCATGTACCCAAGTATGTGACAGCTTTTAGAACTTAGAATTATGTTTGTGTTGTGGTGCTACAGCCTGCCAATGTGTTTTCGAGCCAATCTGGCTTTAATTCATTTATTTCTCAACCAATCTCAAAATGGACAATAGGGCTGTCTAGCCCCAAATCAGAGGATCAAAAAACTCTATACATGTTAGTGGTTTCGTCCAGTAGTTTGTGAGTTACAGCCTGCACAAAAAAATGTGTCAAAATGATCAATATTTGTGCCACCGCCAGCTTTTCTGCAAACAGCAATAATTTCAACTTGCGAGAATGAGAGAACAAATGGTGTAGTAAGTGTATGAAAGACCGGTCTGAACTGCATCTGGACCAGTCCTGACCAGTTATGGGAGCATCCTAGAAAAAACCAGTTCAGACTAGTTACAGGACTGGACTGGACTGCAGATAACCAGTTCTGTGCAGTCCAGTCCGGTCACAGCAAATTTTCTCAAAGTCTTGGACCGGTTCCGGTCCCGGTTATGCCAAAAAAGGAAAAATAACCGGACCGGACCGGACTTTGAAGCACTATTTGCACATGTACCATCGCCGCTTGCTCATATCGTTGCTATGGCCGTGCCAACACTGTCACCGTGGCAGTGGCCACATCAACACCACCATCGCCGTGGCTGTCCCACTGTCATCGCAGCAATGGCTGCACGTGGCAATGGCCACACCAAGTGGCCACACCAACATCGCGGCAGCGGTCCCACTGTCATCGCGGCGACGGCCACACCAACATCATGGTGGTGGCCTCACCAACACTGCCATTGTGGCTGTGGCTCCACCAACACCGCCATTGTGGCAGCGGCCCCACCGTCATCGCGGCGATGGCCAGACCAACATCATGGCGATGGCCTCACTAACACTGCCATCGCGGCGATGGCCTCACCAACACCGCCATCACAGCGGCGGTCCCACCGTATTGTGGCAGTGGTCTCACCATCATCATGGTGGCGGCAGCATCAACACCATCACTGCAGCCACAGCTGCTTGCCCCTTTGCACGTTTATCATTGCCACTTACTCATTCGCATGTTTCCCCCTATCACCGCTTGCCCCCTTGCCCATTCCAAATCTCGGCATCAGCACCATCAGCACCGCCATGGCTGCACCAACACCATCACTGTGGCGGCAGCCACACCAACCCAATGCCGCTGGCAAAGCGCACCTGCCAATGCCGCCAATGCCCCAACACTGCCAATGCTGCTGGGAAAGTGGCCCTGCTGACACTGCCAATGCTGCTAGCAGAGTGCACCTGCAGGTGCTGCCAATGCTGCTGGCAAAGCACACCCACCAATGCTGCTGGCAGAGTGCACCCACAGATACCACCAACACCGCCAATGGGGGTGAGCTCATTGCACATTTTTTACCATCACCACTCGCCACTAACTCATGCTTTTCACTGACCCTGTGCCAACCGCCAAATCGGCATGTGTGTGTCTGGCGATTGGCACCACTTACTGTCTATCATATTTTTGAGTTATAATAAATTCTCAATAAGTATGAAGGAAACATATTACATTCTACATGGAGAGAAACAATACATTTTGTTTGCTAAATACCACTAAAAAAACTTAGGAAAAATCATGGTATTTTATTTATGATTTTATCATATTTTTTTCTTTGCAGGAAAAGATGATAAAATTGATATTAACTGTTTAAGGAAAACTCTGATATCACATTATGACTAGGTCAACATTTTGTTGTCAAGAGCCTCTATAACATAATTTTGATTGCTTGTCATCATTTTTCTATGTGAAGAACTTTTGTAAATTTGAAAAATATCCCATCATCTTTGTATGCCATTTTCACTTGAAAAAAAAATTTGCTGTTTGCATTTTTTCAACCTATTGCTACATGAAACATCTTAGCAAGGTATAACCTTTTACCATGTTAAAGAATGTGACAAAATTATATCAAACAGATATCACTTTAACTTCATTTTGCAATATGAATTTAGAGTATCAATATATAATCACTTTGCTTGTATTTTTTCCCATAAAAATTGAAGGAAAATGATTGCCTTTTGTCATGAAATATGTCAAAGTTTTGTCAGCATCAAAAGGCATATTCCCAACCAGTGCAAGCCTATCATCGATAATTGCACTGTCACACGAGGGACCCTATTGTTCTATCAGATTGTGGCAGGTGGCACATCAGGGGAACTCAAATTTCCTTAATGCATCTTAATGCATCTTAAAGTCATCATTAAGAAGAATTAAGCAAGTTATCATTAAGAAAAATCTGACTGAAATTAAGGAGCGTCGGTTTCTGAATCCTTGCTTAATTGACAGCTTGAAGTAAGCATGCAACTAAGGCAGCCATAAGCACACACCTAAGGCAGCCATAAGCACACACCTAAGGCAGCCATAAGCACACACCTAAGGCAGAGGTAAGCATACACATAAGGCATTTACAATCACTCAAGCAAGTTTAAGAGACCAGTGAGCATTTAAGCAATGTTAAATTCATGAAACTAGCAGTGTACAAATAGCTTTTCTAATTAATCTATTAATATAACTATTTATATAATGATACAAATGTAAGCAAGGGGTGTGTGGTGGCGGCAGCGAGGGACGTGGCAGCGCGTGGTGGCACACGGTGAGGGATCGGTGGCGTGGTGGCACGCGGCGAGGGACGCGTGGGAGACGCAACGGTGGCACGCGGCGAGGGACGTGGCAGGAGATGCAATGGTGGCAACGTGGCGAGGGACATGGCGGGAGACACAGGGTGGCGACGCGGCGAGCGGCGCGTGGTGGCGACACAGCGAGGGACGCGGCGGCGCATGGTGATGACGCGGCGAGGGACGCGGTGGGGGCGCAGCGGTGGCGATGCAGCGAGGGACGCAGCAGCGCGTGGTGGCGATGCGGTGAGGGACACGGCAGCGCGTGGTGGCGACGCAGTGAGGGACGCAGCGGTGCGCGGTGGCGACGCGGCGAGGGACGTAGCGGCGTGTGGTGGCGACGCAGCGGGGACGTGGCGGCGCATGGTGGCGACACGGCAAGGGATGCAGTGGCATGTGGTGACGATGCAGCGAAGGACGCAGCGGCACATGGTGGTGACGCAGCGAGGGACGGCGCAGCGCGTGGTGGCGATGCAGCAAAGGACGCAGCGGCGCATGGTGGTGACGCAGAGAAGGACACGGTGGCGACGTAGCGGCAGGGTGTAGGAAAGAAACCACCTGCCTCGTATTTGCGAGCGAGGGGTGTCGGCAACGCATTGTGTATCTGTGAGGGGAGAGGCTATTGTTAGTTAAGAATAATGTGAACCAAAAAAAAAGGCCCCCAGCTCGCACTTGTGGGTGAGAAGGGGCAGTGGCGGTGATGGGGCAAACAGAGGAGAAAACCAACCCCCCCAGCCCGCGTTCACAAGCGAGGGGGGTGCTGGCGGTGACATGGTAGCGGCAGGGCGTAGAAAAGAGGCCACCCCCAGCTCGCGCTTGTGAGCGAGAGGAGGTGGTGATGTGGCAGCGAAACGTCGTCCAGGCTCGCATTTGCGAGCGAGGAGGGTTGTCAATGTGACGGCAGGGCGCCGTGTACCTACAAGGTTATTGTCAGCTAGGAATGATATAACGAAAAAAAGAAAAAGAGAAAGAAAAAAAAGCCCTGAGGGCCCTGGTAGGATCACAAGGGGTGAACGTTGACGGTTGAAAAGTTCTAAGTCAACTTCTCGTGCTGTCACACTAGCAAGCATATGTGTCACCATTGTGACATGACCGATCACTGTGACTGCACCAACCGCACTCTTCTCATAAGTTGGTTGTTACTATCTGTTTTCTAGACTAACTCTTTAGTTGTCTTTAGGTATCATAGTGCAAGTGCACAGATAGGGAAGGTGAGTAAGATAACTAATATTTAGATGCTGACCATGTGTTCCAGGTAAGATACCACACCTCACACCTCCAGCTTGACCCCATCGCATCTGGGATGTGGCCATGCCAGCGCCATCACCATTGCCGCAGCCACCCAGCATAGTCACCGCTGCCGCTGCTGTGCTAGCACCGTCAACGCGACCGCCGCTGTGCCAGCAGCGTCACCATGGCCGCTGCCTTGCCAGCACAGTCAATGTGACCGCCACCATGCCAGCAGCGTCACCACGCCTGCCGCTGCCATGCCAGCAGTGTCACTGCACCCACACCATTGCCGCCGCCGCGCCAGTTGCATCACCACAACCACCATTGTACTGCGTCACATGGCCGCTGCCACTGTGCCAGCAGCATCACTATGACCGCTGCTGCGCCAGTACCATCGCCGCTACTGCTGCCGTCCCAGTGTTGTCAACGGCCACTGCTGCGCCGGCAGCGTCACCGCACCCGCACCCACTGCACCATTGCCATGGCCGCTGCTGCACCAGCAGTGTCACCACGACCGCTGCCGTCCCAGCGTCGTCACTGGTTGCTGCTGCGCCGGCAGCGTCACCACACCCACACCTGCTGCACCGTCTCCGTGGCCGCTGCCACACCAGCAGCATCGCCGCGACCGCTGCCGTCCCAGCGTCGTCACTGGCCGCTGCTGCGCAGGCAGCATTGCCGCACCAGCACCCGCCGCACCATTGCCACGGCCGCTGGTGCGGCGTCACTGCAACCGCCATCATACCACGTCACATGGCCGCTGCCACGCTGGCGCTGCCACCGTGCCAGCACCGTGGCCGTGGCCGCTGTGGTGATGGCAATTGCAATGGCAGCAGCAGCAACAGCAGCAACAACAGCAGTGGCATGGGTATGTTTTTCTATTAGAACATACACTATAAAATCTGTGGGCTGCTTAACACTCTCACTGTACTTAATAGAAATACAGTTCTTAACTTGCTTAGTTCCTTAGAATAATCTTAGTTTCTAAACTCCTCTTAACCATGAAATCTCTAAGTGCAAAATAAGATGTGACATTGTCTTAGTTGTCTTATTTGAGCTTAATTGAGGTTTAAGAACATTAAGACCTATTAAGGAAAATTGAGTTCCCCTGATGCAGGGATCCCAGGGTCACCTATTTAGATGAACCGTGAGTGATCCCCGCCAATTGCCTCATCTTACAACATGCCTAATCCCAGCACCCCACCCAACTCCCAAGACACTCATAGTGGGAGAATTTTGTCTAAGACTACTCCTTTGAAATGAGATCTCTCTGGAAGTCAATCTCATTCCTCCACACCTGAGCCAAAGGCCTCAACACACTATAAGGAAATGACTGTAGATGCAGGTGAGAGATTTGTTGGGCCAATGCCCATGGACCTGTTCTTATTGGATTTTGTCCCAAAGGTGCCCAAAAGGTGACTGAAGAAAAAATTTGTCTTTGCCCACTCATCCATTTCACAGAATGAGGACCAATTCGCAAGTCCCTCTACATTCAAG
>WTXC01000387.1:0-15619 GCA_022496195.1 Lactifluus subvellereus | reverse complement strand
AAGCCCCTGCTACCCAGCAGCGAGCAATAGCTCGACGTCTGGAAAGTGGCTTTACCATGACTTCGAGTGGGCATGTGATGGGTTGGCAGGTCTGAACGACGTGCCAGCTGGCACTGCTTGCCCATACCATGAAAATCGCTCACAAGTAAGCATCACAGATTCCCATATTTCGTATTGATGTTCTCCTTCGAGGTTGTTCAACCACTCGGCCATTGCAGGTGAACTTGCGCTTGCAGTGCCAGCTATGCTACGATCGTAGGAGTGAACAACTTTGATGCTGCAAGGCTTGACTGGGGGTGGTTACCTTGCCGATGGTTTCCTGGCGTTTCCGATATTTAGATGGGCAAATCTAGATGTGACTTTTCTGTAAGCTGCTATAGGGATCTGCCCTTGTCATTTTCACTGGGTCTGCGACGCCTCTCTGTATCGCCATGTGCGTGTCGCACCGAGCAACCGGTGGCCTTGTAGCTGACAGACTTTCCCTCTATAGGGCCTTACCAGACGCAAAAACTGTGTCATTCTCTACTTCGATGGTGGGTTTCGAGTGCACTTGGACAGGGATCTTCACCGTGTTACAGATAGGTGCAGTACTTTTCCTCTCATGTTGCGCTGTGGCTGATGCCAGAAAACAACGTTATCGTCTAACAGCGGCTAGCATCTTCGTCACCTTGAGTGGTCCTCCCGAGCTCTGCGTGGCAAATGCCCCATTCTCGATTTGTGTGTAGCCCAAGCTTTCTGTTCAAGGGTGTGATAAGAATGGGGGGAGGACTGGAAGTAGGTAAGGTTGTCATTAGCATTCATCACTAACGTATATAACCGGCAACATTCAAAGTATCACCCACTCCGTTAGTATGGCAGGCAGTGCGCAGAGGTCGACGGCGAAAGACGGTGGGTGTACAAGTTGGTGTAGCGCATTGAATAGCATGCATGAGCGGAGGGCCGAGGGCCAAGGGCCTGTGGGAGTTCCGTGGTGTGCGAGAGGGTGCACACAAGCGTTGTGGTCTAAGAATGGGGGGAGGACTGGTTGTATGGTTTTCCCCTGACAATCGAGAGTTTGGGAAGTAGGTAGCACACAAGGTTGTCATTAGCATTCATCACTAACATATATAACTGGTAACTTTCAAAATATCATCCACTCCATTGTATGGCAAGCAGTGCGCAAAGGTCGACGGTGAAAGATGGTGGGTGTGCAAGCTGGTGCAGCGCATTGAATAGCACGCGTGAGCGGAGGGCGGAGGGCCTGTGGAAGTGCCGTGGTGTGCGAGAGGGTGCACACAAGCGTTGTGGTCTGCGTGATGGGCAGTGCAGCCGCGAGAGCCAGCAGCAGACTGCTTGTGATGTTACCAAATTTCGACTTACTGTACGATACGAAGACTATGCCTACCCTTTCCGATTCAATCTCCATTTGAATACATGTACTTATAGCAGCGTATCTCGATAGGAACGCCTTAAGCTTGTTCTCCTGTGTCAATACTAGTCCTATCGAAGTCCCTTCCTCTTGTGAATCCCTTGATCCTCAAGCCTATTGCTTGACTTCACAAATTGATCGATACACGTGAGGACTACGTGTAACATTAGAACAAGCTTCACTAACCACACTGGATCCGATCAACAAATCACTTCTCAATCGACTCGAGGACCTAGCACACCTCGAAGAAGTTGAACGACACATTACCGCACGATTGCGCACTCATCAAGAATATTGTGCATGAACTTGTGCCATTCACCCGAACATCGAACACGAATTCCTAGTCCAGCAATTTACCTTACTTGAGGAAGCACAAATTGCCTTGGTTGAAGTGATAACCGCAATACAACAGACGATACATCAACGAACTCAAACTGGAACCGAGCACTAGTTACGTGCCCCTTGACCCAGCGTTTGGCCCCCTCCCTATTCATCACCGACCCCCGTTCGACGCTCTCACAAACACCAGTGGATCCATCCCAAAGGCACGAATACCCAGCACTGCTTTAGGGAAGAAGAGAGCAATCTTCTGTAAGAAGGGAACCAAGCTCGCCAGACAGTATCATGCACAGTGGGACGGGTATTACACCCTCTACGATGGACGAGTCTACCCTTTGGTCTACACCAATGACATCTTTTACACTTTCCAGAAACAGTGGAATGACGAGACCGAGGCATACGAAGGAGGATGAGCAATCGGTCTCCCACCTCACGAAGCTAAACTTAACCCAGACCTCGACAACTTTCGCGGTGAATCGCTCACCCGACAAGTACTACTCCCACTAGCTGAAGAGCTATCAAGTGCAACGAGTGTAGAGACCATCCGACCCAAAGAAGATCCAACCGATACTTCAATAGAACCCGCAGAACCTTCTGAATCTTCAGAAGACGACAGCCCAGCTCCACCAACTAGAATGTCCACAGTAACCCTCACCCCTACAACGACACTCACCACGGCCACAAAAACAACTACCCCATCAGGAGGAGGTCCTCCCTACACCGGTGGCAGTGGCGGTGGCGGTGGCGGTGGCGGTGGCGGTGGCACAGGCCCCCCGGCAGGACAACCGCAAGCCGCCCAGCAAGGAGGCAATGGCCACCTGGAAGGCAAAGAACCACCCATCTTCGATGGAAACCGCATGAAGGCAGACGAGTTCATGCACGCTCTCCGCCTTTACCAGTTCCTTAATGCGCATACCCCAGTCATGGGGGACCCCTCGCAAAAGGTTGCCCATGCCCTCACTTATGTCCAAGGACCAGCAGTGGCTGAATGGAAACGCGCCCAAGAAGAATGGGTCATGTAACCAAACCTGGTTCCAATGCCTCCGTTCGTAAATGTCTGGGAGCAGTTTGAACAAACCTTCATCCAAGATTGGATGGACACGAATGAGCAATATCGGGCAGTAGCCGAACTCGACAAATTAAAAATGCAAGCCGACGACATCGACACCTATATCACATGCTTCGCCGAATGGGCTAGAAAAGCGCGTTACCAGGAAGATGACCCAGCGGTCCTCGAAAAGTTCAAACGAGGACTAATGGTCAAACTCCTGGAGAATTGTATGAACCTCAACCAACCCCATACCTGGGAACAGTGGAAAGTGGCCACACGAAAGAGACAAGCAATCCTCACTGCCATTGAACCTCACCGACAAGCGTTCTGGGAACAGAGGCGCGGGAACAAACCCCACCCGTTCTTTCAGAACCCAAACCGTAACAATCGGGGACAATTCAGCACTCAGCGAATGACTCCCAAGACAGACCCAAATGCTATGCAAGTAGACCACATCAGAAAAGCAGTTACCGAAGCAGATAAAGAATGATACTGTAAAGAGGGACGATGTTACTCTTGCGGAGTTCAAGGCCACGTCTCCCGAGTGTGTCCCAAAAAAACCCAAGGGGGACCCGTACGAGCAGCGGCAGTTGTAACAGCCACTCCCGAACCCCCCAAAACTGAGGACAGTAACCAGACGACGGCTCTGTCACCAGACCAAGTTTTGAATTATATGAAGACACTATCCACCGAACAGCACCAGGAGATGGCACGGGCCTGGGGAGAAATATGCGAGAAAGAGGGTTTTGGTCAAGCTTGAGCAAGATGGCCTTTGCTCAAGCGATGTTTCAATGTGATGTATTTCTACCATGACTCAATTCGATGAGAATAGCAGTATCATTTCATTCCGTGTTGACCAAGGCCAACCTTCTCGCATTCCTCAACTCAGGTGCCACTGAGTGTTTTGCAAGCCAGGAATTTGTGGATAAACACAAATTGGGGACAAAACAACTCCACATACCACGACTATTACGAAACGCTGATGGCTCCCTCAATAAAGGAGGGAGTATTACTCACTACACCGACCTTGAAGTTCTCACAGGAGAACACCCACATACCTTGAGATTCTTTATCGCCGATATGGGAGGAGACCACATTGTACTTGGCTACCCTTGGTTCGCAGCAAGCAACCTGCAGCTGAACTGGAAGGAAGGAACGTTCCCATCAGCTGTAATCCTCAGAACGGCTGGGGCAGCAGCGGCCAAACCAGTGTACGTTACCAAGGTGGTGGGGATGACCTCCACCTCAGTACAAAATTACCCATTCCTTCAAAATGGCGAATCACTGGTGATGCGCTTTGCGAAAACCACAGTAGCGCAGCAATTAGCAGAACGGTCTCAGTCAGGAGTGGAACTCACTTGGGACCAGATCATGCCCCCTGCATACCACCAGCACGCTAAAATTTTCGACGAAAAAGCCTCACATCGATTTCTGGAATCGCACCCCTGGGATCACGCTATTAATCTAAAACTGGACGCCCCAGACACGTTAGACTGTAAGGTCTACCCTCTCACACCAAAGGAGGATAAGGCTATGGAGAAGTTCGTAGAGGACAACCTCATCCTCGACTGTATCCGACCATCTACATCACCATATGCAGCCCCATGCTTCTTGGTACTAAAGAAGGATGGGGAATATCAACCGGTCCAAGACTACCGTAAATTGAACCAGTGGACTGTCCGCGATACGACCCCACTCCCCCTCATCCGAGAGCTCATGGATAGGGTAACAAGAGTGCCGGGAGGACGTTCCGCACTCTTCACTAAACTGGATGTAAGATGGGGGTATAACAATATCCGTATCAGAGAGGGGGATCAATGGAAAGCAGCGTTTAAAACGAACCGGGGCCTCTTCAAACCTCTGGTGATGTTCTTCAGACTCACTAACGCCCCAGCCACCTTTCAGGCTATGATGAATTACCTATTCTGAATGCTCATCAATGAGGGATATGTCACAGTCTACATGGACGATATCCTCGTCCACACCCCATACGATCTTCCCCTACACCAACGAGTGGTGAATGACGTTCTCAGTGTCCTAGTGCAAAACGACCTCTATCTTAAACCAAAAAAGTGCCAATTCGAGGTTCAATGAGTGGAGTATCTTGGGGTGATCATCACCCCAGATGCTATGGCAATGGACCCCGTCAAGATTGCAGGGATTCAACAGTGGAAACGACCTACCACTCTCAAGGAAGTCCGATCATTTATAGGATTCCTGAACTTCTACCGCATGTACATCAAAGGGTTCAGCACGCTGCAGCACCATTAAACGAATTGATCGCCTTTGTGGCAAAAGGGGGACGATTTGAATGGCAACCATGCCACCAAGAAGCTTTTGAAAGCCTCATTGATGCAGTAACGACTGCGCCAGTTCTTCGTCAACCCAACTTCGAAGAACCATTTGTCGTAGATACGGATGCCTCCAATTATGCAATAGGGGCAGTCCTTCAACAACGCGATGAAAAAAAGAAACTACACCTGGTAGCCTTCTTATCAAAAACTCTCGACACCACGCAGCGTAACTGGGACATCTACGACAAAGAACTATATGCAGTAGTTACGGCACTAACCTACTGGCAACCCTACCTAGCCAGGAACGCTCACCAAACTATCATCCAAACCGACCATCATAACCTCCTCTACTTTCGCCGACCCCAAGATCTAAACCGACGACATGTTCGTTGGATGCATAAGATGGCAGACTACGACTTCAAAATTGTACACGTCCCTGGGAAAAGACACGTCCCGGCAGATTTCCTGTCTCGACCCCCAGGAGTAGATGAAGGGTGAAACGATAATGAGGGAATGGTCTTACTCCCCAATATCCGTTTCGCCAGGATGACATTCCCCGACGACCTTTCGGAAAGAAGACGAATTCTACAACGCTTTCACGACCACCCACTGGCAGGACACCCCGGCATAGCCAACACTCAGTTCCTACTTGTGCAACAATATGAAGGGGCAGAGATGAAGACATTCACTAAAGAGTACGTGCAGGGGTGTGCTACATGCCAGGAAAACAAACCCCGCACGCACCATCGCAAAGCCCCACTCCAACCAATCCCAGTAATCCCAAATGAAGGCCCGTTTCAATCAGTGGCCATGGACCTCATCACCAATCTTCCCATTTCACAGGGGTATAATGCCATCCTCACTATCGTCGACCAAGGATGTACTAAAGCGGCAAAATTCATCGCATGCACAATGAACATTACAGGTGAGGGAGTAGCCTCCCTGTACTTTCAACACCTGGTCCCTTGGTTCGGAGTACCCCGAAAGATCATCTCCGATTGAGACCCACGGTTTGTGTCGAATTTTACCACAGAACTCTGTCACCTTCTTCACATCCAGCAAAATGTGAGTACGGCGTTCCATCCACAAACAGATGGACAGAGCGAACGAGCAAACCAATGGGTGGAACAATACCTTCGACTCTGGGTAGCAGACGACCAGACCACGTGGGCAAGTTACCTTACACTCACTGAATACGTGCACAACTCGTGGCCCCACGATCAATCTGGACTCACCCCCCACGAGTTATTGTTTGGAACGAAACTGGCTATTCCCGAGAGCCAGGAAGAATCAGACGTTCCAACAGTCCAGGAACACCTGAAAAAGATTCGAGAAGCACGGGACCACGCCACTAAAGCCTTCCAAACCATAACGGAGCGCCCAATCCCCTTGGAATTTGCAGAAGGGGATAAAGTGTGGCTTGAAGGGCGTAATCTGAAAACACATCACCCCACCAGTAAACTGGGGCCTAGATGCTACGGACCCTTCGATATCACACAAAAATTGTCACCAGTGACGTACAGACTCGCCCTACCACCTGCCATGAGGATCCACCTGGTCTTCCACATAGATCTTCTCTCCCCATTTAAGGAAACGGAAGCACATGGGCGCAATTACACACGACCACCCCCAGACGTCATCGATGGTGCACCTGAATGGGAAGTTGAGAAAATCATACAATCTTGACTCCATGGGCACCAGAAGACACTACAATTCCGTGTCCAATGGAAAGGATTCCCGCCATCAGAAGATTCATGGGTGGCAAAACCCGATATCCACACACCTGACTTAATCAAACAATTCTACACAACACACCCAAACGCACCAAAACAACAGATAGTGCCGAGACATCGCTGACCATAAGAAGGGGGTAAAATCCATCAAAATCCCCCACTCTATGACTAGTACCCACATTCAACTCACTATCTTCACCCAGACTAAAATTCCCTTTGGACTTACCTATTCACTTTCCCAATACTATAAATACGACATGACTAACACACCAGCTCCATCTCGTCCTAGCTCCCCCATTGTTTCAATTCATGACGAAGATTCCATGCCTGATTCCCCAGTCCCCCCTCTTGCCGAAGCCTCTGACATCGAGGACTACTTAAAACTACGCTGGCAGAGCAACACCTCCTTCACCCACATTGAAGAACTCCGTGACTCGACCAAAATCACTGCTAAAATGGCGAGGATCTTAGGCCTCGCCCATCTTGATGACTCGTCTAGGAATAACCCCGATATCCAGTACCACCTCAGACGACTCCGCCGACACTTCCCCGAAGCTAATCAGGCCGCTGCCTTGCACTGTGATGCAGCCTGGACTTACCCACTACGACTAGCGCAAACGTTACAACGCCTCCTCGATGAAGACCCTTGCCGAGGAAAAGTAGCCATCATGGTGCCAAAAGGGAAATACATCTATAACGGGGTCAATGGGAAACCCTCAACCAACCCAGAAGCCAAATACCACTGGCAGCCGGATCACGACGTCATCCGTTACACACCTATTCCTGACAACAACATGGGTTACCGCGGCGGGAGCCTCTTCCCCCGGACCCACTGGTCATTCATGACTAATCCACATCGCGACTCGCCATCACCACAACGCCCCGCCTCTCCAGAATCTAGCCACTCATCTGACATAGTCGAGTATGAGGAGGGACTCACGGTCCCCCTGATACGAGTTCATCGCTCACCCTCCTACCACGTTCGCTCCCCGTCTCCACAACCACAACTCCCTACCTTACTTAAACGCATGAACACTCCCACGGCTGCCTTCCTGTTCCCAGGGAACGACACTCTCATCGACGCCACTAACCCCTATGCGCATCCTGGTCCCCCTTTCATAAAGAACAAGTCACGCACTGCTTATTGTGTGAAGATCCCCATCACGAACATCCATGGGGCCAAGATGAAGGCCAAATACGTCCACTACAACCTCATGCCTGATGCCCCACATGCCCGACTTACGATGGGAAAAGGGCAGCTGGTGTTCATGATGCCACTGCGTGCACGACCAACCGTGGGTCATCACACCCCGGTCACAGCTGGGAAACAAGCCATCTTGGAAGATAACCCAGCATTCGCGCACCTAGTGGACAGGGCACTATGGGCCTTACCGGATCCGTTCCTACAAGGGGAAGTAATCTGGTACCGGCACCTAGGGAAGGAAATGACGAAGACCCATGAGGAGCTGGCAAAGGCAGATCGGGAGGTGGAGAAAGCACAACGAAGCGCAAGGCTGACCAGGAACCGCTTCACAGTGCAGCAAATGGAGTTCCTTCAATCAGTTGACAGGTTGGAGGAGGCCGACGCATATTGCACCATGTTCAATAACTTGGAGGATCAGACGAGATTCCGTACTACCGACACCCCGGAGGAGGAAGAGGCACGCGCACAATTAAAGATGCGACTTCAGTATGCGGGACGTCCATATACGCCAGAACCACTCCCTGTACTCAACCCGACGCTTTACTCACAAATTGCGTCACCAACGCCAGACATTACTACAGGGAACGAAGAAGTCATCAACATCTATGACGGCGAGTGAAGCTGAGTTGACTTCAGACGTAAGAAGGGGGTAGTGTTACCAAATTTTGACTTACTGTACGATACGAAGACTATGCCTACCCTTTCCAATTCAATCTCCGTTTGAATACATGTACTTATAGCAGCGTATCTCGATAGGAACGCCTTAAGCTTGTTCTCCTGTGTCAATACTAGTCCTATCGAAGTCCCTTCCTCTTGTGAATCCCTTGATCCTCAAGCCTATTGCTTGACTTCGCAAATTGATCGATACACATGAGGACTACGTGTAACATGTGATGTAACCGACTCAGGCATTCCTGCACTATACAAGGTGCAGCCTGAGCCAAGGCAAGCCGTGAGCAGGCTGAAGCCATGGCTCGCCGGAACATCACTATGAAGCATTCGTTGTCCAAAGTCGCAGAGACACTCGACTGACTGGAGAAACCCACCAGTAAGACTTAGACTCTGACTGTCAGATTAAGATGTTGGAAACGAAACAATGGATACACAGAGCAAGTGAAGGGAGCTTTGTTGTTAAGTTTCATGGTAGTTCATGTCTGTATGACGAACTGTGAGCACCTCGGATAGATAAGTAAATTCGAACTTGGCCTCGGAAGTTCAAGTTCCGGGATAAGGCCTGATATAGGTCTGATGAGGCCCAACGTTTGTATCCATCTAGCTACTAGCAGCTTAATATCGTATAATCCATCTATATGTTCTGAGTCGAGATTGCGAAAATCAAGCCACATTCAATTCCAGTATAGTTATTGGTATACTAACTTCGCTCCCGGCCGTAAAACCAACAACTTGAGTTGATCAAATCAATGTCGTCTTCAAGTTTACATTCTATAACCGGGTAAGTAGATACTAGAACTAGGGTCTCGCAATCGGAATAATCTTTCTGAATGGCCTTCTTGCCGTGACCTCGCTCAACCACAGACAATTCGCTCAACACAACTGCTATGGATCGTGCGATGCGCTGGTGTTATCATGACCTTTCTGTCCTGCTTTCTGGGCAGCGGCAGAAAGTGGCGTAAGCTTCCTGTCCTATGTGCTGTCCGCCGTCTCTCAACTTTTTTGGTCACTATGTTCTCACTCTACTGCAGGTTGACAAGCATGTACCTGCTTATCCGCGGCGCCTTCAAGTTCTTGCTGCAGAATCGGCTAGTAAACGGTGGCACGGCTCACCCCTTTCTCTACTTGCATGCTCGACCGTACAACTTGAACGGGGGAGGCGATGAGGGATTGGTCCCTCATCCCATGACTCTGTGCTCAATTGTTCCTTTTGCCCACTTCTATTAACATACGACGTACAGATCAGATCTTTCTTAGCGTCAGATGGGGCTCAATTCTTGGTTATGGCTTTCTGACATCTCATGAAGTTCTCTGAGCGCATGCGCAAAGACCTTATTGACTGACAGTCATACGTCATGCAATACATCTCACTTGTGCTTCTCACGGTTGGCACAGCTACCCTTCTCGGTTCGGGCGACCTCCTCACCTCCGCGTGTGGCACCACCTTTGCCTGGGGTGGGTTCTTCGGCAAGCAGACTGAGGCGTCCGTCAGTGTCCGTCTTTTCCTCTGTCATAGACTTGCTTCCCAATACTGCCGCATTCATGTTTGTGTGTGCGTGGATGTCCTTCAATTCGTTCTCCAGGTGAGACCCTCTCATTCTCCGTTAAGCGACTTATACAATTCACTAGAAGAAATTGCTTTGTTTTTCGCTTCGTCGTTCATCTCACTAATCGATTTAGGACTTTGGCTATCACAAATAGATCTCACTTCCCCCTGTTGACGGCAGGACCACCCTGAAACCTTTGAAACAAATGGGAATTTGACGATGTCCGTGTAAATTGTGATCGATGCTCCTGGATTTTGTATTAACTGACATGACATACTACGTAGCAACGAGGCCCATAAGGTACGCGTTGATAGATATTGACCTCTGGCTCACTAGGGTGTTCGTTTTCAGAGGCATTGTCGCACATCGTGGTGCTGTTCCTTTGCAGGTTTGCGTAATATCTGGGGCGCGGTTGATCTGTCATTTGCAGTGGATTCAGCGAGCAAGTGCTGTGTATCGTACATTCTACCTTTCCCCCTAGTACTAATATAGCAAAGCGTTTGACGGCCGCCTTCACGAGCGGAGTGTGTCAAATTATTTTAGTAAGTTACTTCTCACTGCCTACGGATTCCTCCTTTCGCTGATGCTATTCCTTCGGGGGGACAATGTCCTTCAAGTCTCCTAGACCATCGCGAGCACGGTCTCAATCTTCTTCACCCACCAAAAAACCGCCTACTTCGTCCCCCCATGGTTCTACCCCGGGTCACCATCTCGTTTTGCCATCAGATGTCTCAAAAAAGCGCCGCGGTTATGGAACTAAGAGACAGGTTCTATATCGCAACAATGAGGTCTTAGCTGAACCTCTTGGACGTGTCCTTGTACAGCAGGCTCCCTCACAAATATCGACATCAGCAGCAATTCCCCTGCCAGAACTTATCCTAGACGATCCTTTTGTGGACACGGCTGATGCAGAGCTCCCTCCTCTCTATGTCTCGGGAGGGGAGGACCATGAACTACGGCGACAACGCCAACAACGAAAGAGAGAGCGACAGTGGGCAAAGTGGACAAACGAAACTATACCATCACTATTTCGGCCATACTTAGAGGTTCTTCGTGAATCTGATAACCTCCGCCATCTGAACCGCCGCTCCGACACCACCTTTCCAGCTTGTTCATGCCAAAGACGAGCAAGCATCAATGTGACATGCGTTTTTTTTGAGCGTAAGTCTCTGTAGCCAGAATGGTTAACACATTTTATAACATGATATTGTAGGCCTCGAATCTATACAGATACGCTACTGCGAGTGCTCCCCTGCACCACTCCAACTACTGCGACGCGGCTTCTTCCCTTGTACCCCAACAGCGCCGACCTTAGCCGTCGACCTCAAGATGCTCGAGTTCGCTCGTGAGCTCTTCCTCCGAGTTGCTCCGAACAACACCGCTTGGTGCGATACGCTCGAAAGCTTCCTGGGTGCGTGCAAGTACAAGCTGACGACTCAGGTGAGAGTCACACTGAAGCGATTATATTCTATTTGTGTTGATATGGTGTTTCAATTAGAATACCCTGCGGCGACGTTTTGGAAACGCACTAATTTGGTATAACAGCCTTATTAGCAGTACCCATAAACGTGTTCAAGATCTACTGGATACTTATAGACCAGACCAAGAATCGAGTACGTGGTCTACGTCTGGGACTCAAAATTCCTTGTATGTCTCAGTTCGCTGACTCGAACTTGTGTAATTTATGAAGACCTGGGCGAAAATGTTCGAACGAGGGCAAGTGAATACCTTCGACAACGCTGTCCTACATGTTTCGGTGGATTGAAAAACGATGATGATGGATTTATGTGAGTACAACTTGTCCTGGTGGTGCTTCGTTTATTGACTCTATTTCATCCCAGTGCCGACATCATCGTCTGCTTAGACGCGTGTTTTACCCAAAAGCGCAACAAGACAAAAGGAAGAGGCAGCCACAGAGATCCCCCAAATCATCATCCATCTTCTGTCTTCATGTCTGAGGCCGACGTGAAGACAGTTGAAGATTTCGTTGAAAACTGTCGGTCAGGTCATCCTCGCCATGCCCAGACTAGTAGTGCTGAAGACGGATATGAGGCGGGTATGCGTGTACCCACGTCCATCCTCAATGGTTGTAATGACTCATTTGTCGCCGCTGACGAAAAGAGGGAGAAGGCTAGTACACAGTTTTTTGCAGATACAGGTCTCATGGCACTTTTGTGTCGTCATGATCGTCCGTTATGGGTTATAAATATGACATCAGCGGGTGAAAAACAGTATTATGCTGTGGCGTTACTCCGACGACTTTTCGAACATATCCCAAGTCATATGACCGTTGGGGTTCTGTATGACATCGGCTGCCAGCTTCATCGTAGCTGCAAGAAGTGGGGCTTTCTCGAAGAGTTCCTACCAAGAATAACCTTCGGCATCTCAGTCTTCCATGCGTATGGCCACCAGTGGCCATGCCAGATTATTTATCACCCCCGGAAGTGTCGCGGTTTTGGGCTGACTGATGGAGAGGGATGTGAGCGCTTTTGGAGTTCACTGAAGAAGTTGATTCCCAGGTTAAGGGTCACAGGTGTGCGTGTCTCACTCTTTTTCTTATTTTGATACTGACCTCGGGCTTTAGTACTATCAACGCATACTTATCATAGATAATCAAATCCGCTTCCTCAATGAAAAGGCCCTTGATGGTATTGGCCACTGGCTGTACCGGCGATGGTACCACTGCCAACAGAAGAAACAAGAAGCGGATGGTGCGTTGGCTGCATGCGGTGTCGGGGAGGACGTCCTCCGGTCAGAGTGGGCTGCACAAGTACGAGAACAAACAAAGCCATTGCCGCGTAAGTCTACCCTACTACTCTATCGATATTGCTCTAACGAGCTTGTTAACATTTTTAGGTCAATCACGTAACCAGGCCCTACACGCCATCAATGACATTCTGGCGCTAGAAAAGTCCCTCACGCTGCTAAATGAGAAGGTCCACTCCCTTGAGTTGCAGTTGATAGGGGATGCAATATTTGATCCCACTGATTGCACCGACATCCCGCAGCAACTGGAAGAGGCATGTGCACACCGTGGTCGAATTGTTGATTCACTACGTCTAAGCAAGGGCCCTTGGAGTTGATGGGCGTGCACATCTCGCCTCACTCCGTCGAAGTGCATTTCTTCGTATTCGCATGAATGCCCGATCACTGAAGCACCGAATTCGTGATCGTCTTCGTCACCGCAAGTTTGAGCTGGAGAAGCTTGAGCGAGCATATCGCAACACCATCAATGGTAATCAAATCCCGAACGCAGATTACTGATGCTGATGAAACTCAATAGAAAAAAATATTGATCGCATGCTGAATCTTTGATCAAGCGACGCGAACCAACTATCCTTAAGCTCGCGAATACTTACAATGACCTCTGCCGCCAACTCACTGGTCTCATAGCCAATGGTCAAGCACTGGCGGGTTCTGCAGCACCTCAGCCAATCCAGCATGATGGCCTATTCAAGCTTGACATTGACGACGACATCTGGCAGGATGTGGGGTTGGATGACGAATATAGTGGTGGGATACCACAGTGGCTTGGTGATGAGGGGGTACGTTTGGGGATCCAAGCTTTACTCCAACATGATCGATGCTGTGAGGAGGAGCTTTGGCTGAGAAAGGAGCGTTGTAATTTACAGCGGTGGTTTATGGAGGAATGGGACTGTGTTGAGGTAGCACGAGTGGCGGCTGGTGAGCATTCAATCATTTCCTGTTGATGACAACTAACATTTTTCCAAGATCTAGACCCAGATCTGCTGTATCAGATTGAACTATGTGCGCAGCAGCTTTGCCAACTATATGTGATGTGGCAGCCACACATTTTCTCCATCCCCCCCCTTTATTCTATGCCTTCCTGTTGGGGCCCGTCAAATGAGGAACTAACGAATGTGCAGACACATCAATTTTTGGCCAGCTATGATTCGATAGCTCCGCTTGACCAAATAAGTGATGAAGACAACCGTGATAGTGCCGAATCAGAGGCTGAGGGCGATGGGGGCACAGATGATCATTTTGCCAATCTTTTTGATCTAGCAGAGGCTGCTAATTTAGTAGACATTTATCATGCAGATATTATACCATTGGTAGAGGATTTCGGACTGTCCACCCCTAATAATTCTCCATGGAAATGCAAACATTTCTAGACAGCATCTTGATACATTATTTTAAATCTTCTGTTTACCATTGTATTGGATTGCATCACCCTATGTCTCACTCTGGTGACAGGCTGGCTGTTCCAAGGCCACGGCTCGGGCCAACCCCTAACCCGTCGTCACCCATTTTGGGCTCTCAGAACCTTCCTTCGTTTTGCCATACCCGACCACTACACACCCGCACTATGGAATTGAAAAAGGGCGACGCCGCGTCCATACACGATAAACACAAGGAAACGAGGGACGCATGGATAGAAGCATGGGAAGTAACGCCTCCTGAGATTCTGGTGTGTTTTCTCTTTCTCCTTCTCTTTTTTTCATTAACACTTTTTCTACTGTACGTGACTGCAGTAACGCTATACAGCGACCGCTCCACGGGGACGTGGCTGCCTCCTCGATGTCCTCATGCCACCACGGCGACATGCGATGGGCCCGAGAACCACAGCGATGGCTAGAGATACGGTGCGCCCGCATCCCCCGTCTCACAGGCACCGCCTCACAGCGACTGACAAGACGCTCTCCCCCCCCCTCAACCCCAATGCGCGGAGTAAAATCGCATACGAATAGGAACGTCTCGCTGCACGCCGCCACATGGCTGAAGAACGTGCAAGAGACCAGCAACGCCGGTGCAAAGAGGCACGGCAGTGGCACACACAGCAGCAGCAGCAGCTGTTACGGTTTGCGGCCATGTTTTACTTTACTATTCCTTTTGCCCGTGTTTGGGACTCGTGACCTGAACTGTCACATGACCATATGTCATGTGACATACTGACTTCCTTACCCATCACATGACCATATGTTATGTGATGCCTGACTCCTGTGACTGGCGACGCGACGCAACTTGGTATGCGACTCAGAGCGACTCCCTATGAGTCACTGCTAGTGACTGATACTGACTGATACACGACTCATAGTAGTGACTCTTATTGAGTACTACTGACTCTTACTTACGACTCATAGTGACTAGGGAGTAGCACTATAAAGAACAGTAGGAAGTTGAGCTGGAATCCCCAGTCTCAACTTCGTCTCCAATACAAGTTGATTACCCAATCAGTTGCCTTGTGCGCAAGGAACTCTGGTGGCAACAAGACTTCCCTCTTCATCTCTACCACCGCTCCGGCTTAGTAAGCACATCAAAGCTTGTCATCGTGTGCTATAACACGTGGAACGTTGCCAAACAGGTGCTCTAAGGTGCACCTACCGGAACCAAGTACTCGGGCATCTTG
>WTXC01000386.1:0-15633 GCA_022496195.1 Lactifluus subvellereus | reverse complement strand
GCACATCCCTGTACGTATTCCTTTGTGAACTGGTCGAGGTCCTTTCCTCCTTCATAGTGTTGGTGTAGGAGTGCGAGTGTATTTTTGACTCCAGGGTGCCCGGCAAGAGGGTGGTCATGGTATCGCTGGAGGACCTCTCTTCGCGCATCCAACTCCAGAGGGAAAGGGACGAGGTTCATCGCTCCAACACGTTCCGGTGGGAATAAGGTGACATTCTCATTGTCATGTTCCCCTTTGTCTCCTGGGGGGCGCGATAGAAAGTCTGCGGGTATGTGTTGTTTCCCTGGGATGTGCACCAGGTGATAGTCATATTCTTGGAGCTCCGGCGACCACCTAGCTTGGCGGCGGTTAAGATTTTGGGGGCGCATGAAGTACTGAAGGTTGCGGTGGTCTGTGCGGATGGTAACCTTGTGGTTGCTTCCTGCTAGGTATGCTCTCCAGGTGCGTAAGGCGTCTAACACTGCGAAGGCTTCACGGTCTGCGACGTCCCAGTTACGTTGAGTGGCGTCGAAGGTCTTGGAATGGAACGCGATAGGATGGAGGTGTCCCTGAGTGTCTGTTTGTTGCAGGACCGCTCCCAGGGCATGTTGGGAGGCGTCCGTGTCTACGAAGAACGGTTTGTCGAAGTCTGGTTGGTGTAGGACCGGCGCAGAGGCTACTTTGTGTTTGAGTTCATTAAAGGCTGCCTGGCGTACCTCAGTCCACTCCCAAGGGGTGTCTTTATGCGTGAGTTCATTCATGGGCCGCGCGATCTCGCTGAACCTGGGGATCCAGCGGCGGTAGAAGAGGCAGAACCCGATGAACGCGCGGACATCTCTGACATTCCTGGGTACTGGCCACTCCGCTATAGCTTTAACTTTAATGGGGTCCATCCTGAGGCGGTCTTTTTCCAGGATAACGCCTAGGTACTCTACCACTGTCACCTCAAATTGGCATTTCTCCGGGCGTAGGTAGAGATCATGTTGTTGGAGGACTTCGAGAACCTGGGTAGTGATGCGTCGGTGTAGCGCATAATCCAAGGGTGTGTGTACCAGGATATCATCCATGTACACTGTAACGTGTCCCCCTTCGATAAGGTCCTTGAAAATCTGGTTCATCATCGTTTGGAAGGTTGCTGGGGAGTTGGTGAGCCCGAAGAACATAACCATGGGTTCGAATAGTCCTAGGTTCGTCTTGAAGGCTGCCTTCCATTGGTCGCCTTCGCGAATGCGTATGTTGTTATAACCCCAGCGGATGTCCATTTTCGTGAAAAGCGCGTGTCCTCTGACTCTGTCAATGAGTTCTGGGATAAGAGGAAGTGGGTAGCGGTTGCGAGTAGTCACTGCGTTTAGTTTACGGTAGTCGATGACGGGGCGAAGATCTCCATTCTTTTTCTTGACCCAGAACACAGGGAAGGCGTATCTAGAGTCAGAGGGGCGGATAAGTCCTTGGTCTTCGTTCTCTTTGACGAAGGTGCGCATAGCCCTCTGTTCCCTAGGATTGAGCGGGTAGATTTTGCAATCTAGGGTGTCTGGCGCCTCCGGTTTGAGGTCAATGGCGTGATCCCAGGGACGTGATTCAGGAAAGCGTTGGGCCGCTTGTTCGCTGAACACTTTGCGGAAGCGGTGGTAATGTTCTGGGACGATTTGATCCCATGTCCTCCTTTCAGTAGGCTGTGCCTCCTCAGCGATGCGTTGGGAGACCGTGACCTTGTAGAGGCGCATGATCAGTTCGTCTCCTGGTTCTAGGAGGGGCTCTTCAGGGGGGATCTCGACCCGTAGGCCAGAGACATAGGCAGGGGGCGTTGGTCGTAGTAGTGACGTTTCTGGGGTGCGTATGATCACCTTTTGGTTAATAGTCCCCTCTGTCCAGTCTACTTGTGGGTTGGTAGCCGCCAGCCAGGGGTATCCTAGAATGATGTCGTCTCCTCCCAGCTCTGCCTCGTAGAAACGGTAAATGTGGCTGTCTTTTCCAGTGACGATTTCGAGGTCAGTGAATCGAGTGATTTCTCCAATACTATTTTTGCTACCATCCGCGTTATGGAGTCGTCTGGGACGTCTGAGTTTGAGCATAGAAAGGTCGTTCCTTTCTGCGAAGCTGGGGCTGATGAAATTCTCTGTTGCACCACTGTCCACGAAGACAGGGAGCTCGGCCTTAAGTTTTGCGGTGTGTAACTGAGCAGGGATACGCAAAGATTTGATTCTTGGTAGATACACATCACGACAGAACATGGCCCGAATACTGGCCGGTGTATTCAGGCGGTTTGAAAACCCTGGGCCTCCCACATCTGTCCCACTTTGTTGAGTTCCTCATCATTTAACGCGACCATTGCCTTTAGGATTGCGTCTGGAGTGGCGAGGGTATTGGAGGTCCCTCCTTCGGCTTCCTCCTGTGATTCCTCTTGTAGTTGAGCGACTTTGATGGTGTCGCGTTTCTTTCCCTTGCGAGGGCAGTTTCGTGCGAGGTGCCCCTGCCTCTTGCATTCAAAGCAGCGCCCTTCTTTCTGGAGCTGTACCTTCTCTGCATCGGTGATGGCTTTGAGGCGGTCTACCTCCATAGGGACGGGACCCATCTGGCTAGGGCGTAGTGGCTGTTGTCGTCCTTGGTACTGCTGGGTACGCTGTTGGGGTGGCCTCCTTTGGAAAGGGAACGGACGCCGTTGCTGACCTTCTTGAGGGTGCATTTGCTGGCTCAGGATGCTTTGCTCTATCTGCCAGTTGAGGTGGTTAGTGCGGGCTGTGTGCTTCCATTCCTCGAAGGTCATGGGCATGGGTCGCTCTTTGAGGCATGCGTTGAGGAGTCCCCTAGTGAGCCCTTTCCAGAAGTACCAGGCAGTGGCCGGGGTATCAAGGTCGAAGCCTCCTTTGTCAGCTAGTTCCTCGAATTTGACAATGTACGCATTGACACTCTGTCCTGGTATCATGCGGAGGGTTAAGAGGTCTCGCTGCGCCCTCTGGGTCGCGGCAATATTGTGGAAATCGAGGATGAATCGTTCCCTAAAGGATTCCCAGGGATCGTTGTCCAGAACTTCTCCTCTGGAGATCTGCTGGAGCCACTTGAGGCGTTGGCGCACCCATCCATCCACCTGGGGGCCTTTGACCAAGGTAAGGGCGTGCGAGACACGATTGTCTGCTTGAGCAATGGCGGGTGCGTTCCTGTTTAGATAGTGGTAGTTCTCAAGCTCCAGCATCCATTTTTCTGCGTCATCTCGTATTCCAGTAAAGATGGCAGGGGGTTGTCCTACTAGTTTGCGTCTGCCCCTTGGGGGTTTGGAGCGTTAAGGTTGAATCCTGGGAGGTCCCATCCGCCTCCTGGCAGGCCTCCTCCGGCGGGCCTCCTCCTGGTGGGCCTCCTCCTGGCGGGCCTCCTCCTGGCGGGCCTCCTCCTGGCGGGCCTCCTCCCGGCGGGCCTCCTCCTGGCGGGCCTCCTCCGGCGGGCCTCCTCCTGGTGGGCCTCCTCCTGGTGGGCCTCCTCCGCCTCTGGGAGGGCCCGCTCTGGGTTCTGCTGGGGCGAAAGGGTTAATCCTAGCAATGGCTGCATATGATGCCCCAGTTCCAAGGGCAAAGCGTGCTGGTGCGATAGTGTGAGTCGTCATGGCCTGTATTGGGACCTGTTCTTCTTCGATAGGACTGGGGTCTCTGATCTCTTGTGATGCTGCTCCGGCGAGAGCTTCCCTGATATCTTTAGTGAATGGGGCGACGTACTCGGGCCCTGTTGGCTCCACTGGTTCGTCTAGTACTGGGAATCTAGTTGCTGCGTCTGCGTAGGCGAAATACTTGTTCGTTTTGTTGTCAAATGCTACTTCGTACCACCGTCCTGCTATGTGGTGTATGGGGTATGCTCCGGCTTTGCTCCTTCCTGGGAGGATGCTAATGAAATAGTGTCCGGTCCAAGGGATCGTTCCTTCGAACCCTGAGTAGATGTCCCCTTCTCGTAGCCAGATGACACGGTTGTCGTCCTTCTTATCGTCCTCTTTGCAGAGGGTGAGTGTGAAGGGCTTGAACTTGGGGTCTACTGGCGACTCCACGATTGTGGTCTGACTGGGAAAGTCTGTTCTAATGTCACGCCCAGACTCTGGGCGTACCTCCACTGGTGTTGGAGGCGGCGGTGGCGACGACGGCGGGGGAGTGGGGGATCTCGGACGTGAGGGTCCTAAGTCCTGATAACGAGCTCTCGCTGGGGAGCTAAGATGGCGTTTGATCTTAAGTCCTTTGACCATATGCTAGTGACACTTGTGGGAGCGACGCGAAGTCTGGCAATAAGCCAGAGGAGCGGTGGTTCACAAGTAAAGGCCTGAAGACGGTTGACTTGTCTGAGATTACAAGAGAACAGACTTAGGGTCTGCTCTAAGGCGATACAACGCGATATAAGTACATCAGGGAGGCGAGTCAGGTCGAGTCATAATGTCCCTAGGACACTAGTAAGCAGACACAGTAAGCTTTGAGTCATCGTACAGTAAGCAGGCCGACGTGTGAGTCATATTGTACAGTATGAGTCAGTAGGTGCCGAGGCAGCGCATGCGCAGAGGTATGCAAATGTAGCACTAGTGGAATGCGCACCAGAGGCGAAGCGTGGGAACACCTACTATAATAGGAAGGTAAGCATGATGTAAGCGAAAGCGGCCAAGTCATGGCCCCAAGCAGAGTCTCAGGCCATAGGGGCCTGGCAGTCCATAAACGCGACGCGAGAGGAGTGGGATAGGTGAAAAATAAAGTGTACATGACCCCTTGTGCGCACTAGGAGCAGAGAGGGATCCCAGCATGCACAAACGTGACATCGTCACTGCCCCGCGGCAGCATTGTTACCTCCCCATGCCAGGACCATCACCGCCCTGCGCCAGGACCACCACCCCACACCAGGACCGCTGTGGCATCAGGACAGTCACTGCCACAGCGCCAGGACTGTCCCCATCGCTGCTCCAGGACCGTGACGCCAGGACCGTCAGTGCTGCTGTGCCAGGACTGTCACGCCAGGACTGCCATCGCGGCCACGGCCGCGCCAGCGCCGTCACTACACTGTGCCACACCATCCCAGCCACGGCACAAGCACCATCATGCCAGCACCATTGCCGCCGCCGCCTCGCCAGCACCATCCTGGCTGTGGTGCAAGCACTGTCACGCCAGCACCATCGCTGCCGCTGCCGCCCCAGCACTGTCCCAGCTGCGGTGCAAGCACCATCACGCCAGCACCATTGCCGCTGCCACCACCGCTGCTGCCCTGGCCCCATCCCAGCCACGGTGTGCCGCCCTCAGCGCCGTCACTGCCACACCGCCTCACCAGCACCATCCCGGCCGCGGCGCAAGCACTGTCACACCAGCACCATCGCTGCCACCACCGCTGCCCCAGCACTGTCACAGCTGCGGCGCAAGCACTGTCAGTCATGTCAGCACCACCTTGCCAGCACCGTCCCAGCCGTGGCGCAAGCACCGTCACGCCAGCACCATCGCTGCTGCCGCCCCGGCACCATCCCAGTCATGGTGCACCGCACCCAGCACCGTCACTGCCACACTGCCTCGCCAGCACCATCCCAGCCACGGCGCAAGCACTGTCACACCGGCACCATTGCTGCGCTGCCACGCCAGGACCGCCACCTGCCGCCACACTAGGACCATCACCGCCGCCGTGCCATGTCCCGCAACCCATATCTTTAATTCTTTATGGGATGTTATTGTAACTTATCACCTGTTATTCTAACGTTATATATCTTCCCCTGCATTATTTATGGATATTTAATGTATGTATTATATTATACAGTGTGAAAAGTGCTCAGAAATTCTTGGAAGGTGCTCTGGTCAAGAAATAAGGGGAAGTGGAGAGTGGGAGGCGCATCCTGTTTTGGTAAGGGGCGGGAGAGTGCCCGACGCAGTCTGACGCGTCATCGGAGGAGCGGGAGTCCAGGAGCATCGGGATGAGCAGTTCCAAACGTGCCTGATTTTCCAGCGAAGCCAACAGGGGCACAGCACCCGCCCCGAATGGCCCACAGCGATGGCACACGGCCCCGCACGTGAGAATGACGACGGACAATGGTCTGGAGATCACCAGGTGCGATATGGGAACTCGGGAAGGGTCACAGGGAATCGATTACTAAGTGAACTGTGCTAAATTCTGGCAAAGTAGATATTTTATTTGTCGTGCTATTTGTCGTGGGGGAAGAGCTGACTTCTGAGGTGAATTTAACCCGTCGGCAGGTCGATACGATGGCCATCATTCACCTGACATATTGGGATTGACAGGTGGCGCGTGGAGTTGTGGTGCGGGGCTCTCTTCCTTGATTGGTGTGGGCGGCAGCGACATCTGCGTAGCTACGGAGGATAGGAAGGGCTGGGAGCCGCATTGGAAGCGCGGCGGGCGTTCTGGTGGCAGCGACGTTTGGCGGCTGCAGAAGCTGGAAGGCGCTGGCAAGGTCATCGTCCGTACCTCATCTAATGGATGTGGAAATAGCGGGGGCATTGACCCCGGTCGGCGAAGTGGGGGTACGGGAGTTGGCGGGTGCTGCGTTGCTGCTCGAGATGGGGGAGGCGCTCCAGGTGGCGTGGCCGTCGTCCATCTTAATGGGGGCGTCACAGACTCCACAGAAATTGTCGGCAGAGAGGGGGTGGTCGAACTTCGCGCAGCTGTGGAGGTCAGGGAGTGGAGAAGCTCGCTCAGGAACTGGTCCGCCTGTTCTTCTATCGTTGGCAGTCCACTCGGTGTTGCTGCTGGCCTCACTGTCATCGCTGTCGCTGCTGTCATCGCCTCGCACGGTGAATATCCTGGTGGTGACATGGACCTGTGTGGGGCGTTGCGTGTCGTCATTCTTCAGGATGGAGGGTGTGGGTGAGCTCGGGGCAACGGAGGCTTCCCTTCCTTTCCCTTTGTCAGCGAGTTGGTTTTTCTGCAAGCCATCGGAGGACATAAGGGATGAGTAAGCAGGTGGGGATGTGCTGGGTGTGGTGGAGATG
The DNA here is from genome assembly GCA_022496195.1 of Lactifluus subvellereus. Classification (NCBI taxonomy): domain Eukaryota; kingdom Fungi; phylum Basidiomycota; class Agaricomycetes; order Russulales; family Russulaceae; genus Lactifluus; species Lactifluus subvellereus. Next base: position 8,713 of record WTXC01000386.1, on the reverse strand, counting down.
AGAGAGGGGGATGATGACTTGAGGGCGGTCAAGGCATGTCTTATATAGGCTTTTCTTATTGCTGTGGGATTATCTCAGTGGAATTGGTGGACTAGGTTCAGCAAATTTTTCAGGTTCTTCCGAGGTTCCCACATGTCTTCTGCTGCGGAGTACCCTTTCCATCTGACTCGGTACTGCTGTTGCTTTGTTCTTCCAAATGTGCGGTATTCTAGAATGGCCTCAACTTCGTACTCTGCTTCTCTGTTGATGACGTCAGGAGGCGGTTCTGTGAAGTTGGGGCCATGCTCTTTAGTTTCTACGTATGGGGTGAGGAGACTGGCATGGAACACGTCATGGACACGACGTAGTTTCCACTGAGGGGGAATTGCGACTTGGTATACTACTGGGGAAATGACGTCAGTGATCTGGAAGGGGCCATAGCGCCTTTGAGCGAGTTTTGCGCTTGGCTGGGTGATGTGGATGTTCCTTCTGTTGAGCCAGACCTTCTGTCCTTTTGCAAATGGCTTAAATCGCGCTCCCCTTCTGGCGCTAACAAGGGTCTGGGCATTGGTAATGGCGGTCTGCGCTGATATCCGTCCTTGATGGACAAGGTCTAGGCGTTCTTGGAGTGACGGCATCTTCTCGGATCTCTGTGGCTGGTGGGCGCGTGGGATATGCCCCATGAGGAGTTGGAACGGCACTTGCTTGGTGGTGCTACTGGGCCAGGCGTTGTGGACATATTGGGCAATGGGCAGGAGGGCAGACCAGTTGTTCTGCTGGTGGTTCACGTAGATGCGGAGATACTGCTCGAGCTGTTACGTTCTGGACTGCTCTGGACTGAGTACCCCTACTTTTCTTTCCCTATATGCCTTCCCCCTTGACCCACTGCCTCATGCGAACCATGAGGCCGCCTATTGATTACTGATGATGGGCTCTAGGCCTTGTACAATGACGCACTTACCCTCAACCCTGTATGATGACGCATTTACCCTTTGCCCTAGTACATGACATCATAGCTACGGTGACGCACTACCCTTGACCCTACCTAGTACTTATAGTGCTTCGCCTCATCTGTATGTACTCAGACTCGACTTCTTGAGCAATCAAGCTAGTTCCCCTGTTCTGCAAGCTGAGGTTGTCCTGAGATTACCTTAGCCTGCACTTCCCCTCAAGGTGCAGAGGCAGGAGCTTTGCCAAGCTTGTGCCCTACCCCTTGAAGTGTCGATCCGCCTTTCCTCTCATTGCGTTGTGTAGGGACGATTCGTCAATCCTTCCTAACATCGCACTGAAGGGACTGTCCACTCCTCTTGTGAATCACACTCCGCCTGTGCGTTCCAGGCCCTCCAGAGTCCATTGAAGCCTAGACTTGGGCTAGACCAAGTCAACGAACCAAACCGTCGCACAAGTCGTGCAGAAGGCCAACGCTTGAGCCTAACATTAAGTCGAGTCTCCTCCAAACACAGTGGCTTCCTACTCAGCTCGAGGGGAAGAAGAATCAGACCTAGAAGAAGGATTTACTCGCCAAGACCTACAGGACCCCCCCCTGTTTGGCCAGACGAGTATTTTATCTACACAGAAGAGGAGAAGACAGTCTCCTCCCTCACGTCAGAGGAACAGCATATTGGAGAGAGGACAGCCTCAGAGCAGGCTATTGGGTCAGATACTTCAACGGAAGAAGAGGAGCAGTAGAGTTTGATCAGGATCGAAACCAGTGGTTTCCCCTCTTCTTCATAGACGGGAACACCTATTCCTCAGACTACCTCGCCCTCAGTAGAGACCAAGAACAGGCTATAGGCCTAGGACATTTGCGTCCAGAAGACCCACGAGAAGAATTAGAATCCGACACTACTGAATCATTCCAGTCCCCACCAAGTGAACCAGAACCCCCTACACTCCTCGGCATTGTAGGAGAACCTGTCCCACCAGAAGAACAATCCCCCCTTACCCTACTAGTCCCACACACCCTATCGAACAACCCCCTGCCGCCTTACACCCCTTACCCTCGATCATGGCAAATATCGGCCCCCAACCACAGCAGCAAGCGGCCCAACAGGCCGCACCAGCAGCCCCAGCCCCTGCACAAGGAACTGGTGGCAAACCCATAGGCAATCCCCCTACTATATTCGAAGGGGATCGCACCAAGGCCAAACATTTGTCAGGGAATTCAACATTTATGCGGGACTAAATGAAGGAACGGACATAATGTCCAACCCACTCCAAAGACTCTCCTTGCCCTCAGCTATATACGAGGAGAGAAAGTTGATGACTGGGTCGACATCATACACACTTGGATTGTGGAGAAGAGTGCCCCAGATGACCCAAACACGAACCATGTCCAGATCCCCTCTACCAATAATGCCTATTGGCTTCACTACACCACAGAGTTTAATCAGGCCTTTGCGGACTCAGCCGAAAAGCAGAATGCAATCGCCCAACTCAAGAGCCTTCGAATGGAAGGAAGGGATCTAGATTCCTACCTTGCCAAGTTCCGCACATATGCAGCAAAGGCCGGATATGGCCTCAATGAAGAAGGGACACTGGACACCCTTAGAGTGGGCCTGCCTGACAAATTAGGGAAAGAAATTATCAAACGACACAACCCTCAGACATGGGATGATTGGGTGGCAGCCGCACACACTGAACACGATGTTTGGCTCCGCCTAAAGATGCTTTACCCCACCTGGAAGAGCAAAGACACCCGCTCTTGCTTTGGGAAGTCTGAAGGAGTGTGGCGCCACTCCTTCAACATGAAACAGAAGCCATTCACTCCCCAACACCAGAACCAGAATCGAAACAATGCAGTAGTCCCCATGGATGTTGATCGCATTGGCAGGACCCTAACAGATGATGAGAAGCAACAACTTATGAAGGCTGGCAAGTGTTTCCGATGCACTGGGATGGGACACATCTCCAGAAATTGCCCCACACGCACTGGATCCACCTCTACCTCTTCTAATAGAACCAATCGCTCTCAGCCGTCTCAAGGACCCCCTGCATACATCAGAACTGCTGTCAAAGAAGAAGAAGTGAAACCGGAAAAGGAAGAGAAGCTTGGAGTTGATCGAGTAATCGACTCCATTAACACTATGTCTGCGGAGGAAAAGGAGGAGTTCTTGGAGAAAGCTTTCGCCCAAAAGGGTTTTTAGGACGCTCTACCCCATCGGCCTGGGTACGAGCACTTCGAGTGGACACTGTATTTGTATCGTGACAGAAATCTATGGCAATACCAGTTGTTTTACAATCTGCACACTCGATGGCCGAAGATAAGATCCTTATAGACTCCGGAGCTACCTCCAATTGCCTCGATTGGAAGACCGCTAGAAGACTACGCTTCCCCCTCCAAAGACTAGAAAGACCTAAGCCAATTAAGAACGTGGATGGAACCCCCAACAAAGCAGGAGAGATCACCCACTATGCCGACCTCCTGGTCCGTCTACAGGACAAGGAAGAGCTTATGCGCTTCTACATCACAGACTTAGGAGAAGACAGGATGATCTTGGGTTTTCCCTGGTTCGCAGCATTCAATCCTATGGTAGATTGGACTGAGGGAACCATGCGAGGACTCCCAATCTATATCATGTCCGAAAAAGCTGCTGCCCAAATCCCCCTAGCTGCCACTAAGAAAGCTGGAAGGCGAACCGCTTACCACCTACAAAGAGGCGAACAGATCTTTGCCTGTGTCATCCCCCCTGAGTTTGTATGAAAAACTACCATTGCAACCGAAATCGCGGTCAGGGAAGCAGCCAAGAAAGAGAAGAAGACTTGGCAGCAACTAGTCCCTGAAGCGTACCACAAACATCGGAAGATTTTTAGTGAAGAAGAAGCCCGACGCTTTCCCCCATCTCGACCCTGTGACCATGCCATAAACCTCACCAATGATGCCCCAAAGACACTAGATTGTCGAACCTACCCACTAACACTAAAGGAACAGGATGCGGTAGATGACTATGTCAACGACCAGATCGACAAGGGCTATATATCCCCATCCCAGTCCCCCTATGCATGTCAAATCTTCTTCATTGCTAAGAAAGATGGCTCCTTTCGCCCCATACAGGATTTCCGCCACCTAAACACCTACACCATCCCTGACCGATACCCCATCCCCAACCTTGAAGACCTAACCCGCCGATTAGCGGGAGCCCGACTTTTCACAGCCCTAGACGTGAGAGCAGGCTACAACAACATCCGCATCAAGGAAGGGGACCAGTGGAAAGCGGCGTTTAAGACCCCTGCAACTAGAACAAAGCCTCCAGGCCACTGGGAACCTAATGTCATGCCCTTTGGCCTGTGCAATGCACCAGCAACATTTCAGAAGTTTATTAATGACGTCCTCAGAGACCTCATTGCTACTGGCATGGTCTTATGTTACTTGGACGACATCCTCATTGCCACTACAAATGACGTTCCCTTACATTGAGAAATAGTGAACCAGGTCCTTGAAAGACTAATGGTGAATGACCTATACCTAAAACCAGAGAAGTGCACCTTTGAACAGTCCGAAGTGGCGTACCTAGGACTAATCATTGGGGGAGGAAAGGTACAGATGGACCCTGCAAAGGTGGAAGCAGTGCGCACCTGGCCTCCCCCCAAAAATGTGCACGAACTCCGTGTTTTCCTAGGCCTTATTGGCTGGCTCCGCCCATTCCTAAAAGGCTTCGCACACAAGGCTCGTCCCCTAAACACACTAACCAAGAAGGGACAACCCTGGGAATGGACAGATGAATGCCAGATCGCCTTTGAAAGCCTAAAAGACCTCGCCACCTCGGGCCCAGCCCTCAGACAGCCAGACTTCGAAGCCCCTTTTGAGGTCGAAGTAGATGCCTCGAACTTCGCCACAGGGGCAGCCCTATTCCAGAAGGACCCCAGGGGAAAACCCCAACCAGTAGCCTTTATTTCGCAAACCATGAACCAGGCTGAAAGAGGCTACAATATCTTCGATAAGGAACTCTTGGCAGTCATGAAGGCGCTTCGACACTGGAGACACTACTTGGCGGGAGCCAGACACAAGGTAGTCGTTCACACCGATCACGCAAACCTCCTGTACTTCCAGGAGGCCTGCCACATCAATCGACGCCTGGGGCGTTATGTCCTTGAGTTAGAAGAGTTTGATCTTCTCCTGAAGCACCGATGTTACGGCTCGACGGGCTGTGAGCACGACTTGTGCAACTTGGGCGCGGGCAAGAGTGAACACATGCGAGGGCAACGAGCACATGGTCCTGAGCGTGACACTTCTGGTGGTCACGTCGACGCGAGAGTGAAGCTAAGTTCTTCGGAGTAGGGCGAGCACGTGACTTGGTGCGAAGACCCAAAGCTAAGTCGTTACAGCCGACTTAGAGAGGCGTGAGAGCGAAGCAGAGCCTTGCTGAGCGACAAACGCGAAAGGTGACTTGAAGCGCAAGTTCAAGTAAGGGTGGTGGCTTAGAGCGGCAAGCTCAAGTGACGAGGCAAGACAATCGAATTGAGAAATGAAGTCAAGCTTAGGGCTTGACTCTACGCAAACTAGGGCCCTTATATAGGCCTGATACAGGGGAGTCACATGCTACTACTACCGAGTCATAACAAGGGTAGTGGAGTAGTCCGCTAAATATAGTACCAGCCCCACAGGCCACTGTGGAGCAGGGCGAGTCAGGATCGAGTCAGGGCTAAGTATAGTATGCGCTCCACGTCCAGTGGAGCGCAACGAGTCATAGCTATCGGGGTCTAGAACATGAGGCGAGACGCGGGCTAGGTATCGTAAGGCACAGGGGAAAAGATGGTCCGCTCAGTCCTTAAGGGAGATCGTAACAGTACGCCCTCCCCTAAGGGACAGCTGCCACGCTGTTAGTCCGAAGTGGCAGGCTCACCGGATAAAGCTTGTCCGGCATCGTTGGCATCGGGGGAGGACTCGGGGGGACAGGCGCGCTTGCGGCGGAGGGCATAGATGGCGCGCGATCCGAACAGGGAGGGGGCGGGCATTCATGAAGTGGACATGGGGCGGCATGTGGACAGGGAGGGTGGCGACGACGTCCGTCTGGTGAGTGGCTGGGCGGCCTCGTAGGAAATAGGACATAGAGGGAAGGGCGGGGCGCTCCAGAATTTGGTCCATTTGGGCCCGATACCGACATGACCGCGGCCTCGTATAGACGCACTCGATGCCGCGCAGCTCGTCTCTGAGCTTATGGCGGCAGCGCACTAAGTCAGCGTCCCTCTGCAGTTGGAGGGCGGTATACTCGACGCGGCGCTCGGGGGTAGACAGCAGGTGGTAGTATTCCTGCTCATCTGGAAATGGAGTTTCCTCACCACGTGCGGTATCTGTGGACCTCCACGGTGACCCCGGGTCAGCAAGCCCGTCGATCAGCCTGTCGACATGGTGGCGGTACTGGTGGCTGCCCTCCAGGATGAAGAGGTCCCAGTCATCTACGGCTGGGAGGTGAGTGTCGGGACGCGGTTTAGCATGGAGGGGCTCAGCGAAAATGTGGGACGTCGGCGTCAGGCGTCCTAGGACGAGGGGCTCGTCGAGGCGGGGCAGGTGGGCGTAGTAGGTGGCGGGGACGAGGCGATTGTTGTGATCGGGGACAAGGACAACGTTCCGTTCACTTGGATGGTCGATAAGTCGATTCCACTGCAGGAAATAACCATCGTAGCCGAGCGTGTCGTCCTGCTGACCGTGGCCTGGATTCCCTCGGGCACTGTGGGTGCGTGGAGTTGTGGTGCGGGCTCTCTTCCTTGATTGGTGTGGGCGGCGACGTCTGCGTAGCTACGGAGGATAGGAGGGGCTGGGAGCCGCTCGGAAGTGCGGCGGGCGTTCTGGTGGCAGCGACGTTTGGCGGCTGCAAAAGCTGGAAGGCACTGGCAAGGTCATCGTCTGTACCTCGTCTAACGGATGTGGAAATAGCGGGGGCATCGACCCTGGTCGGCGAAGTGGGGGCACGGGAGTTGGCGGTCGCTGTGTCGCTGCTCGAGACGGGGGAGGTGCTCCAGGTGGCATGGCCGTCGTCCATCTTAATGGGGGCGTTGCAGATTCCACAGAAATTATGGCGGCGAGGGGGTGATCAAACTTGGCACAGCTGTGGAGGTCAGGGAGTGGAGAAGCTCGCTCAGGAACTGGTCCGCCTGTTCTTCTATCGTTGGCGGTCCACTCGGTGTTGCTACTGGCTTCGCTGCTGTCGTCGCTGCTGCTGTCGTCGCCTCGCACGGTGAATATCCTGGTGGCGATACGGACCTGTACGGGGCGCGGCGCGTCATCATTCTTCGGGATGGAGGGCGTGGGCGAGTCCGGGGCGACGGGGGCTTCCCTTCCTTTCCCTTTGCCGGCGAGTTGGTTTTTCTGCGAGCCATCGGAGGACATGAGCGAGGAATAAGCTGGCGGGGGTGTGCTGGGCGTGGTAGAGGCAAGAGAGGGGGATGATGACTTGAGGGCGGTCAGGGCATGTCTTATATAGGCTTTCCTTATCGCTGTGGGATTATCTGGTGGAACTGGCAGACTAGGTTCAGTGAATTTTTCAGGTTCTTCTGAGGTTCCCACGTGTCTTCTGCTGCGGAGTACCCTTTCCATCTGACTCGGTACTGCGGTTGCTTTGTTCTTCCGAATGTGCGGTATTCTAGAATGGCCTCGACTTCGTACTCTGCTTCTCCATCGATGACATCAGGAGGCGGTTCTGTGAAGTTGGGGCCATGCTCTTTAGTTTCTATGTATGGGGTGAGGAGACTGGCATGGAATACGTCATGGACACGACGTAATTTCCACTGAGGGGGAATTGCGACTCGGTATACCACTGGGGAGATGACATCAGTGATCTGGAAGGGGCCATAGCGCCTTTGCGCGAGTTTTGCGCTTGGCTGGGTGATGTGGATGTTCCTTCCGTCAAGCTAGACCTTCTGTCCTTTCACAAATGGCTTAAATTGCGCTCCCCTTCTGGCGCTGACAAGGGTCTGGGCATTGGTAATGGCGGTCTGCGCTGCTATCCATCCTTGATGGACAAGGTCTAGGCGTTCTTGGAGCGACGGCATTTTCTCGGATCGTTGTGGCTGGTGGGCGCATGGGATATGCCCCATGAGGAGCTGGAAAGGCGCTTGCTTGGTGGTGCTGCTGGGCCAGGCGTTGTGGACGTATTGGGCAATGGGCAGGAGGGCGGACCAGTTGTTCTGCTGATGGTTCACATAGATGCGGAGGTACTGCTCGAGCCACTGGTTAGTTCGTTCGGACTGTCCGTCTGTCTGGGGGTGGTATGCGGTGCTAATGTTCTGTTCAATCCCCAGCGTTTTGCATAGTTCTCGTGGGAAGTGCGAGGCGAAGTGTGTTCCTCTGTCACTGATGATCTTTCAGGGAATGCCGTAGTGAGGGAACACATGCTTGGCATATAACGTGATGAGTTCTGGCGCAGTCATTGCTTCGTTGCAGGGGATGAATATGGCTGCCTTTGAGCAGTCATGGTTGGTGATCGTAAGGATGGAGTCGAATCCTTCTGACGGGGGCAGCTTAACAATTAGATCGAGGGCAATGGTCTCGAACGGTAAGGCGTTTGGGGTGGTCGTTATGGGCATAAAAGGTGGTGTGGGCTTGGTGGTGTTTGCTTTGGTAGCTTGGCAGGTGGCGCAGCCTTTGACATAGGCGAGGATTAGTGTTTTCAAGTCTGGTCCAGTCCGGTTTTTTGACCTGATTTGGACTAGACCGTAACCGGAACCGGTTGAGACCGGAGCTGAAATCTCGAATAACTGGACTGAACCTAATGAGACCGGTCCATTTCGGTTCAGC
>WTXC01000385.1:0-15650 GCA_022496195.1 Lactifluus subvellereus | reverse complement strand
TTTTTGGGTCTTGCTGATGGAAGCGCATAAGCTCTTCCTTGTCCTGTAGACGGACCAGGAGGTCGGCATAGTGGGTGATCTCTCCTGCTTTGTTGGGGGTTCCATCCACGTTCTTAATTGGCTTAGGTCTTTCTAGTCTTTGGAGGGGGAAGCATAGTCTTCTAGTGGTCTTCCAATCGAGGCAATTGGAGGTAGCTCCGGAGTCTATAAGGATCTTATCTTTGGCCATCGAGTGTGCGGATTGTAAAACAACTGGTATTGCCATAGATTTCTGTCGTGATACAAATACAGTGTCCACTCAAAGTGCTCATACCCAGGCCAATGGGGTAGAGCGTCCTAAAAACCCTTTTGGGTGAAAGCTTTCTCCAAGAACTCCTCCTTTTCCTCCGCAGACATAGTGTTAATGGAGTTGATTACTCGATTGACTCCAAGCTTCTCTTCCTTCTCTGGCTTCATTTCTTCTTCTTCAACAGTAGTTCTGATGTATGCAGGGGGTCCCTGAGACGGCTGAGAGTGGTTGGTTCTATCAGAAGGGGTAGAGGTGGATCCAGTGCATGTGGGGCAATTTCTGGAGATGTGTCCCATCCCAGTGCATCGGAAACACTTGCCAGCCTTCATAAGTTGTTGCTTCTCATCATCTGTTAGGGTCCTGCCAATGTGATCAACGTCCATGGGGACTACTGCATTGTTTCGATTCTGGTTCTGGTGTTGGGGAGTGAATGGCTTCTGTTTCATGTTGAAAGAGCGGTGCCACACTCCTTCAAACTTCCCAAAGCGAGAGCGGGTGTCCTTGCTCTTCCATAGTGTTTTAAGGTCCGGTCCGGTCCGGTCTTTGACCTCCAGAGCCGTGCAACCGGACTGGGACCGGTTGCGGCCAAAGCTAAAATCTTAAAAACCGGACTGGGACCGCAAGCAACCGGTCTACTTCGGTCCGGTTGCAGAAAAAAGACCAGTTGGGACTGGTCTTTCTAGAGACCGGTTGACAACCAGTCTCAACCGGTTTTTTTGCAGTTGAAACCGGTTTTTTTATACCAAAACACTCTATATTCAAGTCTAAGTGTATGTAGATACAATCTAATACTACTGTAAGTAGGGAAGGAGATGCTGGCGGTACTGCCGCCGCCACCGCCGCAGCCATGCTGATCCTGCCGCCGCTTGTACTCTGGTGCTGGTGTTGCCACATCGGTGGTGCTGGTCCTGCCGCTGCCATCGCCGTGTCGCTGGTGTCGGTGCTGCTGGTGTTGCCGCCGCGGCCGCGTCGCTGGTGCTGGTGGCCTGGTGCTGGTGCTGACGCTGGTGCCGCCACCGCCGTCGCCCGCTGGTGTCGCCGTTGGTGTCGCCTGCTGGTACCGCCGCCGGTGTCGCCTGCTCGTGCCGCCGCCGTCGTCGCCCGCTGGTGTCGCCGTTAGTGTCGCCCACTCGTGCCACCGCCGTCGTTGCCCGCTGGTGTCGCCGTTAGTGTCGCCCGCTCGTGCCGCCGTCATTGTCGCCTGCTCGTGCTGCCGCCGCCCGCTGGTGTCGCCGTTAGTGTCGCCCGCTGGTACCGCCGGTGCTGCTAGTGCCGCCCGCTTGTGCCGCCGCCGCAGCTGCTGGCACTGTCCTAAGGGGGGAGAATATGATGTCGTTAGTGTGTGTGTTTTTATGCTAGCAACGACACACCTGTTGTTTCTCCCAATCCCCAAGTCGAGAGCAGGGGTCCATCAGTTGGTGGACCGCTGCTGCTTGATGTCCGACGCGGAGGCAGAGAGAAAGAGTACCTACCTAAACCGGACGACGTTTGCCGGAGTTTGAAACTCCGCATAAAAGTCGTGCGACTTCGAAACATGAAGAAATGAAGATCAAAAAACAATAAGAAAATAAACATAGAAGTACATTACTATGTAGTCTGGTTGCAATTTGCAACCGGTTGCAACCGGTTTTTCTGCGGTTGCAATATATGAGGTGGAGATGAGGGACCGCAACCAGGACCGGACAAAAATAAGTGCAACCGGGACCGGTGGTCCGGTCCTAGTCCGGTCCGGTCCGGTTGGGTCCCGGTCTTTTTTCGGTCCATAGGACCGGACCTTAAAACACTACTCTTCCAGGTGGGGTAAAGCATCTTTAGGCGGAGCCAAACATCGTGTTCAGTGTGTGCAGCTGCCACCCAATCATCCCACGTCTGGGGGTTGTGTCGTTTGATAATTTCTTTCCCTAATTCGTCAGGGAGGCCCGCTCTAAGGGTGTCCAGTGTCCCTTCTTCATTGAGGCCATAACCAGCCTTTGCTGCATATGTGCAGAACTTGGCAAGGTAGGAATCTAGATCCCTTCCTTCCATTCAGAGGCTCTTGAGTTGGGCGATTGCATTCTGTTTTTCAGCTGAGTCCGCAAAGGCCTGATTAAACTCTGTGGTGTAGTGAAGCCAATAGGCATTATTGGTGGAGGGGATCTGGACATGGTTCGTGTTTGGGTCATCTGGGGCACTCTTCTCCGCAATCCAAGTGTGTATGATGTTGACCCAGTCATCAACTTTCTCTCCTTGTATATAGCTGAGGGCAAGGAGAGTCTTTCTAAGTGGATTGGACATTATGTCCGTTCCTTTGTTTAGTCCTGCATAGATGTTGAACTCTCTGACAAATGTCTTGGCCTTGGTGCGATCTCCTTCGAATATAGTGGGGGGATTGCCTATGGGTTTGCCACCGTTCCCTTGTGCAGGGGCAGGGGCTGCTGGTGCGGCCTGTTGGGCCGCTTGTTGCTGTGGTTGGGGGCTGATATTTGCCATGATCGAGGGTAAGGGGTGTAAGGCGGCAGGGGGTTGTTTGATAGGATGTGTGGGGACTAGTAGAGTAAGGGGGGATTGTTCTTCTGGCGGGACAGGTTCTCCTACAATGCCGAGGAGTGTAGGGGGTTCTGGTTCACTTGGTGGGGACTGGAATGATTCAGTAGTGTCGGATTCTAGTTCTTCTTGTGGGTCTTCTGGACGCAAATGTCCTAGGCCTATAGCCTGTTCTTGGTCTCTACTGAGGGCGAGGTAGTCTAAGGAATAGGTGTTCCCGTCTATGAAGAAGAGGGGAAACCACTGGTTTTGATCCTGATCAAACTCTACTGCTCCTCTTCTTCCGTTGAAGTATCTGACCCAATAGCCTGCTCCGAGGCTGTCTTCTCTCCAATATGCTGTTCCTCTGACGTGAGGGAGGAGACTGTCTTCTTCTCTTCTGTCGTAGATGAAATACTCGTCTGGCCAAACAGGAGGAGGATCCTGTAGGTCTTGGCAGGTAAATCCCTCTTCTTGGTCTGGTTCTTCTTCCCCTCGAGCTGAGTAGGAAGCCACTGTGTTTGGAGGAGACTCGACTTAATGTTAGGCTCAAGCATTGGCCTTCTGCACGACTTGTGCGATGGTTTGGTTCGTTGACTTGGTCTAGCCCAAGTCTAGGCTTCAATGGACTCTGGAGGGCCTGGAACGCACAGGCAAAGTGTGATTCACAAGAAGAGTAGACAGTTCCTTCAGTGTGATGTTAGGAATGATTTGATGAATCATCCCTACACAATGCAATGAGAGAAAAGGTGGATCGACACTTCAAGGGGTAGGGCACAAGCTTGGCAAAGCTCCTGCCTCTGCGCCTTGAGGGGAAGTGCAGGCTAAGGTAATCACAAGACAACCTCAGCTTGCAGAACAGGGGAACTAGCTTGATTGCTCAAGAAGTCAAGTCTGAGTACATACAGACAAGGCGAAGCACTATAAGTACTAGGTAGGGTCAAGGGTATTGCGTCACTGTAGCTATGATGTCATGTACAAGGGCAAAGGGTAAATGCGTCATCATACAGGGTTGAGGGTAAGTGCATCATAGTACAAGGCCTAGGGCCCGTCATCAGTAAGCAATAGGCGGCCTCATGGTTCACATGAGGCAGTGGGTCAAGGGGAAGGCATATAGGGAAAGAAAAAGTAGGGGTACTCAGTCCAGAGCAGTCCAGAACATAACATCTTTGGTCCTTTCGTGAATGGCTTAAATCGCACTCCCCTTCTGGCACTAACAAGGGTCTGGGCATTGGTAATGGCAGTCTGCGCTGATATCCGTCCTTGATGGACAAGGTCTAGGCGTTCTTGGAGCGACGGCATTTTCTCAGATCGTTGTGGCTGGTGGGCGCGTGGGATATGCCCCATAAGGAGTTGGAAGGGCGCTTGTTTGGTAGTGCTACTGGGCCAGGCATTGTGGACGTATTGAGCTATAGGCAGGAGAGCAGACCAGTTGTTCTGCTGGTGATTGACGTAGATACGGAGGTATTGCTCAAGCCACTGGTTAGTTCATTCTGATTGTCCATCTGTTTGGGGATGATATGTGGTGCTAATGTTTTGCTCAATCCCCAGTGTTTTGCACAGTTCTCGTGGGAAGTGCGAGGCGAAGTGTGTTTCTCTGTCGCTAATGATTTTTCGGGGGATGCCGTAGTGGGGGAACACGTGTTTGGCATATAACGTGACGAGTTCTGGTGTGGTCATTGCTTCGTTGCAGGGGATGAATATAGCTGCCTTTGAACAGTCATGATCTGTTATTGTGAGGATAGAGTCGTATCCTTCTGATGGGGGCAGCTTGACGATCAAGTCAAGGGCGATGGTTTCGAATGGCAGGGCATTGGGGTTGGTTGTGATGGGCATGAGGGGCAGTGCAGGCTTGGTGGTGTTTACTTTGGTGGCCTGGCAGGTGGCGCATCCTTTGACATATGCGAGGACAGTTTGCTTCATGTTGGGCCACCAGTAGTCTTTGGCGATGAGTAGGCAGGTTTTTAAAATCCCAGGGTGCCCAGCTGTTGGCGAGTCATGGTATAGAGAGATCACTCCCCTCCTAAGGTTGTTGTCTGCCACGACAACTAGGCGGTTGGCATGCCACCAGCCTCCCCTGGGGTGGCGTTCGATGGGGTAGGTGGAGGCCCAGGTGGCAAGGGTGTCTTTATGGTCATCCTGGAGGGTGAGGGTGCGGTCCTCAAGGTCGACACTTGTGGCAGCATTGGTGAATAGGGTGGGTGGCAGGGCGAGGACTTCGGTGTTATCCTGGCCCACGTGGTCGAAATCTGGGTGGCGGGAGAGGGCATCGGCTTTATTCGTAGCCCCTGGATGGTGTATTAGGGTGATATGGTAATCCCCAAGTGTGAGGATGTATCGGGCAATGCGTCGGTTGATTTTCTGGGGTGACTGGTAGTAGTGAATGGCAGGGGTAACCCTGGGGTTTTTTTTTGCTACCCTTACCCCTACCCTTGAAAACCCTTACCCTTGAGTAGGGGTAAGGGTTTTGGAGGGTAAGGGTAAGGGTTGAGCAAGGGTTTAGGGTACCCTAGGGTATGGGGGGTATGCTGCAAGGGTTTACTTGATACAGTGTTTCTTTTTTATCTACACTATATTTTCAAGGATTATTCATTATACTGGTATTGAACACTTTCTAGATTTGTTATGACACCACAAGTCATTTTGGCATAAGCACATAGCAACCAGCAAAGTACACTAAGTTACATTGGGAGATGCTGGGCAGGCTATGAGCTACTGTGCAAGGTGGTGAGGTGGGGAATGACAGGAGATGCAGGAGGCAACATGGGCAGCTAGGACAACAAGGGAAATTATAACAGGATTGGAACTTAACACAATAGGGTTTCCCCTACATCTGCAAACTGTACATCAGCTGTGAAGGTCTACAGCAGACTACAGGAGCACTGTACAGTGAGCCATAGTGAGCCATAGTGCCATAGTGGCCATAGTGAAGGGTATGTTCTGAGCAGTGCTCCATAGTTGAGTCCTTACTATGGAGAGCTGTATAGTACTACACAGGACATGATATGGAGCACTATGAGAACTATGGAGCACTATGGAGCACTTATCTCTATTAGGGTTAGGGTTCATCATGGTCACACCATACCCATACTCACAGTCATCCTCATTCAAAGGAAATAACAGAAATAGTTTTATTGGTTTTTGAAACTACATATACATTGTTATTCTACACTAGATTACCCCCAAGCTTAGACCAGGCGTCATCATCGCTGTCACCATGTCATGGTTGTGGTCGTCACGGTGCCATAGTTGTCACCATGTCACGGTCATGGTCATCACCAGGTCACAGTTGCAGTCGTTGCCATGTCATTGTTGTGGTTGTCACCATGAGCACTATATAACAAATAAAATAAAATAAAAACATACCAGTTGGCTCAGGAGGCATTCACCTCCTGAGCATGTTGGCCCCCAAGCAGTGTCCATGGCACTGGCAGGTAGATGACGGCGCTGGTGTGGCACCAGCCTTGGTGACACTACTGGCATGGCGGTGGTCGCAGTGACAGTGCTGGCATAGCAGCACCTGCGAGGATGAGGTTGGCATGGTGGTGGTGGTGATAGGGTGGCAGCACAGCCACATCCCAGATGCAACAGGGTCGGGCTGGAGGTGGTGGTGGTAAAGCTATGAGGAAATAGGAATGCATTAGTAAGAATGATATGAATGAAAGAAAAAAAAAAAAAAAAGAGAAAAGAAAAGGCACACCCACAGCTTGTGCTTGTGAGCAAGAGGGGGTGGCAGTGTGGTGGCAAAAGCCTCGCATTTGTGAGCAAGGGGGGTGTTGGCGATGCAGTGGCAGGGCGTTGTGTATCTGTGAGGGGAGGGGCTATTGTTAGTCACGGTTAGGAATGATATGAATGGAAAAAGAAAAAAAAAAAAGGCCAGCGAGTGAGCAAGAGGGGGGCAGCAACATGACAATGGGGTGTAGGGGAGAAACCAACCACAGGTGCTTGTGTGAAAGGGGTGGTGGTGATCTGGCAGCGAAATGTTGTCATGTGAGCGAGGGGGGGTGACAGGGCATCAGTGTGTACCTACAAAGCTATTGGTCAGCTACTAGGAATGACACAAACAAAAAAGAAAGAAAGAAAACAAACAGGTCTTGGTAGGACTGAAAGTTGGGGTGTTTGCAAAAGGTGTTCACTTCATGAACATGTTGAAAAGTTCAAGTCAATATCTCGCGCTGTCACGCTAGACAAGAATAGTGTCACGTTGTGACATGTCTGATCACTGCGGCCAACTGCACTCTCTTCATCACACATCCATGTGTAAGTGGCTATCATATATTTTGTAGACTAACTATTTCTATTTGGTTGTCCTTAGGGATCACTAGTGCAAGTGCACAAACAGGAAAGGTAAGTAAGATAATTAGTGCCTAGATGCTGACCATGTGTTCCAGGTAATGCAGCTCCATCACCACTGCCACAATCATCCCCACCGCAACTGTGGCTGTGCCAGCATTGTCACTGCGGCTGGTGCTGTGGACACCACTTGGGGGCCAAGACACCTGCACAGATGGTCTGTTTTTATTTTTATTTTTTTGGCATGTAGTGCTAACGTGTCAGGGACATGTCAAACCTTCCATAGTCCCTATGACTCCAGTGCCATCACCACTGCCACGGTCATCCCAGCGCCACAACCACGGCCATCCTGGCACCGTCACCACACCCCCACCTGCACCATTGTCGCAGCCACTGCTGTGCCAGCACCGTTACCACAACCGCAACCATACCAGCAGCGTCACCGTGACCACCGCCATGCCAGCAGCGTCAGTATGGCCATTGCCACGCCAGCATCACCACACCCACACCATCGCCATGGCCACTGCTGTGCCAGCACCGTCACTATGGCAACGATGGTGATGGCTGCTGCAGCAAGGGTAGCGATGGTCAGCTACAGCAACAGTGGCGATGGCAGTGGCAGCAGTGGCGGGAGTGATGACGACTGCAGGCAGCAACAACGACAACAACCATGGCAGCGGCAACAGTGATGACGACTGCAACCGCAGCAACAGCGACAACGACCGTGGCCGTGGCAACAGTGATGACAACTGCAACCACAGCAACAGCGACAACAACCATGACCACAGCAACAGCGATGACAACTGCAACCATGGTGGCAGCAAATGCGACAACGACCCGGTGGCAGCAGCGACACAACAATGACCGTGGCCGCGGCGGCATGCACAGCAGCAGCAGAAGTAGCTGTGCGACAGCAACAATGACTGCAGCAGCAGCAGTGACACAACGATGACTGTGGCCGTGGCAGCACGCACAGCAGCAGCAGAAGTAGCTGTGCACGAGCGGCGGAGGGACAAGCGGCGGAGGGACAAGCGCACATGGCGTGCGTGTGTGGCCCAGTGGGCACACTGGTGGGATAGTGGCAGCCTGAGCCCGGGATGCTCAGCGTGGCATATTTTAGACTGTCTTTAATAATACTTGTAAACTAGCTTTATTTACATAGTATCTAAGGCACACACAGTGTGGGCATGGCCTGGTGACAGTATGGACAGCAATAGTGGCAGCGCCAGAAGCCAGTGCTGAGTGACAGGTGGCGGAGCCTCGAAGGTAAGAGTGTGCATGTGAGATCGTGAGTGCGTGGCCAGTGATGGCATGCACAGTGGCAGCAGATGAGCAACAGAGGCATGCACACAGGCACATGTGAGACTGTGAGCATGTGGCAAAGCTGCCCAGTGGCATGAGACTGCATAGTGCTGTGCAGTGCTGTGCAGTAGGCCCCTTTCTATGGCCAACTATGGCCAACTATGGGTTTACTGATGAACTATGGAATACTATGGCCAACTATGGCCAACTATGGGTTCACTGATACAACTATGCAATGCTATGGGGTGCTATGGGGTGCTATGGGGTAGGCCTATTGCTATGGGAGTATTGCAGGTTTGCTGATGTAGGTGTGCCCATAAAAGTGAGAAGGGGAAAAGAATTGCAACACTTTCTAACTTTAACATCCAATAACCCTTGTACCTAGGGGTAAGGGTATGTGAAGGGTATGAAGGTTCAAACCCTTACCTTTACCCTGTACCCTCCTTGGGGGTAAGGGTTTGTGAAGGGTTTGAGAGTTCATACCCTTACCCTTACCCTTACATACCCTTGGCCCAAACCCCCAGGGTTTGTTAAACCCTTGCCATTCACTAACTGGTAGTATTGGAGGTTCTTGTGGTCCGTGATAACCGTGACCTGGTGCTGGGCGCCCATAAGCAAGTGATGCCAGTGCTCTAGGCCTCTGACAATGGCGAGGAACTCCCTGTCCCAGATGGGGTAGTTGCGTTTAGTGGCCGTGAACGTCTTGGAGTCGTATCCTACTGGTCGTCGCCGTCCCTGAGCATCATGCTAGTACAGGATGGCACCCGTGGCGTTCTGGGAGGTGTCAACTTCTAATTCGTACAGGCGTGCTGGGCTTGGTTGCCAGAGGACCGGGTCGCTCGTAACGATCTCAATGAGCTGATCGACTGCGGCGGTGCACTCATCTGTCCAGATGAAGGGCACTCCTTTCTTTAGGAGGTTGGTTAGGGGGCGGGCGATCTCGGCGAATCCTGGTATGAAGGGGCATTGGTACCCTAGGACGCCAAGTGTCGATCGTAGCTGCTTGACACTGGTGAGTACTCATGGCCACTCCTTGATGCCTTTCAATTTGCTGGACTTGATGCGCAGCGAGTCCCCATCAATGACTAGTCCCAGGTATTCGACTCGTCTCTGTTCGAATTGGCATTTCTGGGGCTTCAGGAAGAACGATGCTGCCTCTAGAATGTCTAGCAGCTCATGGACCACACGTCGGTGCAGCGCATGGTCTAGTGGCATGGCAACGAGGATGTCGTCCATGTATACAAAGATCATCCTCGGGTACTTAAGCTTTAGCGGCCGCAGGAGTCAATCCATGACTCGTTGGAAGGTGCTAGGCGCATTGCACTGTCCGAATAACATGACGCGTGGCTGGAACAGTCCTTGTGGCATTTTAAAGGCTGCTTTCCATTGATCACCGTCTTTGATCCTAACATTATGGTACCCCCATCGAATGTTGAACTTGGTGAATAAGGCTCGTCCTTCGAGGTCTCTGGTGAGGATGCTGATATTGGGGAGGGGGTAAACGTCTCGTATCGTCCAACTATTTAGTGTGCGGTAGTCCTGGACCGGGCGGAGGGATCCATCTTTCTTTTTAATGAAGAAGAAGGGGGCGGCATAGGGGGAGCTCGACAGTTTGATGTATCCTTTATCGAGCTGTTCCTTGAGCCAGGCGTCGGCGGCGATCATTTCCTTGGGGTTTAATGGGTAGACCTTGCAGTCCAGCATGGCGGGGGCATCAGGTTTCAACCTAATGGCGTGGTCATCTTCTCTGCTTGGCGGGAAGCGCTGCGCCTCTTTTTCTGAGAAGACTCTCCAATGTCGAGAGTTTTCTGTGGGTACGTTGGCTGCTGTGGGGATGGTTTGTTCCTGGTGTTCCTTGATTGCCCATTCCTGGGCAATGTTTGTTCTGTTGATCTGGAGGATCAGGTTATCTCCTTCTTCCAAGGAGGTGGCCTGGAGGGCGTGTCCAAGCAATGGGGCGTATTGCAATAGGCTTCGGGGCTGTTCCGGTGCTCTTCTGCTGGTTAGTGCGAGGGAGATTGGTCCTCCTTTGACGGTCTTGGTGCTCCAGTCAATGTCGGGGTTAAAGGCATGGAACCAGGGGAATCCTAGGATCATTCTATCTCGCCCTAGGTTAGCGAGGAAGAAGCATTGTACGCTTTCCTCCTTGTCGGATCGTTAGGTCACAGTAGGTGGTGATATGGCCACTGTGGTTTTCAGATCCGTCTACGTTGTAGAGGAGGCGTGGCTGGGGGAGTCGTCTGGGCACAAGATGCAGCCTTTGGGCGGTTTTCTGGTCGATGAAGTTGTCGGTGGCGCCACTGTCTATGAGCGCACTTTCTGCAGCCTTTCCATGTATGGTGGAAAACGTAAAGTTGACATTGATACTATTCCAATTTGAGACATACATGGTACAAATATGTGAGGCTTGATCCCAGGCTGTTAGTGTTACGACCACGACCACCACACGCACTGACTTGCGCACGACCCAGTCTGTGTGGGAGCTCCTGGAGCTCACAGCTGGCCTACTGACAAGACAAGGATGGAATTGGGACTCCTAGGGAGTGCCCCTGAACCGCTATGCACTCATTTGACACTATGGACACTGAACTGATACTATACGGACTGATTAGGAAGGAGGCTGCTAGCCTCATGTACGCTCGCATGGTTGCGGCACTCGCATGGCACACGCATGTGCATGCATCACGCATATCACATCGGCACATCACAGAACGCTAAAGGCGTGTTCCCCTGGGTCCAGGGTGTAGTGCAGACGTGTTGCAGCGTGTTGGCAGGCCGCGCGTTCATCGGACATTGAGTACTTTTGCTATTGGGTCGATCACTATGACCCTTGATCTCATACCTCATGCGCGCCCTTGATTTCTTACTGATACACTTGCGCGTCCTTATGACGCAGAGTCTGGAACCTACTAGATGCATGGGCCCTATGCCCTGACGATTACGCGGCCCTCTAGACAGGGGCCTTCACGAAACTATAAGTAGCACACTCCTTTGTGCAGTAGACTACAGACTCGACCTCTTGAACAATCCAGCCTATTGAACCTAGGAATCCCTTGCAGTGGGAAGCACCCCTAGGATACTCCGAATCAGACCAGACCTTCCAAGGCCACCAGTACACTCTCCTCTCCTCTCTACCCCTCCTTCTCCCCCTTGTCATAAGGGAACTCTTTTGGCTTGGAATACCTTTGCATTGAAGTCACTTAAAGGTCACTGCGCTATCAGTGCACCTTTGACACTTGTGCACGACAGTTGGCTTACGTCTTGAGCCATAGCAATCAAGAGGAGAACCATTGTTCAAACGTCCACAGTGCACGTCGCACTACCCTGAAGCAGGACTTGGGCTGAACCAAGTCAACGATAAGCAAGTCGCTTAGAACGCCCAAGGCTGAGCGTAACAGTTAGGTCAAGCCGCTTTAAAAATCCAGATCTTCCTGGATGATGCGATCAAAGGCTGCTGATCGTTCTGTTGCGCTCATGGCGTGTAGTTGGGACATAACATCCATCGGCGCTTGGCTGGCGCTGTCATCAGGGACTATGGTCAGGCTCTCCTGGCTCGTGGTTCTTATGAGCATGGCGCATTGGGAGGGGGCTTGTTGGCTCTGTCTCCCTTTCTTTTTGAAGCATTGGGCAGTGCAATGTCCTTTCTCTTTGCAGTAGAAGCATCTTCGCTCATCCATGAGCTTCTTCTTTTCGTCATTTGTCAGTGGCCCTCCCATGCGTGCGGCGTCTATGTCCATGGGGACTGGGGCATTGTTTCTGGGGTGCTGGACAGGGGCTGGTGCTCTAGGGATGAACCGTGGTTTGGGGGTGAAGCGTTGCTGGTTGGGGGTGGGTCCTAGGTCAGCAAGTATCTGTGCACTTCTGATGACTTCCTTTTGTGCTGCTTCTTGCCAATCGTCTAGTGTCGTGGGTATGGTCTCTTTATTGAGTATCTTCAGGGCTATCCTGTGACGGAGACCCTTTTTGAAAAGGTCCAGCATCCCTAGATCAGTAGGGGATCATCCTGCAGCTAGGACGAGGTGATTGAAGGTAGTGATGAAACCGTCAACATCATTTTCCTGCATCCTGAGATTGACCAACTTATTAAAGGTGTTTTGTTCCTTGGCCGTATCTGTGAAGGCGTTGGTGAAGTCCTGGATGAAGCTAGCCCATAGTGCTTCGTCCGTTTTCTGGATGCGATTGACTGCTCTGGTGGTTCTGTCTTCCAGGAGCGCGGTTTGCGCATCAGTCCAGTCGTCCACCTTGGGACCTCTGATGTATCCAATGGCTAGTGCTACTCGGTTGTAGGGGATGGTGACGTTGTCTGACTTCCCATTGAGAATTCGGTACAGCTTGAATTCTTTCAGGAACTTGGCGCTCTTACTCTGATCTCCATCGAAGATTGCTGGCGCATTCCCCTTCATGGAGTCATTGCCGTTTCCTTGTGGTGCGGAAATTGTTGCCATGCTGGTCTGCTGTGGTGGGGGTGGTACGGGTTGCTGGAGAATGGGTGGCGGTGGTGTAGGCTGCGTGGCTGCTGTTTCTTGGGTAAGAGGGTGGCTGCCTTGGAGCATGGCAACGTCCTGAAGTCTGGTGCTCAGGAATTCTTCGAGCGGTTCTGTTTCCTTTTGCTTCCTCTTCGACGTGGAGGGGGCTAGTGGCAGTGAGGGCGGGTCTACGTCGATGCTTTCTGGGGCTTTACCAGGATGTCCTAGTCCTGTGGTATCATCGTGGGGGATGCAGTTGTCTGGCTTTGTCCAGTAACGATTTTCTGCCCACTCTAGGATATACCAGTGGTCGTTGATGAACTCGATAGGGAAGTGTTTTTCACTTCTGTCAGGGGCTCGGATTGTGTGGTGGTAGCACCACTTTCTGGGGTTTCGGTCAGTGTCTTTCCAATAGGCTCCTCCGCAGATATAGTCTGGTAGGTCTGCGTTTTTCTGTGGTGTGACTGGGGTGTCTCTGGTTTCCAAGATCTGTATTCAGAGGGTCGCCACTTTTACTGTCCTTCTTCTTGTAGAATGAGTTCTACTTGGTGAACGAAGATGGTACAGACGAAGTCGACTTCAGCGATGATTTCGGCGAGTTCTTGTGCGATTTGATCGAGGTTACAGTGGTGCCTGTTTGGGCTGTTGGCACAGGTCCTTGAGCACTCGTGTCGGTGGCGGTTAACATCACTTTCGAGTTGGTTTGTGGCTTCTTGTGTCCAGAGGATGGCTTCGAGGACTTCTGGCAAGCTGATCTCGTGCAGGGGGCCTAGACGCGGTCGTTGAGTAGACTCCAGGGCTCTAGCGATAGCTGTAAGATGGTGAGGGCTGCTTCAAACGCTGTGAAGTCTTCTAGCCACTTCTGCTCAATGAATTGAAAGTTTTCTACTTTGATTGAGAGGGCGTGGTGCTGTTCTGATGGTCCTTTGGCACAGGACAGAAAGCAGGCAGCGTTGTGGCAATAAACTGCATCGTCAAGGAGAATTCTCCACTGAGTGATGTGTGCATGTCTTCTGTTAAGATCGCTGAGGCATTCCCAGTAGTCTGTGTTATCCAGGGTGGGGCATTCCTGGTGGTTAGTGGGAAGCTTGACTTATGTTACGGCTCGATGTTAGGCTCAAGCATTGGCCTTCTGCACGACTTGTGCGATGGGTTGGTTTGCTGACTTGGTCTAGCCCAAGTCTAGGCTTCAATGGACTCTGGAGGGCCTGGAACGCACAGGCGGAGTGTGATTCACAAGAGGAGTAGACAGTTCCTTCAGTGCGATGTTAGGAAGGATTTGACGAATCGTCCCTACACAATGCAATGAGAGAAAAGGTGGATCAACACTTCAAGGGGTAGGGCACAAGCTTGGCAAAGCTCCTGCCTCTGCGCCTTGAGGGGAAGTGCAGGCTAAGGTAATCACAAGACAACCTCAGCTTGCAGAACAGGGGAACTAGCTTGATTGCTCAAGAAGTCGAGTCTGGGGTACATACAGATGAGGTGGAGCACTATAAGTACTAGGTAGGGTCAAGGGTAGTGCGTCATCGTAACTATGAGGTCATGTACAAGGGCAGAGGGTAAATGCGTCATAGTACAGGGTATAGGGTAAGTGCGTCATCGTACAAGGGCCTAGGGCCCGTCATCAGTAAGCAGTCAGCAGCCTCATGGTTCACATGAGGCGGTGGGTCGAGGGAAAGCATATGGGAAAGAAAAAGTAAGGGTACTCAGTCCAGAGCAGTCCAGATCGTAACATTAAGGGCCTGTATGTTACGGCTCGACAGGCCGTGAGCACGACTTGTGTGACTTGGGCGTGGGCAAGAGTGAGCACGTGCGAGGCGATGAGCACGTGTAGTGAATGGCAGGGGTAACCCTAGGGTTTTTTTTTTGCTACCCTTACCCCTACCCCTGAAAACCCTTACCCCTGCTCAAGGGTAAGGGTTTTGGAGGGTAAGGGTAAGGGTTGAGCAAGGGTTTAGGGTACCCCAGGGTATGGGGGGTATGATGCAAGGGTTTACTTGATACAGTGTTTCTCTGTTATCTACACAATATTTTCAAGGGTTATTTATTATACTGGTATTGAACACTTTCTATTACATGCAAATCCTATGTGTTTCAATGCCATTGGCACCAAGATCAACCTGTTACACATGAGTCCCTTAGGGATTGGAACTCAATGCAATGGGGTTTCCCCTAGGTGTGCCCATAAAAGTGAGAAAGGGAACAGAATTGCAACACTTTCTAACCTTAACATTCAATAACCCTTATACCTGGGGGTAAGGGTATGTGAAGGGTATGAAGGTTCAAACCCTTACCCTTACCCTATACCCTCCTCAGGGGTAAGGGTTTATGAAGGGTTTGAGAGTTCATACCCTTACCCTTACCCTTATATACCCTTGGCCCAAACCCCCAGGGTTTGTTAAACCCTTGCCATTCACTAAGCACGTGGTCCTGAGCGTGACACTTCTGGTGGTCACGTCGACATGAGAGTGAAGCTAAGTTCTTCGGAGCAGGGCAAGCATGTGACTTGGTGCGAAAGCCCAGAGCTAAGTCATTATAGCCGACTTAGAGAGGCGTGAGAGCGAAGCAGTGCCTTGCTGAGCGATGAACGCGAAAGGCGACTTGAAGCGGCAAGTTCAAGTGAGGACAATGGCTTAGAGCGGCAAGCTCAAGTGAAGAGGCAAGACGAATCGGATTGAGAAACGAAGTCAAGCTTAGGGCTTGACTCTACGCAAACTA
The DNA here is from genome assembly GCA_022496195.1 of Lactifluus subvellereus. Classification (NCBI taxonomy): domain Eukaryota; kingdom Fungi; phylum Basidiomycota; class Agaricomycetes; order Russulales; family Russulaceae; genus Lactifluus; species Lactifluus subvellereus. The sequence continues at coordinate 80 of WTXC01000385.1, read as the reverse complement.
AGGCCCTTATATAGGCCTGGTACAGGGGAGTCATGTGCTACTGCTACCAAGTCATAATGAGGGTAGTGGAGTAGTCCGCT
>WTXC01000384.1:0-15661 GCA_022496195.1 Lactifluus subvellereus | reverse complement strand
GCCACATCAGCAAGACTCAAAAACCCTTAATTTGTCTTGATGGCCTTAATTTTGCCATTAAGGCAACTAAGTCTGTTAAGGCAGATTGTTGACTTAAATTGAACTTAGAAATATAGCACTAAGACAACATTAAGAACACCAAGGGATGAAGTCAATAAAAACATTTGGCTACCAAGAAGTAAGAAGCTGCCATAAAGGTGATATAAGTCTAAGGCAATAGAAGTGCACAATGACCAGCTGTATGATGTAAGCAATATCTGCTGCCGCCGCTGCCACTGCCACCGCTGCCACTGCCACTGCCGCTGTGCGTGCCGCTGCCGGGCCACATGCACTTTCACCTGTTGCGGGGCGTCTGCGGCTGCTGTGTGTGCCGCCGCCGGGCCACACACTTGCAATCTTGCGTACGCATGATGTGTACGCGTCCTCCGCCACTTGCCATGTAGCGCCCGCCACCACTGTTGCTGCGCGTGCCATCACCGGGCCATGCGTGCACTGTACACTCTAGAATTTTGTCCCACATAGAGAAAGCTAGCTTATACAAGTATAATAAAGATAAAATACGTGCACCACGCGCACGCAATCTCGCCCGCGCGCCATGTGCGCCCTCACTCCCTCCAGTCATCGCGCAGCGCCTGCAAGGGCTGCTGTTGCTGTGCGTACCACCCGCCGGCCATGTGCCCGTGGTCTCGCGCACGCGCCGTGTGCACTCTCGTCTCTTGCTGTTGGTATGCGTGCCACCGCTGGGCCACGGGGGCGCCGTGTCCGCTTGTGCCTCCACTTGTTGTCGCGCAGTGCTTGCTGCTGGGGCTGCTGTGCATGCTGGCACCGAGCCAATGCTGCAGCAGTGCCGCCGTCACGCTGCTGCCACAGAAACCACCGCCGTCGCGACGTTGCTCCAGTTTCCGCCGCCGCCACCACCGTTGCTGCCACTGCTGACGGTGTAAAGCTGCCGCCATTGCACCGTTGCTGCAGCTTCACCACTGCTGCTGCGGCTGCAGGTGTTGCTATTGCGCGTGCACCCTCTGCTCGCGTGTGCCCGGGCCCGCCATTGTTGATAACCTGGAGCACATAGTTAGCATATAAATACTAACTATCTTACTTACCTTGCCTTTGCACTTGCACTGGCTTTGTGATGCCTAAGGCAAGCAAAAACTGTAGTTAGTAGGAAAAGAGTGTGGAATTACATACTGTAAGTGAAACAGCAAAACGAACTTAGCAAATTTTTTTCACAACAAATGAACACACAAACACACGCAAACACAACACGAAAAAAACATTGAACAAGTCAACGGCCCCATCATCTCGACTACTGTACTGAGCCACGCGCATAGTTCGTAGCTTGCTCCTCACAACACACTGATATAAAGTAAGTAACATGACCATGATATACAGCTAATTATTCTCTATTTTGCAGGTATTGTTGTGCCCATCAGGTATGAACACACCCCGGGGTGTGCCTGCTGCATCGCCGCCTACGTGCCCGTGTGCACCACCACCGCCACCACTTCCTCCACCTCCACCTCCTACTCCACCTCCACCTCCACCGCCACCACCACCACCTCCTCCTCCTCATCATCATCATCACCACCTTATCGTAACTACCGCGTCACCATCACCACTGCCGGCTACGTCACCACCACCACATCACCATGCAGGAGTTCGCCTCCTAGCCAACAGGTATGTGTATGTTCTTATTTTTATTTTTTTATGTAGGGCTAATGTGGCTGTCAAACAACGGCCAAGAGGGCTCCCAAAGACAGGGGGGGCGACAACCAGCCCACGACAACGACGATGACGGTGACACCGCAGTGACTGTGACACCACGACGACGACTGTGACACCGCGACGACCACGACGACCACCGCGACGACCACGACTACAACCACCGCGACCATGACTGCGACGACCGCAACCACGACCACGACCATGACCACTGTGACACTGCGACAGTGACCACAACCACCGCAACTCCGCGACGACCACGACCACTGTGACACCGCAACAGTGACCATGGCCATGACCACCATGACACTGCGACCACAGCCACGACCACCGCGACATCGACCACAACCATGACCACGACCACTGCGACACCGCGACAGCGACCACGGCCACGACCACCGTGACCATGACCATGGCCACCGCGACACCACGACCACAGCCACCGCAACACCGCGACCATGACCGTGACGGTGCAGCTGCCGTCACGCCAATAACAGTGCTGCTGTGCCATATGTTTATTAGGTTAATTATTTATTATACCTGTAAAATAGAGTAGTAACAATATAATGTGAATTTTGAGCCTCTTAAATGTGTGTAAATGCTAATTAAAACAGGCTTAAAAGTGTCTTAGCCACTACTTAAAAAGTTTAAGTTCACACAGCCATGAAAATTTAAGGCATCACAAGGCTGCTAAGTGGTAAATTAAGAGAATGATGTCTTAATTAAGAGGTGACCTTGCTTAATCAGTCTTAGGAAAAATTGGTCTTAAATTGGTCTTAGAAAAAATTTAAGGCCAATTAAGACCCATCAAGCACTTTTTGGTTTACCTGATGGCCACAGGTGTCACAGCGTGCTCTGGCCTCTTCATTCCTCGGGCATTCGAGGCACACATGTCCGGGCATACCGCACATGGTACAAGCAAGAGGGGGAGGAGTAGGAGGTCGCTTTGGTGGTTTCTTGCCCTTTGGCTTGTGTCCTCCAGAGCAGGGCCCGTTATAGGCCTTTTGTTTTCTTCCACCGACACGTGCACCAGAGGGATGGACAGTGGATGGGGTAGAGGCAGAGGACTGATTGCTGGAGGCATGGGAAGCGGGCTCATCGTGGAGGGATGGTAGTTCGTGGTGGTGGAAGTACCTGAGGTACTAAGACCAAAGGTAGTTGATCTATTGTTACGACCACAACCACCACGCACACTGACTTGTGCGCGACCCAGTCTGTGCGGGAGCTCCTGGAGCTCACAGCTGGCCTACTGACAAGACAAGGATGGAATTGGGACTCCTAGGGAGTGCCCCTGAACCGCTACACACTCATTTGACACTATGGACACTGAACTGATACTATACGGACTAATTAGGAAGGAGGCTGCTAGCCTCATGTACGCTCACATGGTTGCGGCACTCGCATGGCACACGCATGTGCATGCATCACGCATATCACATCGGCACATCACAGAACGCTAAAGGCGTGTTCCCCTGGGTCCAGGGTGTAGTGCAGACGTGTTGCAGCGTGTTGGCAGGCCGCGCGTTCACCGGACATTGAGTACTTTTGCTATTGGGTCGATCACTATGCCCTTGATCTCATACCTCATGCGCGTCCTGATTCTTACTGATACGCTTGCGCGTCCCTATGACGCGTAGTCTGGAACCTACTAGATGCATGGGCCCTATGCCCTGACGATTACGCGGCCCTCTAGACAGGGGCCTTCACGAAACTATAAGTAGCACACTCCTTTGTGCAGTAGATGTTGAGCAGCACATAGTGCGCATACAACCAGGGAGTAAGAGACTCACTTATACAGCGACAAGTAGAAGTCAGAGTACTGAGGATTAGTGCGTACTACCAAGGAGCTTATATACACGAAGGACAGGAGTGACTGGTCACTATGTGACAGTAAACTAATAACCGTAAAGGAGTGTCCTTGTAAATCCCATAAGGGGATTGCTCTACTCAACTAGGGCGTGGTATAGAGCCCCTAACCGGATGCACGGCTATGCCGGCTTGTGTGTTTCCGGTTCAACACTCCCCCTTGCTAAGTGTACCGTAATAACAGAGCTGGTCAGAGAAGCATTTGATGCGCAAGTGCTGTTTGGACTTTATGCGCCAGATCTTTCCAATAGGAAGGAAAGGCATGGCATGTGTGGGAGATCTTTGACTCTCTGTGATGCGAGTACAGAAGTCCAGACCTTCCGTGCATAGGGAATCCAGCACGCTAAGTAGCGCATCTGAGACTCTCTGGAAGCCAAGGACATGCACCCATCAGTTTCTTGATCAGGGAAACAAGGGTCATGTGTGTGGCGAGAGCATCGCACATCTGACGGGAGTCAGGGATTCGTGACAGTCTCTGTGTTAGAGTGCATCTCCTGCATCTCAGGACTTGTAGGTTGCGCAACCGCGTATTCGCCGCAGATGCCTGCATACCAATCCTGGAGGCTAGTTTCGCACGTGGACTATATACGCTTGTGCAAGCTGAAACGCGTCCGTCTCGTTGCGTAAGAGCGTAATAGGAGTCCCCATGGATTCTAGTGCTTCAGGGAAGATGAAGTTCGCGTCCTGAGCATTGCAGCGTGTGCCAAAGATGGCGCACAGAGATTGCACTGCATAGGTGCACTAAGCATTCTTAGGCGAGTAAAACTCAAGCCCAAGTTGACCCCTAAGTTCATGGAATCTAGTGCGTCCTAGATTCTTAGTGAACATGTCTGCGGGATTTTTATCTCCATCCACAAATTGGAGTTTAACCTTCCCGTCCTTTACCACTTGACGAATATAGTGGTAGCGTATATCAATGTGTTTGATACGATGCTCTTGGACAGGATTAGAGGCCATGAATATGGCTCCTTGGTTGTCTCCATTGAGCGGAATAGGTTTGATGGTAAATCCGATCTCCTCAAGGAGAGAACGGACCCAGACAACCTGTCTACTTGTATCAGACAAGGACATGTATTCCGCTTCAGTGGATGAGAGTGCGACAGTCTTCTGAGCTCTGGAATTCCAGGTGAAGACTGCGCTTGCAAGGCTTATCATGTATCCAGTAGTGGAACGGCGATTCTCAGTATTGCTTCCCCAATCTGAATCAGCGTAGGCTTGAAAGCCTTTGCCGTTCACTCCATCATAGACCATGGCATAGTTGGATGTACCAACTAAGTAGCGGCAGATATACAGCGCTCTGTTTAAATGGTCTTGAGAGGGGTTTGCACTATACTGTGAAAGCTTGGTCACTGCGTACGCTATGTCAGGGCGTGTGCCTAACATTATGTACAGGAGTGAACCAATCACTTGCTGGAACTTATGGCGAATGGCGTCATTGACAGGCTCGTTATTGGGCGTTGGTATATAGCCCATTGGGAGTGGAGTGTCCGCAGCTTTTGCATTGGTCATTCCAAAGCGTTGCAGCACTTTAGCAAGATAAGCGGTCTGATCTAAGTAGATACGCTTATTCTTGCGTCTAATGCGCATGCGCAAGAACTCCTTAACGTTGCCTAAGTCACGGCATTCCCATGCTTGCATGAATGCAGACTTGAGTTTGTTCACTTGGGAAAGATCTTTCCCCATGAACAGTGCATCGTCTACATAGACGATTGCAATGACTGGGTGTTTGCCTTTAGACATATAGACGAACACTCCTGAGTCAGAGAGTAGGCGTGTAAAGCCTAGGGCAGCCATGGACTCATCAAGCGCTTTCCACCATTGTAGAGCAGCTTGTTTGAGGCCATATATGGCGCGCTTAAGACGCAGGACTTTGCGTTCTTGGCCAGGTTTAATGAAGCCCTCAGGCTGTTCCATGAATAGCTCTTCATCGAGCTTTCCATAGAGGAAGGCAGTTTTAACGTCCAGCCCAGTAATGTGCCAATCTTGTAGCGCTGCCAGCGCTAGCATTAGGCGGACTGTTTCATATCGTACAACGGGAGAGAATATCTCGTTGTAGTCAATGCCTTCAACCTGAGAAAACCCTTTGGCTACAAGCCGGGCCTTCTTGCGTCCATCTTGCTTTACATCAAAGACCCATCGGTTTTTGATGATCTTCCTCCCATGCGGAGGATCTACTAGCTCAAAGACATGTCGTGCACGAAGCGAGTCTAACTCTTCGTGACAGGCAGTCTTCCATTCCTTTTGTTGCGCTATAGGCATGCGCTGAATGTCCTTGTAGGACCACTCCCTTACATTGGAAGTGTCTTGTGGCTCTGAATCTGGTGGAACTGCTGCGGCGAGCAGATGATTCAGTAATTTGACTCCCCCTTCTTCCGCTTGGGAGAATAGATTTGTTTCAACTTCGTCCTCAGAGTGTGGCTGAGAGAGCGGGGTGTCGCTAGGAGGCTGTGGAGTAGGTAGTACAGGAGTGTCCTGCCTACTTGATTGACGTGTGCGGGAGCTACCCGGCTCAGGTTCAATCATTCTTTGCCACTGGCCTTCCCGCTCAATGTCTCTCTCTATTTGAGTGGGGTGCCTATCCCCATAGACATTGCCAGGACGAGTTGGAGGCCTTCGCGTCCGCTGAGAACGTCGCAATTCAGCAGGTGGCTGAGATGGCAATTCTGCGGTTCTCTGTCGTGCTCTGCGCGACGGTGTAGGAGTTAATGGAGGCAATGGCTCCAAAGGAGGCTCTGTAGGCTCTTCCTGTTCCCTTGGGAGGGGATGGCGTACCCTCTGGGGACTCCTAGGTGGACGCGGTGGAGGAAAGGCTTCCTGACCCTGGCCGGGGGCAGGTGCTTTTCCTTTGCCTCTGTCAGCAGGCCCAGGTTCAGGTTTAACTGTGGGCGGCTGTTTGGAAGAAGGAGGCGATGGTGAAGGAGCAGGGTTACTCCAGTCATCATCAAAACCACCAGGAATGGGCTGTAGTGGAGGTTGAGCTGATTCTGGCTCATCAATGCGTGTGGTACTGCGCTGCGCTTTCCAGCGGCATTTAGGGTACAGACTCTCATCAAATAGGGCAGTAGTCCCTATGTAAATGACATTGTTAGGAAGTCGCATAAAGCGATGTCCTTTAATGCCATGAGCGGGCCTAGATAGACCATAAGCTCAGATTTGGGGGATAGCTTATTAGTGCGTAGTCTGGTGAGACATACACATAAGCTCCACACCCAAATACACGTAGTTGTGAGATGTCTGGTTGCATATGATGCACGAGTTCATATGGTGTACGCCATTTAAGGCGTTTTATAGGGGTCCGATTATAACAATGGACTGCGTGCTCAACTGCAAATTCCCACCATGAATCAGGAAAACAGGCTTGATGGCGCATTGCCTCGGCCTTGTCCATTACAGTGCGCATGAAACGCTCAGCACGTCCATTCTGTTGGGGGGTGTGCGGCACTGATTGTAGGACATTTATCCCATGCTCTTTAAGGTGTTCAAGAATGCATCAGATTTGTACTCTCCCCCTGCGTCAGACATCCAGTTCTTAATGGTAGTATTGAACTGGTTCTTGACTAGGGCAAGGAAGTGTCTAAGTGCGTCAATGGCAGAGCCTTTGGTGCGCAAGAGCACTATCCAGGAGTGCGACGAATAATCGTCTACAAAGCTGATGAAATACTTGTATTTGTGGTATGATACCACAGGGAAGCTTTTGAGATCGGAATGGATCTTCTCAAAAGGCTTCTTAGCACGCTTACTGGATGAAGGAAATGCCGTAGAAGGCATTTTCCCTTGTGCACATCCAGTGCATATGGGTGTTTCCTTATCATATGTGATAGGAGGGAATCCCTTTGTATGACGTGGTGCATGACTTAGTACATCCTTTGAAGGATGACCAAAGCGTCGATGCATTAGGTCATAGTCTACCTTGTAGACCGTCTCTATGTGGTGTGGATTGGCAGTGACTGCCATTAACCAATAGAGTGGGTCTCCAGGCGTGCGTGGTACGCATTGTATGACTGGAAGGCGAACCTTCCTCAAGGAGAGAGAGAGATGGGAGGAATTCCCGTGTACTCTCATTCCTTGTTGTAGAAAGAGCCCTAGGGATAACAATCGTACAGTCAATTGCGGAATGAAATAGACTGGAAAGAGACGTGTTATACGCTCTTTTGTTATCCCTTGCATAGTGACTTTGTGCGCAAGCAAGACTGCGCCTCTACCTTTAACTGAGATGGAGGAGCTTGCAGTAAGTACTGCAAAGTCACTCATATCTTCGTAGTTAAGGAAGTCACTTAATGCATGAGTAAATGGAGACTTGCTCCAGAGTCCAGTATCCAGCCGCTATCATTCGCGGCCCTAATCTTACATTTGGTACAACTAATGCGGTTACAGGTACAACTGTACTTATTAAGTACAGTACGATCCCCATCAGTCAAAGCGATACAAGCTGAGGGGCTGTAAGCATGGTTGGATGCAAGATTAGGTGGAAGGACGTACTCTCCCATCATATCGTCAGGATTTCCACGATCCTGAAGGATATCATTGGTGCCAGCTGCACCAGCGACGAACTGTGCCCAGTCCATCCCATCGTCTTCCATCAGGGAGACGACATCATCGTCTGCACGCACAGGAGAGCAGGATTGGTACTCCGTATAGGGATGTGCCACATACTCTGCATCTCGCTGCCGTTCCAGTTCACCCCAGATCTGTTCATTAGATCGTGGTTGAGAGCTGAAAGGTGGTGCACTCACTGCGCGGACCGGAGTAGTGGAACGTGGCGGTGTGTTGCTTGGCGTGGAGGCGAGGGAAGTGTCTGGGCTGTACTCCTCAATGGTAAAGAGCGAACCAGAGGGGTAGGAGCGCGCTCAGGAAGGTCGTCGTCTTCCTGTGTCAAGCGGCTGGAACCAGCCATCATTCTGCCTCCAATCCGCTGCTGGAGCGGGATTGGATCCGGATTGGCGGGCAGAGTGATGCGCTGCTCAAGCGTCTTTAGGACGCGCTGTGTAGCTGGCTGTCCAATGTTAGCAGCGAGTGTCATCGCGCTTGCAAAGGACGGATAGAAAGTCTTAGCCACTTCGTTCCGCTGGACGAAGGGCTGTGTGGACTCTACTGTGTGCGTGTCAATCCCAGAGGGACTGATTGCAGCAACAGTAGCAAAGGCAGGGGAGGGAAGCGCAGCGACATTGGCCAGATGGACATGTTCGCGCTGCTTGCCCTTGCGTCCTGCACGTGTGCCACGAGAGAACTTTGTCTTGCTTAGGGACTTGCGGCCTTGCGGCGCTTTCCCTTTGTATGATGAGGAGGATTGGTGGTCGAGTTGCTGATGGAATGAAGGGGGTCCCTTCCGTCGCTTGACCGCGGAGAGCTTCTGCGCTTGGGCAGAAGTAGGATGATTTGCGCTCGCTTTCTTCCCATTGGCAGCATCCCACTGCGATAGGCAGAAGTTCTTGACGATTGGGATGGCAAGGTTGGAGATGGTGGCTCCAACAAGGATGAGGGGAATGGTTTGAGACCATTGCGCAGGCAGCGCATTGAGAAGCATCATTGCTTGAATGGTAGGAGGAATCTTGACGTCAATAGCGTCAAGGCGGTCATAGATTCCTTGCAGATATTCGATCTGCGGGGAAGGATGGCGAGAGGGATCGATGCGGAAGTTGGATGCGAGACGATATTGCTGGTAAGCATAGGAAGGGGAGGATCCGGCATACTGGGCTTTGAGGTATTCCCAAATCTCCGGAGCATCTTTCCTTCCCATCGCATCCTGAAGGGACGGTGTCATGCGGAGAAGGAGGTTTCCAACGGCAAGATCGTTGGTGGCATTCCATTCCTCGCGAGCAGCTACAATGTTCACAGGAGGATCAGGCATGTCAGCCCCAGCAGCCACTGCGGCTGCGACAGCAGGGTCGACCGGAAAGGGATCAAGGCGGGCAGTAATCCGCCAGAGTTTCTGTGTCTTGAGGAAGGGTTCCATGGCACGAACCCACTTGGCATAGTTAGTGCCGTCCAAGACAGGGACCAGAGATACGAGAGCAGAGGACATTGCTGGAGGTAGATTTGATGTGAGAAAGGCGTCTGGAAGAGTAATCAGCATATTGACTATGCGAGTGAGAACTCAGAAAAGGAATCGTGCTTTCTCTCCAGGTCCTGCTCAGGCTACACTGTTGCCAACAGTGAGCGGGATGTAAACTCTGTGACTGGTTGCGTAGTGCGGCCTTGAATTAATGCAGTTTGCATGGTATTGTTGCGAAGATGATTACGCGACAATCCCGCGCAAAATGCAAGAATTGGAAGGCGCATAGAGATGTCTCAAGAAGACCTCTTCGCCGCTTTCAAACAGCGTCTGATAACGTGTGTCGTTGACAATGTTGTTATCAGAATGTCTATGCTGCGTTGTTTGCCAGCGTAGCCCAGACATTCTGGTAACAGCTATTGGCAACGACGCGCATTAGAGACACAAGAGTCTTTGGGGAATGCTCATGATGGTGTACTGATCTAGTACGCCATGACAAGCGTTCTCCTGCTTGCTTGCTTGTCAGTTGCTGACGAGGCTCACAGCGAAGCACCTCTGATGGTTGTGTTGACAAACATCAGCAGTACTTTGCTGTGTGGTCTTCGTCAACACCTAACAATCATCAAAGAGGGAGGCATCCCATGCAGCCTAGGCGTGCACATGTGCGGCTTAGAGGTTCTCTTCATCATGATTGACGAAGAGAAGCACTAACCTGCACAAGTGAATGCAGCAGGACAGCTTGACGCTGTGCGCAACAGTGTGCAGCCTTTAAGGCACATATTGCAGCCATTGAAGGCGCAAAGAGCAGAGGCAGCTCGCAAGAGCGCCATGGGCAACCAGGGCCCATAACCTGTTGAGCAGCACATAGTGCGCATACAACCAGGGAGTAAGAGACTCACTTATACAGCGACAAGTAGAAGTCAGAGTACTGAGGATTAGTGCGTACTACCAAGGAGCTTATATACACGAAGGACAGGAGTGACTGGTCACTATGTGACAGTAAACTAATAACTGTAAAAGAGTGTCCTTGTAAATCCCATAAGGGGATTGCTCTACTCAACTAGGGCGTGGTATAGAGCCCCTAACCGGATGCACGGCTATGCCGGCTTGTGTGTTTCCGGTTCAACAGTAGACTACAGACTCGACCTCTTGGCTCTTCAGCCTACAGACTTCAGAATACAGCCTACTTGAACCTAGGAATCCCTGCAGTGGGAAGCACCCCTAGGATACTCCGAACCAGACCAGACCTTCCAAGGCCACCAGTACACTCTCCCCTCCTCTCTACCCCTCTTTCTCCCCCTTGTTATAAGGGAACTCTTTTGGCTTGGAACACCTTTGCATTGAAGTCACTTAGGAGTCACTGCGCTATCAGTGCACCTTTGTCACTTGTGCACGACAGTTGGCTTACGTCTTGAGCCATTGCAATCAAGAGGAGAACCATTGTTCAAACGTCCACAGTGCATGCAGCACTACCCTGAAGCAGGACTTGGGCTGAACCAAGTCAACGATAAGCAAGTCGCTTAGAACGCCCAAGGCTGAGCGTAACATCTATAATGAAGGCGAGGGGGGACTCGCAGGGGTAGGTGTGGTTCGAGCTTCTCCCAAGCTCTATGTTGTTCTAAGCGGACGATACAGCTGTCCCGCCTCTGCACTGCACTGGTGAGGCGGTCCTGGTACTTCTTGACTAGGAGGCTGTTGGAGCCCATTGTTACACTCAGCCTTGGGCGTTCTTTAAGTGACTTGCTTATCGTTGACTTGGTTCAGCCCAAGTCCTGCTTCAGGGTAGTGCTGTGTGCACTGTGGACGATTGACAATGATTCTCCTCTTGATTGCAATGGCTCAAGACGTAGGCCAACTGTCGTGCACAAGTGACAAGGGTGCACTGATAGCGCAGTGACTCCTTAGTGACTTCAATGCAAAGGTGTTCCAAGCCAATAGAGTTCCCTTATGACAAGGGGGAGAGAGAGAGGTAGAGTGGAGGGGAGAGTGTACTGGTGGCCTTGGAAGGTCTGGTCTGGTTCGGAGTATCCTAGGGGTGCTTCCCACTGCAAGGGATTCCTAGGTTCAATAGGCTGGATTGTTAAGGAGGTCGAGTCTGTAGTCTACTGCACAAAGGAGTGTGCTACTTATAGTTTCGTGAAGGCCCCTGTCTAGAGGGCCGCGTAATCGTCAGGGCATAGGGCCCATGCATCTAGTAGGTTCCAGACTCTGCGTCATAAGGACGCGCAAGTGTATCAGTAAGAAATCAAGGGCGCGCATGAGGTATGAGATCAAGGGTCATAGTGATCGACCCAATAGCAAAAGTACTCAATGTCCGGTGAACGCGCGGCCTGCCAACACGCTGCAACACGTCTGCACTACACCCTGGACCCAGGGGAACACGCCTTTAGCGTTCTGTGATGTGCCGATGTGATATGCGTGATGCATGCACATGCGTGTGCCATGCGAGTGCCGCAACCATGCGAGCGTACATGAGGCTAGCAGCCTCCTTCCTAATTAGTCCGTATAGTATCAGTTCAGTGTCCATAGTGTCAAATGAGTGCGTAGCGGTTCAGGGGCACTCCCTAGGAGTCCCAATTTCATCCTTGTCTTGTCAGTTAGCCAGCTGTGAGCTTCAGGAGCTCCCGCACAGACTGGGTCGTGCGCAAGTCAGTGCACGTGGTGGTCGTGGTCGTAACACCCATCGCAACAGTGGCCCACCTGTATCGTTCGATTTCTGCATGCATGGGGAGGTCTCCAAGGTCCCTAAGGGCCTCATCGACGCTGGATTCTCTGGGGGAAGTGAATAGGAGCGATTCACATTGCTCCTGAGTAAGGGGGAGGCTAAAAAGGTTGAAGGGGGAGAAAGGGAGGCGGAGTGGCTCGGCGTAGACTGGAAGGTTGGGGCCCATAGTGCCCACAACCTTCGGGTCAGTGCCTCCCTCATAAGAGAGGTATCACGCTGGTTGGAGTAGGGAGGGGTCTTCTTCAGTGGGGATCTCATAGTAGACATAGTCTGCGGTGTCAGGGCTGTTCTCCCAGAAGCCTGGGAGCGGGGGTTCTTCTGATTCAACGGGGGATTCAAGTGGTGGTGGAGAGGATGAGGGTGTGGACTTCTGGGTGGAAGTGATGGAGGGGAGGGGGAAATGGCGGATACTGAGGAGGTGTCAAGGATAGGGGAGTCAGGCATCAGGCGTAGGAGCCTTTCTGGTTGCCCAATGATGGAGGGGAGGTCAGGGAGGGAGACGAAGCATTGGAAACATTCATAGTAAGGCCCTTCTTGCGTAATGGGCCATAGTACATCTTCTCCTCCATCTGGGCGAAGCTAAGATCTTGGTGGTGACAGAGGGGACACTCTCTAGGGCAGTCCTGAGGCCTTGGCTGACATAGCCAGCTAGCCTTTCTGCAGCTCGAGCGCAGCTCGCCTGGCGACGTACCACCAGGCGGATCGTTCCTGTGAATAGTTAGTGAATATGCTCGAAGGGACTGTAGGTATTTCCATAGGTAGCTGAAAGTAACTCCTAGTGAACGCGTGCCTTGTTGGCAGTCCAAATGGCGAACTATGTAGTGAGTAATGGAGGTCGAGACCTCCTGGTGGAACTTGGGGTTTGTAATTATCGTGAACGGAGGTTTGGGAATGTATAGTATCCGATCTTCAGTAGGTACAGTTGCAGGAGTGAGAGGACGAGAAGGAGGAGGAAGAGCAGGGGAGGAATCTCATCTGTGGGTTCTGGGGTGCTAGAATGCTGATGGTAGGGGTACTATGGATAGTAATAGTAGGGGAGCGGGTCTAGAAGTCATGTGGGCAGGTCTGAGGAGTGCTTTGCGTCGAAGGAGCGGGGAATCGGAAGGTAAGGATGTATGGAGGATCGGTTCTTAGCCATTGTCGTTCTTTTGACGAGGAGGGGTTATTTATACGCGGAGAGGTGCTGGAGCTTCAGGGTGTTGTTGGTGGTAGGATACGAGGAGATCAGGGGCGTGCAGGTCACGTCTGGCGACCCACTGATTGTCTGCATCGGGGTAGCCCTTCCACTTGACAAGGTACTTGAGGGCACGTCCCCTGCCAAATCGCTTCAAATCTAAGATGCGTTCCACCTCGTATTGTTCTTCTCCTTCGATAAGGTCAGGAGGTGGTTGTTCGAAGTTGGGGCCGTGAGAGGCCGTCTCTCTATATGGGGTAAGGAGGGAGATATGGAACGCGTTCCATATCTTCCAGGATGAGGGGAGGTTGAGGCGATAAGTGATGTCGGAAAGGACCTCCTTGATAGTGAAGGGTCCATGGCGTTTAGGGGCTAGTTTGGCTGCGGGGTGCGTTGTCCTAATGTTCGTGCCTTCCAGCCACACCAGGTCACCTGTCTGATAAGGTGTGAATTTAGGGGGGACTTGTGCCATGAGGCTTTGGGCTTTGAGCACATTTGTTTGCGCCTCCTGCCTCATTTGGCTTAGGAGCGTGATCCTTTGCTCCACTGCTGGATTAGGGGTAGGTTTTGGGGTCCATTGGGCATGGGGTAGATGGCCCATCAGAAGTTCGAAGGGGGACTTCCTTGTGGTCGATTAGGCCAGGAGTTAAGGGCGAACTGGGCATAGGGTAACCAGTCGGCCCAGTCGTTCTGTCTGGATGTGCACCAGAAGCGAAGGTACTGTTCTAAGCGTTGGTTGGTGCGCTCTGACTGTCCATCAGTCTGAGGGTGGTAGGCTGAGCTTATGTTTTGCTTGATGTCGAACTGTTTGCACAATTCTCAAGTGAAGGAGGAGGTGAAACGTGGATCCCTATCGGAGATGATCTTTCGGGGAATTCCATAGTGGCAGAAGACGTGGTCTAGATAGAGCTTGGCCACCCCCGGGCCATCGATCTCTTCTCTGCAGGGATGAATATGGACGCCTTTGTACAGTCTGGTCAGTGATGGTGAGGATCGTGTGAAGCCTCGTGATTCTGGGAGCTTTGTGATGAAATCCATTGCTACTGTTTCGAAGGGTAAGGTGTGCTTGGGGGTTATAGGTGACAGGGGGGGTGTGTTCGGTGCGTGTTTACTTTGTTTGCCTGGCATTGGGCGCATCCCTTCACATAGTCGGTCACAAACTGTTTCAAGTTGGGCCACCAGTAGGCCCGTGAAACAAGAGAAAGGGTGTTGAAAATTCCTGGGTGGCCCGCAGTAGGTGTATCATGGTAGAAGCGGACTACCCCTTTCTTAAGGTCGTTGTCCCCAACGACCACTAGTGCGTCGCCCTTCCACCAGAGGTCTTCAGCTCTAGTGAGGTTGTGAGCCGGAATAAGTGGTTTGAGGAGGAGGGGATGGGTGCGCTGGCTTGTGCAAATCTGGTCATTCAAGGAGCTGGTGGGCTCCTCAGTGACTAGAGAGTGAATGAATAGGGAGGCTGGCAGGACTGTGACGGCCTTATTGTCCCCTTCTCCCTTGTCATAGTCTGGTGTCGTGATAGGGCATCAGCCACCCTGTTTTCCACGCCTGGTCGTGCTTCAGAAGAAGATCAAACTCTTCTAACTCGAGGACATAACGCCCCAGGCGTCGATTGATGTGGCAGGCCTCCTGGAAGTACAGGAGGTTTGCGTGATCGGTGTGAACGACTACCTTGTGTCTGGCTCCCGCCAAGTAGTGTCTCCAGTGTCGGAGCGCCTTCATGACTGCCAAGAGTTCCTTATGAAGATATTGTAGCCTCTTTCGGCCTGGTTCATGGTTTGCGAAATAAAGGCTACTGGCTGAGGTTTTCCCCTGGGGTCCTTCTGGAATAGGGCTGCCCCTGTGGTGAAGTTCGAGGCATCTACTTCGACCTCGAAAGGTGCTTCGAAGTCTGGCTGTCTGAGGGCTGGGCCCGAGGTGGCGAGGTCTTTTAGGCCTCAAAGGCGATCTGGCATTCATCTGTCCATTCCCAGGGTTGTCCCTTCTTGGTTAGTGTGTTTAGGGGACGAGCCTTGTGTGCGAAGCCTTTTAGGAATGGGCGGAGCCAGCCAATAAGGCCTAGGAAACACGGAGTTCGTGCACATTTTTGGGGGGAGGCCAGGTGTGTACTGCTTCCACCTTTGCAGGGTCCATCTGTACCTTTCCTCCCCCAATGATTAGTCCTAGGTACGCCACTTCGGACTGT
>WTXC01000383.1:0-15705 GCA_022496195.1 Lactifluus subvellereus | reverse complement strand
GCGCACACCATTTACAGCTCTGAATAGCACGGCACCTGATGTTTCACATTTGCGAGTCTTTGGTTGCGGTGCATATGTGTACCTCCCTGAAGACATACGCCCTAATAAACTAGCTCCCAAGTCTGAGCTTATGGTTTATTTAGGAGTGGTAGAAGGCATAAAAGGCTACCGCTTTATGCGCATGCAAATAATCAATTATTCACAGCAGCTACAGCGCTGTTTGATGAAACATTATTCCCCAAGTGTAAAGGCTCAAAACCGCGTCCTATTACACGCGTGCAGAAGCCAGTAGAGAAACAACCGCCAGTTGAACCACCTGTTGAAGGTGATGACGATGAGGTTCCTTATAAGCCAAAACCCATTGTCCCTACACCTCCAATTCCTCCGCGAATACGTGCACCTGCACCACGACATGCACCTGCACCTCCTCTTCCCCCACTTCCTTCTTCTAGTGAAGAAGAAGATGAGGATGAAGAACGTGGAAGTGAAGAAGAAGAGGATGACGACGAGGATGCCACGCAATTACCACGTCAATTGCCCCGCACTCCTTCTCCTCTTACACCTCTTACACCTCCACCAAGGGAGTCACCTCCTCCCAGACCTGAGCGATCTCCGCTGCGACGACCCACGCCATTACCGCACCGGTCCCGCGCAGATCTGAAAGACTCAGGCGCATACCCACTCGCCCTGATAATGTCTATGGGGAACGTAGGCTCCCCTCACAGATTAGTCGAGACATTGAGCGGACTCCTGGTTGGAGAAGGCAATTGGAATTCCAAGAGGGTAGCTCCCGTCAGAGAATTCCTGGAGGTATACCCTTTCCCTCAAGGGAAGGTACACCTGCTCCAACCGAGGGACTCCTGCGGCCTCACAGCGCGGAACCCCTCGCGAAAGCCCCAGTCCCTCTCGCTCAGAGCAGGATGTGGAAGAAAATTTATACACCCTCGCGGATGAAGGGGGAGTAGAGTTTGTGAATCACTTGCTCGCCAAAGCAATTCCACCAGATTCACAGTCACCAGACGTCTCTAAAATTAGAGAATGGTCTTATAAAGACATCATGCGCATGCCTAAAGCGCAACAGAAACAGTGGAAGACAGCTTGCCAGCAGGAGCTTGACTCACTCCGTGCGCGAGATGTCTATGAACTGGTAGATCCTCCTCGAGGACGCAAAATTATAAAGAACAGATGGGTCTTTGACCTCAAATCTGATGGTCGCAAAAAGGCTCGCCTTGTTGCAAAAGGCTTCTCACAAGTAGAAGGCATTGACTACTCAGACATCTTCTCACCTGTCGTCAGGTTTGAGACAGTACGCCTCATGTTAGCGCTTGCAGCGCTGGAGTCTTGGCACATGGAGAGCGTTGATGTCAAAACTGCCTTCTTATATGGAGAGTTAGACGAAGAACTCTACATGGAGCAGCCAGAAGGCTTTGCACTAAAAGGCAAAGAGCATAAAGTACTGCGACTAAAGCGCGCAATATACGGCCTTAAGCAAGCAGCTCTGCAATGGTGGCGAGCGCTTGATAAGTCCATGACGCAGCTAGGCTTTAAACGCCTTTATTCAGATGCTGGCATATTCGTTTATGGCAACGCATCTGTGATTGTTATTGTCTATGTTGACGATGCAATCTTTATGGGAAAAAACAAGTCCCAGGTCTTAGCGGTCAAGTCCCACTTTATGAAAGTATGGGAATGTCGCGATCTTGGTCCTACTAAGGAGTTCTTGCGCATGAACATCGTTCAAAGTCCTGGATGCATATCTGTCGATCAGACATCCTATCTTATGAAGGTGTTAAAACCTTTGGTATGGAGAACGCTAGAAGCGCACCAACTCCATTACCAATGGGCTATGTCCAACTCCCAATGAGGAACCTGTGGATGAAAAGATACGCCATAAGTATCAGCAAGTGATAGGTTCACTGCTATACATAATGCTGGGCACGCGTCCAGACATTGCGTATGCAGTTACTAAACTATCACAATTTGCTGCAAACCCCACTCAAATGCACCTAGATAAAGCGCTTTATATTTGCCGCTATCTAGTGGGCACTTCACACTACAAGCTAGTCTTTAGTAAAAGTGGAGGTGGTATTTGCGCATGGGCTGATTCAGATTGGGGATCTGACACCACAACGCGACGTTCCACTACTGGCTACTTTATACAGTTAGCTGGTGGGACTATATGCTGGAATTCACGTGCGCAGAAGACAGTTGCACTGTCTTCTACAGAAGCAGAGTACATGTCGCTATCTGACACTAGCCGACAATGTGTATGGATCAACTCCCTTATGGGAGAGCTAGGCTTTACACTAAAGCCCATACCACTCTGCGGCGACAACCAAGGAGCCATTTTTATGGGCTCCAACCCCGTTCAAGAAAGGCGAATTAAGCACATTGATGTGCGATATCACTTTATTCGCCAAGCCTTGAGCAAGGGGGAGGTTGAGCTTTTCTTCGTCGATGGCGCAGAAAACCCAGCAGACATGCTTACCAAGAACCTTGGACATGTGAAATTCCTAAAATTTAGGAGTCAACTTGGGCTAGACTTCACGTCGCCCAATTAAGTAGTCATAATGCATGACCGTCATGGTCGCAGGAAACATGAGACAGAGCTGCACAGACAGTCTTACCTGGCAGCGCGCTGTGCACGGTAGCTTCCAAAGTACCACTGCACGTGCTGCACCTTCTAAGCCTCTCTCAGCACAGACAAAGGTCTCTATCACGAGAAGACAATGCGACGACAGAACAGTGGTCGTCTATCTTGTGGATGGTCCCAGAAACTCCGCTGTCCATTGCCTTCGGCTCTTACGCAGTCGTCCACAGAAATTTGGATGACGCAGAGCTTCTGCACCTCCCGATAACAGAAGTGCACATTTCCGCACACACGACCCTCATGACCTTGCATTCATGACTACGAACCGCTTCATATTTGCCAAGAGCGTGTTCACTACTGCTGCACTTAGCAAGGGGGAGTGTTGAACCGGCAACACAAGGGCTGGATCCCATGGGGATCCGAGCCGCTCTAGGTCTCTCTAGACCTAATCCGGACATATGGACAATATCCCCTTATGGATATATTATGATATACTAGGATATATGCACGTCACTTATGTCACGTCACACATGTCTACATGTATATAAGCACCAGCTTTTCGCTGGTAAATATCAGTGTTGCTTTCGCCCACACTTTGTAGTATACAAGTAAGAGTCCTTTCTAAGTTCCACTGTATACCTGTCAGCTGCGCACTGCACTAGTTGCTGCGCTAACAAAAGTGCATGCGGCCCAGCAGTGGCAGTGGCAGTGGCGGTGGTGGCAGTGGCGGTGGTGGCAGTGGCGGTGGTGGCAGTGGCGGCGGTGGCAGCGGATATTGCTTACATCATACAGCCAGTCATTGTGCACTTCTATTGCCTTAGACTTATATCACCTTTATGGACTTGGCAGCTTCTTACTTCTTGGTAGCCAAATGTTTTTATTGACTTCATCCCTTGGTGTTCTTAATGTTGTCTTAGTGCTATATTTCTAAGTTCACTTTAAGTCAACAATCTGCCTTAACAGACTTAGTTGCCTTAATGGCAAAATTAAGGCCATCAAGACAAATTAAGGGTTTTTGAGTCTTGCTGATGCACATGCACTGCCCTGGCACCTACTGACTCATATTGTATGATGTGACTCATGCTTTGCCTTGCTTACTGTACGATGACTCAATGCTTACTATGCCTGCTTACTAGTGTCCTAGGGACATTATGACTTGACCTGACTCGCTCTCCCCATGTACTTATACAGCATTCTATCACCCTAGAGCAGACCCTAAGTCTGTTCTCTTGTAATCTCAGTGCACTTGAACATCTTCAGGTCTTTACTTGTGAATCACCACTCCTTTGGCTTATTGCCAGACTTCACTCTGCTTGCACAAGTGTCACTAGTTTATGGTCAAAGGACTTAAGCTTAAGCACCATCTTAGCTCCCCAGCAAGAGCTCATTACCAGGACTTAGGACCTTCACATCCAAGATCCCCTTCTCCTCCACCATTGTTGCCACTGCCACCTCCATCGCCTGTGGAGGTACACCCAGAGTCTGGGTGTGACATTAGAACAGACTTTCCCAGTTTACCCAGCCAGATCACAGTTGTGGAGTCACCAGTAGATCCCAAGTTTAAGCCCTTCACCATCACTCTTTGTATGGAGGACGACAAGAAGAGTGACAACTGTGTCATCTGGTTATGTGCAGGAGACACTTACTCTGGATTTGAAGGAACCATCCCCTGGAATGGACATTACTTTATCAGTATCCTCCCAGGAAGAAGCAAAGCTGGAGCATACCCAGTACACCACATAGTGGCATGCTGGTATGAAATAGCGTTTGACAACAAAACAAACAAGTATTTCACCTACACTGAAGCAGTGAACAGGTTCCCAGTGCTAGGCGAACCAGAAGAACCACCAGAGCTTGAGTACATTGCTCCATTTACTGGAGACATCAGGGAAGCTCTTGCTGGAGCAGAAGCACAAAAAGTTAGAGACCCCAGCCCCATTGAGAAAGAACCAGTTCTGACACAGACCATGTCAACCCACACCATCATGCCAGCACACTTCACCACTGGGACCAGAGCATCATATGCAGCTATTGCCAGGATTAACCCTTTTGCCCCAGCAGAACCAAGGGCAGACCCTCCAAGAGATGGAGGGGGCCCACCAGGCAGAGGCCCACCCAGAGGAGGACCACCAGGAGGAGGACCACCAGGAGGAGGCCCACCAGGAGGAGGCCTGCCAGGAGGAGGCCTGCCAGGAGGAGGCCCACCAGGAGGTGGATGGGACCTCCCAGGATTAACCTCAATGCCCCAAACCCCCTTGGAGCAGACACTAAACTAGTGGGACAACCCCCTGCCATCTTTACTGGGATGTGTGATGACACGGAAAAGTGGATGCTAGAGCTCAAAAATTACCACTACTTGAATAGGAATGCACCCACCATTGCTCAAGCAGACAATCACATCTCACATGCCCTCACCCTAATCAAAGGACCACAAGTGGAAGGATGGGTGTGCCAATGCCTCAAGTGGCTCCAACAGATTTCTAGGGGAGACATTCTGGACAACAACCCCTAGGAGTCCTTTAGAAACCGATTCCTCCTCAACTTCCATGACATCACTGCAATCCAGAGGGCGCAACAGGATCTCCTAACCCTCCACATGAAGCCAGGACAGAGTGTTGACAAATACATCATCAAATTCAAGGAACTCACTGACAGAGGAGGTTTCAACCTCAACAATCTGGCCACTGCCTGGTACTTCTGAAGGGACTCACTGGAGGGCTCCTCAGGGCATGCCTTAGAGAATGGCCCATAAGGCATGACATGGGTGCAGGTGACACCGCAGTTTTCGGTCACGGTTTGTCACGGGTGTGGGTGTGGTTTCAAGATTTCACCCCTAAGCCAAAACCGCACCTGTACCCCACAGTTTTACAGGTTACCATGGTTTTATGTTTTTATTTTGTTCCTTTTTTGTTATTTTTATTTTACCAGTTTGGAGTTCCATGCGTGACGGCGCATCAACTCCACATGTCGGTTCATGTGGCATTTCCTCTCACGCTGCCACCATCCCGCCTCAAAACACGAACATGTGGGGTTTTCCAACTGCCACCCCTCTCCCTCGCTCCAAACCGAGACGGAGGGGGGTTTCTGTCTGCAGTGCCACCAATGCTGCCCCTCAAAAAAAGAACTTAAAGAAGTTTTTGAACCACCTCAAGATATGTTTTTTTTTTCTTTTTCTTTTCCTACTAACAAGTCTCTGACGATGATAGCACTCCTCATGTCCAACGCAAGGTTACAACGCCCCCATATCACCTCGCATGCCCTCCATCACCCATGCACCCCACATCTCCCGCACACACGTACATCGTCCACCCGCATGCACATCGTACGCATGTAATAAGTAGAATAGAATAAATAGTTACTACAGTAGTAGCCTTTTGTAATAAATTATATCTGACCTCTCCCCCCCTCCCTCACTTCAACTGCGAGTCAGAGGGGGTTGCATTGCTTACCGTCATGCCGCTGCCTGCTGATCAGCCGCTCACATGCCTGCATGCCCGCTGATCGCCCCCCGCTGGCAGATCGTGCGCTGCCCGCACGCCCACTTGCTGATCACCACCCACTGGCAGATCGCACGCCCACACAATGCCTGCATGCCTGCACAACACCTGCACACCTGCACAATGCCCGCACGCCCGTACGATGTCCGCACACCCGCACAATGCCCGCATGGCACCCGCACACCTGCACAACACCTGCACAATGCCCACACACCCACACAACGCCCACATGCCCACACAACACCCGCACACCTGCATGATGCCCGCACGCCTGCATGACACTCACACAACACCCGCATGATGCCCGCATGCCTGCACAATGTCCGCACACCCGCACAACGCCCGCATGATGCCCGCACACCCGCACGATGCCCACATGTCTGCATGATGCATGCACATCTGCATGACACACGCACGCCCACATGACACACGCATGATGCCCACACAATGCATGACGCCTGCATGCCGCATGCACACCTGCCTGCGCGCTCGCAGATCGCACGCTTGTGGTTGGGGATGCCAGGGGATGTACTTATATCGTAGTTTCCTCGTGTGCCCTTATGGCCATTGTTTTTCTTAATAATATTGCTTTTTTTTTACTTCAACCGCCTGTGGTTTCACAACACTGCAAAAAACCGTGATAAAACCACAGTTAAAAAAAAAACCATGGGTCCTTACAGTTTAACCGCACCCGAAACCATTCGGGTGCAGTTTTGACGGGTGCAGGTGTGGGTTTGGGAAATCCCGCCTGGGGGTTACCCATGTCATGCCCTAATGGCCCATGCCCAAAACCTTTGAGGAATGGAAGCACGCAGCTCATACCAATTACCTCAACTGGCAGATTGAGCAAAGCATCTTAAGCCAGCAGGTGCACCCCCTAGGCATCGGCACAGGTATTCCCATGGGGATCAAGCACATGTCCTGTACCCTCTCCTGCAGCGGGTGTGTACCCTCTCTCCCACGGGAAGCTGTGATGCAGAACATCTGGGTACCCAGCAGGAGAGGGTACCTGTTGGGGTACCCAGGCGGGTGTCCAGCCCACTGACTGGTGAGTCGCATGGCAACCACTGCCAGTGTCACAGACTCACAGTGTGTCTTATTAAGTCATAACTTATTAGAAACTAACTATGTGCAACTACAATTTCTACAAAATACAATATAATGATAACAAGTCTATTTAATGCCATTTCCATCTGCCCTTCAACTACACATTCAGGTCATGAGGCATGTCAGGGGTACATTGGGAAACCCAGCGCTTGAGTGGCATTGGTGGGGGCACTTGGTGGTGTTGCAGTGTTGGCAGGGGCGCTTGGTGGTGTCACGGTGTTGGCAGGGGTGCTTTGCTGGCAGGCCGCAGTGTTGGCAGCATTGGCAGGGGCGCTTGGTGATGGCACGGTGTCTGCAGGGGCACTTTGCCAGCAGCATTGGCTGGAGCACTTCATGGTGTCACAGTGTTGGTGGGGGTGCTTTGCTGGTGGCGTTGGTGGTGAACACAGATGAGAGAGATAGTTAGAGACAAGAGGGATAAGAAGATTTTCAGATGTGGACAGCACAGTGGTGTGATTTACATTGAAAGATCGCATGAGCAAGAGAATCAAGGAAGAGAACTTAAGGATCACATTTTTATAGCAAGCTGTGCACAAGTAATTACATAGGGCAGAATGAATGTCTGTCAATAATGAGGGTAAGCAGTCCAGGAGGTAATGAATTGGGTAACACTACTGAGGTCAGGACTCTGCTACCAAAGACAAAGTGATGTCCAAAGCGATGTCCAAAATTGTTGAATCCACATGGCAAGGGGTGGTATAAGGAAGATTTAGTGTGTGGCGACTTGGGTGAGCATAAGGGGGAAGGGGTGGACTGAGGTAAAGGATGGAGGGTCTATGGACATAGTGTGTAAATGAGGGATTCAAGTACTTCAAAGTAAATTCAGTAGAGAAAGGACAGAATTGGGATATACATGTAGGGGTTGTGCCAAAGGGACCGCTAGGCACGGCTTGCTTGACATAGCATGGGTGACAGTGTTGGCAGGGACAAGGGAGAGTGGTGAAGAGTTTGAGGGTGAAGAGGGGGGTGACATGGAAGGTTGTGAGTGGGCACATGGATAGGAGTGGTGAGAGGAATTTGTTGAAAAGGGAGGATGGCTAGCTTCAGGGTGAGGCATCTTGTGGATGTGAGCCAAGTGCAGAGGCAATGAGGAACAAAAACGAGGCTGAGAGGATGCTCAATGAGGCAATGAGGGATGCAGGAAGGAGTGGACAAATGGCATGAGGATGGAAAGAGAGAGAGGTTCAAAGAATGAGGGGAGAAGAGACAGGTGGTGTTTGCATGTGGTGACAGAAGTGGGTAGCTCAGATTGTGGGCATGCCGAAGTGCTCATTTCAAGCTCTGAGAGGTGAGGATGTGCTCGATAGGAATATTCTTTGCTGCACCCTGCAGGTAAGAAATCAAGAATAGATGGTGATGACCAAGACATACTACCAAATGCAGTGTTGGACAGGTGGCATCGATAAAATATGTGCTGTAGATAATAAAAGATCAGGCAAAAAAGAAAAGAAAATAGTTTACTTACAATCCTTTTAAGCCAGGCCATTGAGGAGACAACATGTGAGCGGCAGGCAGGAAACGGATCTATGAGAACATTCTTGGTCTGCAAGATTCAGCAGGAGTCTTATTAGATAACAAATGTAACTACAACACAATGTTTAGCCCGGCTCTGAAAAAATCACCCAATCTATTTAATTCCATCTGCCCTTCAATCTCACTCAGTTTAGAAACTGCTTCAACATCCTTGTCTCTGACCAGACCCAGAACACTCCATGAACCAAGGCACAAGAGGGCCCATGTCGATGCAACTGATAGCTGGCTGCGAGTATGAGACAGGACAAGATGCCCACAGCTGAACAGCTGCTCGACGTCGACAGAAGTTGCTATGGAGAAGTAATTGGAGTGAGCCAGATTCACAAAAGCCATTCAATGGCACATACCTGGGATAGTGAGATAATTGAGGGCCATGCGGTGGAGCCTTGGGTAGGTCTTGTGTTTCTCATACCACCAAGAGATCACATCTGTCACGCTTTCAACCTCAGTGTTAAGATAGAGTCTAAGTTCGTCAACAGCAGTAGCAGATTTTGTCGGGGCAAGTGCAGGGAGATTATTGAATATGTTTTTCAAAAGTGGAAGCTGTCACAACATGTTAGAACAACAGTTGCCTGACAAAGATCATAGCCACGTACTATAGGTTTGGCCTGGTCACCTGAAGAATCCAACTCCTCCTTGTCATTGCTAGTTTCTCGTGACACATATTTTGAGTCAAATTGGTTGTGAATGAGAGCTTCTGTGGTGTTGATCCATTCCTGTGTCCAGCTGGCAGTCTTGAAGTAAGCAAGTTTATGATGAGGGTGAAGCACTGCCAACAGAAATAAGCACAATGGTCACATAGAAAGAAGTGAACAACCCAGTGAACCTACCCATTGCAATTTGGTACAATTCTGAGGCATCTGTGAGTGAGTAATACTGGTTAAGTGTCCTCTTAGCGATCTCAATTGCAGCACAGACAGCTGGGCTCAAATTGCTGGTGGGAAGGCATGCATCAGTGAAGACCATATCAATGTGATCCATTGCAGGGATCACTGTTGGAAGGTTTGGTGTGGCACATGAGAAGTAAACTGTTGCATCCTTGAGGATCTAGTGGGTGACTGAAAATAGTAAGGACTCAGACTCTGCATCAGAGCACGCCACATGCCTTCAATGCGTCTCACAGTTCCTCAGCAATCACCCACTCGTCCTCAGCCAGCTCAAACTGGTGCAAATCATTCTTCTGGTCTGATGTCATGTTCTCAATGGCTGCCCAATACTCAACTGCAAAGCATAGCATATCATATGTTGAGTTCCACCTAGTCGAAACATCGTGTGGCATGATCTTTTCTGCCAGCTCAAGTTCATCAAGGCACACCTTCCATGCTGGCAACAGGATTGTTGTTGAGTGTACAACCTTGAATGCAAGCTTCCTGAGCTGTGATGAGGCATTGTTAGAACATAGGTAAGCAGAACGTCTATCCTGGTTACCTTGATCAACATTCGCTTGACAGGGCGAACTGATTCCTCCAGATTTATTCTTTCATCAGGAGTCAATGCTTTAACCTCATCCACCCACCCCTCAAGCCCATCATCATCTTCAGTATTGCCATCACCATTGTCATTTTCCTGAGCCATGATGAGTTCTTCCTGTTTGATATTGCCTGCCAATGCTAACAATGCTCTCTTGTCATCATTCAGATCATTCTCATCACTATCCTTGTGTTTGGAGTCAAACTGCTTCAATAATGACTTGGCAATGAGATTGAGGATGTGAGCAAAGCATCGTGTGCAGTTCACAGGTGAAAAGCTGGTAAGTGACTTGGGCATTTCAGTTATCATCTTATCGTTGTTTGATGCATTGTCACAGGTTACTGACAAAATCTTATGGCTGATACTGAAGTCCTGAAGCACAGATGCAAATGCAGCAGCAAGGTTGCCACCTGAGTGCGACTGGATTGTCATAAGAACAGTTTCATGAATGCATCAAAAGGTTGCACATACTTTGGGAACTTCAACAATGTCAAGCACAATTGCAATCAGGTGCCCTTGATTTTCAAAATGTGCTGTCAGGGCAACATAAGCATAGTGGTTTAGGGATGTCCAGGCATCAGTGGCGAAGCTGATATGACCCTTGTACTCCTGTAAGTATATCAATACTCTATTCAGCATCATCCATGGCTGCTATCTCACCTGTAGCATCTTCCCAATCTGTTCTCATGTGCATGCAAACACCAGCTTAATGTCACGGGACACTGTTGTGGAGGATGGTATGTAGTATTCTGGCTGTCCCATTTTCATAAGACATTGAAACCTGTGGTCCTCAACAATGCTAAAGGGTCAAAGGCTTTCAGACACCCAATGAACGATTTCAGCTCTGGTAGTTTATTGTCAGTTAGCTGCCTTTGCAAGAGAGGTATGTTTGTGTCACAGTTACTTAGTTTCACTTTTTGTGTGCATGTGGTGTGAGTAAGTAACTCTCCCTTTCCCTTTCCATTTGAAACATGCAGTGATAGTTCCTGATCTGCCAGTATGCTTCATGACACTTTCCCTTGCGTCTGCCACACTCTGACACTCGCTCATGGCATTCCAGGCTTTCTCCCCCAGCAGGATCTCGCATGCTTGATGAGGTTTCCAGTCAAAGACATGTCTTTTGTGTCAAGGAAATGTCGACTCTTGTACTTGCACCCACATGTGACACATTTAAACTCATGACATTGTCATCCACCAACATAGAGAATATCTGGAATGGGGTCATAGAATGTGTATACAGTAGACTTCCAGTCCTTGCTCAGCCACTCTACTGATGGTGAGTACAAGTTTTTGGAGTTCGTGACATCACTGATCAGTGATCACTTACCATGTTCATCATCTGAGTTTTCAGGCCCTGTTTTACCATCTTCATCATCAACCTCAACAATGCTGGGGCTGCACTGGGGTGAGGATGCCCACAATGTTGGTTTTGAAGGGATGCCTGTTGAGTTGTCGTTGCTGTCAGATAAGTGCCCTGCCTTCTTCTTCTTCTTAGGGCTGAAGACATTGGCAGCCTTTCGCTTGGTATTCCTGCCAGTTGAGCCAGCCTTTGAGATGGACTCTCCACCACAACCTTTTGCCATGGCATGAAGGGAAGGGGGTTCCAGCTTTCAAAAGGAAAGCAGGCAGCATGTTGGAATAGGGAAGGCACATGTGTTTCATTTTGGCTTACTGTGTGGGCCTAGTACAGTTTTGAGAAGCGTCCCAGCTGTAGTAGCTTACTCAGCTACTGCCTACTACAGTGCCTAGACTAATTAATTATAGTAGATGCCTGATGGTGTACTGTACAGGAAACTTGTGTGTCTATGTTCTATGCCCCTGTTTGCCATCTTCACATGCGGCCCTAATATGTTACTCCAGTGGTAAATGGAAAATGGGCCTGCAGTGGGGAAGCTAGTCAGTCAGCCCCTGTATAAGTGGAGGGGGCTTACCATCCAGGTGGGAGCACTGGGAGGTGAGTGTGAGGTGTTGCCACTGTGTTGGTTGGCACTTGGGTGCATCCCGCTGTCTGTTTTGTTCTTTCCTCAGGGTTTTCCATATTGTGAGGAGCTTCTTAATGCACTCATGTGTGAAATGTTCCATCAGCATTCACAACTTGAATAGTTCTCCAATGAAATGGATCAGGCATAATCAGTGAGACCATGACTTGGATGTGACCAATGTGCATGCATGTGAAATGTTCTGTCAGCATTTGCAACTTGAATAGTTCTCCAATGAAAATGGATCAGGCCTAATTCGTGATAACTGATCAACATCTCACCTCAGTTGATATAGCCATCATAGTGGTGGGTGGTAGTGAGGGTGGTGGGATGGGTGGCAGGATAACTGAATTGGGTCCCATACCTGCACCTGAGCTGAGCTGTAGCTGCATCCTGTGCAGGTGACCTGATTGTTACGATCTCACCTACAAACTGGACAGACTGGTTTATTTTCACTTACAATACCTTGCTTACACCCCTTTCGTATGACCCAACTCCAGACTGACGACTGTGACTGACCATGCTCCATTGTGACATGGAGCATGTACTATACTTAGCTCTGACTCAGCTCTGACTCACCCTGCTCCACAGTGGCCTGTGGAGCCAGTACTATACTTAGCGGACTACTCCACTACCCTCATTATGACTTGGTAGTCATAGCATGTGACTCCCCTGTACCAGGCCTATATAAGGGCCCTAGTTTGCATAAGAGTCGAGCCTTAAGCTTGACTTCATTCCAATTCAATTCAGTCTAGCCTCCTCACTTGAGCTCACCACTCTAAAGTTGCCCCCTTTTACTTGAACTTGCCACTTCAAGTCACCTTTCACATTCATCACTCAGCAAGGCACTGCTTCACTCTCACGCCTCTCTAAGTTGGCTGCAATGACTTAGCTCTGAGCACTCACTAGTCACGTGCCCACTCTACTCTGAAGAACTTAGCTTCGCTCTTGCATCAACATGACCACCAGAAGTGTCATGCTCAGGACCACGTGCTCTTGCCATTGCACGTGTTCACTCTTGCCCACGCTAAACTTGCACAAGTCATGCTCATGGCCCATTGAGCCATAACATGAGTCAAGCTTCCCACTAACCACCAGGAATGCCCCACCCTGGATAATGAACAGTATTGGGAACGCCTCAGTGATCTTAACAGAAGACATGCACATATCACCCAGTGGAGAATCCTCCTTGACAATGCAGTTTATCGTCACAATGCCACCTGCTTCCTGTCCTGTGCTGAAGGACCAACAGAGCAACACCACGCCCTCTCAATTGAAGTAGAAAACTTTTGATTCATTGAACAGAAGTGGCTGGAAGATTTCACAGCATTTGAAGCAGCCCTCACCATCCTACAGCTATCATTATCGCCCTGGAGTCTACTCAACGACCACATCTAGGACCCCTCCATGAGATCAGCCTACCAGAAATCCTTGAAGCCGTCCTTTGGACACGAGAAGCCACAGACCAACTTGAAAGCAATGTCAGACACCATGCACATGACTGCCCAAGGACCTGTGCGAGTGGACCAAACAGACACCACTGCAACCTTGATCAAGTTGCACAGGAACTAGCTGAGATCATTGCCGAAGTCAACTTTGTCTGCACCATCTTTGTCAACAAAGTAGAAATCATTCTACAGGAAGAGGGACAATAAATGTGGCGACCCTCCGAATACAAATCTCAGAGACTAGGGACACCCCAGTCACACCACGAAAGAACACAGATCTACCAGATTACATCTGTGGAGGTGCCTATTGGAAGGACACTGACTGAAACCCCAGAAAGTGGTGCTACCATCACACAGTCCAAGCCCCCAATGGAAGTGTTAAGCACTTTCCTATTGAATACATCTGTTACGCTCAGCCTTGGGCGTTCTAAGCGACTTGCT
Source organism: Lactifluus subvellereus (assembly GCA_022496195.1). Classification (NCBI taxonomy): domain Eukaryota; kingdom Fungi; phylum Basidiomycota; class Agaricomycetes; order Russulales; family Russulaceae; genus Lactifluus; species Lactifluus subvellereus. The sequence goes on along the minus strand of WTXC01000383.1, from coordinate 1,640 downwards.
TATTGTTGACTTGGTTCAGCCCAAGTCCTGCTTCAGGGTAGTGCGACGTGCACTGTGGACGTTTGATCAATGGTTCCCCTCTTGATTACTGTGGCTCAAGACGTAGGCCAACTGTCGTGCACTAGTGACAAGAGTGCACTGATAGCGCAGTGACTCCTAAGTGACTTCAATGCAAAGGTGTTCCAAGCCAAAAGAGTTCCCTTATGACAAAGGGGGAGAAAGAGGGGTAGAGAGGAAGGGAGAGTGTACTGGTGGCCTTGGAAGGTCTGGTCTGGTTCGGAGTATCCTAGGGGTGCTTCCCACTGCAGGGATTCTTAGGTTCAAGTAGGCTGTATTCTGAAGAGGTCGAGTCTGTAGTCTACTGCACAAAGGAGTGTGCTACTTATAGTTTCGTGAAGGCCCCTGTCTAGAGGGCCGCGTAATCGTCAGGGCATAGGGCCCATGCATCTAGTAGGTTCCAGACTCTGCGTCATAAGGACGCACAAGTGTATCAGTAAGAAATCAAGGGCGCGCATGAGGTATGAGATCAAGGGTCCTAGTGATCGACCCAATAGCAAAAGTACTCAATGTCCGGTGAACGCGCGGCCTGCCAACACGCTGCAACACGTCTGCACTACACCCTGGACCCAGGGAAACACGCCTTTAGCGTTCTGTGATGTGCCGATGTGATATGCGTGATGCATGCACATGCGTGTGCCATGCGAGTGCCACAACCATGCGAGCATACATGAGGCTAGCAGCCTCCTTCCTAATCAGTCCGTATAGTATCAGTTCAGTGTCCATAGCATCAAATGAGTGCGTAGCAGTTCAGGGGCACTCCCTAGGAGTCCCAATTCCATCCTTGTCTTGTCAGTAGGCCAGCTGTGAGCTCCAGGAGCTCCCGCACAGACTGGGTCGCGCGTAAGTCAGTGCGCGTGGTGGTCGTGGTCGTAACAACATCAATGACAACTGGTATATCCTTGAGTGGGAAGAAAACCACTACTGGATGAAGCCAGATAACTGCATCCCCAACGATGACACCACAGGTTTAGGACATTCCTGTAAAGCCCCAGAGTGTTAGGCTCAAGCGTTGGCCTTCTGCATGACTTGTGCAACTGGTGGGTTCATTGACTTGGTCTAGCCCAAGTCTAGGCTTTGGTGGACTCTGGATGGCCTGGAACGCACAGGCGAAGTGTGATTCACAAGGAGAGTGGACAGTCCTGTCAGTGTGATGTTAGATAGGATTGAGGGATCATATCTACACAATGCAATGAGAGGAAGGTGGATTGACACTTCAAGGGGTAGGGCACAAGCTTGGCAAAGCTCCTGCCTCTGCACCTTGAGGGGAAGTGCAGGCTAAGGTGATCACAAGCCAACCTCAGCTTGCAGAACTGGGGAACTAGCTTGATTGCTCAAGAAGTCAAGTCTGGGGTACATACAGATGAAGTGAAGCACTATAAGTACGGAGTAGGGTCGAGGGTAGTGCGTCATTGTAGCTATGAGGTCATGTACAAGGGCAGAGGGTAAACGTGTCATCGTACAGGGTAGAGGGTAAGTGCATCATCGTACAAGGGCCTAGGGCCCGTCATCAGTAAGCAATAGGCAGCCTCATGGTTCACAAGAGGTGGTGGGCAAAGGGGAAAGCATATGGAGAAGAAAAA
>WTXC01000382.1:0-15721 GCA_022496195.1 Lactifluus subvellereus | reverse complement strand
CCACTGAAAGCCAGTCTCCGAGTCACTCCTCGTTTCGACTCGCCCAGCTCACGTCGGCCTGCTACCCCGGAGCGATCTCATCGAGTTATGTCATTAGCCTATGACATGACTCCGGAGTCAAGGCTGTCTGGAATTGACACTGTCCACTCCCAGCTCTCGTCAATGCGTCTGAGCGACACATACCCATCGACACCGACACCTACCCCCTTGCGCCCCTCTCAGGCGAGCCGGCCCGTTCTGCTTTCCAGAACACTCCCTTCCGAAGTATACGATCTACTTACTGCATTGGGTGAGAACGACACTACATTCGCGAGGTTGATCATGTGTACCAGCACATTCCCCGCTCGTCCCAAGAAGTTGCTCTCATTGCCTTGGGCTTCAACCCCGGCACGTCAAAGGCATTGGCCTTCCTATTGCGGTGACGGTGCTGGGTATATTCTCATTGGTAAGCCTTTTGTCAGTATGACGTGCCGTTACTAACCACTAACCAGGTTCTTAGATAGCTACCACAAATTCACGGACGCCCTAGTGGGTAAGTGTAGCCCCAAATCCTTCGGCTTACGGGCTCTCATTCACGATCCGTTTCCTAGCACGCCTATTTTTTTTTTGTTGATGATTCTCCACCGCCTTTCATATAAAACCATTAGCGACAGGTAGCGTACACGGAATCTCTGTGATTCTGCCTGTACATTATTGCATTACCCAAGTGAACAGGACGCCTTTTCCTCCTATTCATGACTGTCACATCTACTTCTGAACTGGGGGTGAAGTCCAGAGGACGTGCCAAGCCAGCACCTAAAAGCGACGAGCAGCGCGCAAAGGAAAAGGAAGATAACCTCGCGAGAAAGATGAAACTCAATGCCGCCATCGATGTCGCCATCAATCAGATAGACGAAATCATTGAAGCCCTGGCCGATGAATACAACATCGGATTCACACAAGCATGCAGTTATGTTCACTTGGGTGGACGCATCTTCAAGGATCGCCGACGCCCCACCATCCAGAATGCGTATAGGTTCTGTTGGGCACAAGTTGAAGATGGAAGATGTGAGTGTGCTTATTCTTCTGCAATATTCATCCTAACTCTCCTTTCCCAGGGACAGAGTCCGACGGTGAGCAAATAGCTGAAGCCGTCCGCATCATCAAAGACTCGGAGAAAAACAAAGACGAGTATAAGAGCCTTTCTAGGAATGACCAAGCGAAGCTTATCGCGCTGCTGCAAGGCGACCGGGACCAGAGGGAGACTGGAATTGTTGGGAAGTCACAGCTCAGGCTGCATGATATCCGCACAACAATGGAAAAGGTTGAGATCGAGGTCAGTTGCCTTTCTCCCCTCACTTATTCAATGTCTAATATTGAATGACACAGCTCGGAAATCTACACATGCGTAGCGGGTTCGAGTACATTGTGTTCGGCTGCCGCAATCAAGTCGATCATTACACCTCCCCTACCGTCCTGCTGTCTGAGGCGGGATGTGACTTCATTTCTCATTACCTAAAGTTTGAACCACCAAAACTCGCAAAACACTTTGACGCGTTCGCAACAAATCGTGCTGGCATGAATGGTAAGCCCTCAACTGATCTATCATACTTGTGACTCCCTGACATGGGTATTAGGTGTCATACGACGCGTTGGGAGTGACGAGCATGGAGGTGATAAAAAGACAGCAACGAAGTCTATTATCATGGGAATGTTCAAGAAGATGTATAGTGAGTGTTCCCCTACTATGTCTCAGTCCGCACTCAAGTATCAATCCAGGCGAGCTGACGAAACGCGACGCGTTCCGTTTGGACTGGACTGCATGGTCCAAGGGTCGCCCTGATCGCCGCAATGTCATCATACGTGGTTGGCCATTGGCGACACCGCCAACCACACTGTCCAATATACACACAGCCGGTGAAATGAACAAGCTGCTGGCTGCAGTCGTTGACAATACATGCTACTTTGAGATGGCCACCAGAAAGGAGCGTGATCAGACAACCACGGAGCGTAAGTACTCTCTATATATAGCTTGTTAACAATCTAATACCTATTACCAGTAGATACGCCCCTATACAAACGCGGAGGCATGCTAATCGATCTTGACAACCATGTCAATACGTCACAAATGGTCATCGATCTTGACAGCAATGACAGTGCGGCAGAAACTTTGGGAAGGAAGAGGAAGGGTGTTTTCGACAGCCAGGACGATGGCAACAAGGAAAACGTCTCCCCCGATGAAGCATCACCACATAAACGTCCACGCCGACCTTCAATTCTTGCCGACCAGTCAGAGGGCGTTCCTACAGACACCCTTTCCCTTCCACCTCGCCACTCCCTTCCTCCTCCACCTTGCGGCGGCGTTCCTACAGCCACCCTTTCCCTTCCACCTCGCCACTCCCTTCCTCCACCTTGCGGCGGCATTCCTACAGACACCCTTCCCCTTCCACCTCGCCACTCCCTTACTCCTCCACCTCGCGGCGCATCACTGATAGATTGAGTCTCACTCATTCGATCAGTCGTGGAATTATCCCAATGTCGCAACGTTCCCAGGTACCCATGCTCCTTTTTGGCTCGGTTTCTCAGAGGCGGGAAGACTTTTTCCGAGCAGCGCGTAGTGTTATTGACATTGTTCTCAACTTAAGTCGGCCTTCGATGTTTGCCTTTATCAAGTATTATAGTACATTCAATATAGATCTTGGCATTTGCACCTGAATTACACACGCCCCTATTCAATTACTTGATGGTCTGTTAGCACATGTGAACGCGTTGTGCGTAAAGTAAATTAATCGGACCGTAGGGAGAGCTAAATACATGACAACAGCCAAGTGTTTCAACGGACAAGTCATGTAGGCTAGCAGGCCGAGGGTGGTGTAGGTGAGCTGCACGGCGGTGGTTGAGTGAAAAAATAAAAAAGGAAAACGAGATGCCACGATTTAATGCTGCGGTAGCGGCCGGAGAAGGCGCAACTAACGTGGTAAAGGTGACAGGGAAGCAGTGCCGAGCGTGACAGAGCAAGGATGCTGTGGCGCGGCGGAAGGGTGCGGAAAGGAGCGGGGACAAGGAAGCCGATGCCACCACGGAGCGCCTGTGCGCCCAAGAAGAGGAGACCATGCAGAAGGGTGCTCCGTGGCGGCGACACAAGGAAGCCGATGCCACCATGGAGCGCCTGTGCGCCTAAGAAGAGGAGACCGTGCAGAAGGGTGCTCCGCGGCGGCGACGAAGTGCGGAGCGAAGTGGACAGGGGGACTGGCGCTGCCGAGCATGACCGAGCGTGACAAAGAAGGCAGGAGCAAGCGCATGGCGAAGCGGGAAGGGGACCGTGGCGCCGCCAAGCGTGATCGAGAGCGACAGCGAAGCCAAGCGGGGAAGAGCCGAGCACGAAGCGGGGCAGGGAGGGGGACCGTAGCGTCGCCGAGCGTGGCCGAGAGTGACAATGCCCAAGAAGGCAGGAGCGAGCACATGGCGAAGTGGGAAGGTGACCGTGGCGCCACTGAGCGTGACCGAGAGCGACCGTGCGAAGCTGAGCGGGGAAGAGCCGAGCGTGAAGCGGGGCAGAGAGGGATGTGGCGCCGCTGAGCGTGACCGAGCGACAATGCCAAACAGGCAGGACCGAGCACAACGGTGCTCCACAGCAGCGACGATGTGCGGAGCGACGCGGGCGGACCGAGTGGTGCCGCCAAAGCGTGACTGGGCACGAGGATGCTGCGGCAGTGGCCGAGTGCGAAGCCGAGCGGGGAGGAGACGAGAGCAGCTGAGTGACAAGCGGGGGGGGGGAAAGTAACGAGTGGGGCGAGGAGGAAAGCGACGAGCGACGCACTGCGAAGGCGGGAGCAGCGGGCGGCGGGCGGCGGGCAACGGGGCATAGCGGGAGGCAGGAGAGGGGGATTAAACGATAAACAAACATTATTCCCAGGAATATACTTATAAACAAACACAGGCTGCACGGGTGGCGGTTGAGGAGTGGTGACCTGCCGCAAAGGGTAACAGGGAAGCAGCACTGAGTGAGCGTGCCAAGGGCAAGGATGTTGTGCGGAAGAGCCAAGCCCGAAGCGGGGCACGGAGGCATGTGCTACCGAGTGTGTGACAGTGCCAAGCGGGGAAGGGGACCGTAGCGCCGCCGAGCGTGACTGAGAGTGACCGTGCAAGCGGAGCAGGGAAGAGCCGAGCGAAGCGGAGCAGGGACCGTAGTGCCGCCGAGCGTGACTGAGAGTGACAATGCCAAAAAAGGCAGGACCGAGCACAACGGTGCTCCACAGCAGCGACGATGTGCGGAGCGACGCGGGCGGACCGAGTGGTGCCGCCGAGCGTGACTAGGCACAAGGATGCTGCGGCAGTAGCCGAGTGCGAAGCCGAGCGGGAAGGAGACGAGAGCAGCCGAGCGACGCGCAGCGCAAGCGGGAGCAGCGGGCGGCGGGCAGAGGCGGGAGTGGAGGGCAGCGGGCAGGCGAGTGGCGGGCAGCGAGCAGGCGAGTGGCGGGCAGCGAGCAGCGCAGGCGGGAGCGGCGGGCAGCGAGCAGCGCAGGCGGGAGCGGTGAGCAGCGAGCAGCGCAGGCGGGAGCGGCGGGCAGCGAGCAGCGCAGGCGGGAGCGGCGGGCAGCGAGCAGCGCAGGCGGGAGCGGCGAGCAGCGAGCAGCGCAGGCGGGAGTGGCAGGCAGCGAGCAGCGCAGGCGGGAGCGGCGGGCAGCGAGCAGCGCAGGCGGGAGCGGCGGGCAGCGAGCAGCGCAGGTGGGAGCGGCGGGCAGCGAGCAGCGCAGGCGGGAGCGGCGGGCAGCGAGCAGCGCAGGCGAGCGGTGGGCAGCGAGCAGCGCAAGCGAGCGGCGGGCAGCGAGCAGCGCAGGCGAGCGGCGGGCAGCGAGCAGCGCAGGCGAGCGGCGGGCAGCAAGCAGCGCAGGCAAGAGCGGCGGGCAGCGAGCAGCGCAGGCGAGCGGCGGGCAGCGAGCAGCGCAGGCAAGAGCGGCGGGCAGCGAGCAGCGAGCAGCGCAGGCGGGAGCGGCGGGCAGCGAGCGGCGCAGGCGAGCGGCGGGCAGCAAGCAGCGCAGGCGAGCGGCGGGCAGCGAGCAGCGCAGGCAAGAGCGGCGGGCAGCGGGCAGCGAGCAGCGCAGGCAAAGAGCGGCGGGCAGCGGGCAGCAGGCAGCGTAGGCGGGAGCAGCGAACAGCAAGCAGCGCAGGCGGGAGCGGCGGGCGGCGCAGGCAGGAGCAGCGAGCAGCGACCGGCGACCGGCGAAGCAGGTGGGAGCGAGCGCATCGACGAGCGGCGGGCAGAGCAGACGGGAGCGGCGGGCAGCGGGCAGAGCAGGCGGCAGCGGCGGGTGGCGGGCAGCAGGCAGAGCAGGCGGCAGCGGCGGGCGGCAGGCAGCGGGCAGCGGGCAGAGCAGGCGGGAGCAGGCGGCGACGACGTGTGGGCTGAGCGACCCCAAACAAATAAGGAAGTACAGTACTCACTTTTTGATCCCTCTTGAGAAGCAGGGGCGGGGGTTCGAGAAGCAGGGGCGGGGGGTTCGAGCGCTATGTGCGCCACGTATCTTCTTTTGGAAGGGGGGCGGTGGACGAGTGGGCCAGAAGGCTGACAGGGGAAACGACCGAGGGGAGGGGAGAGAGAGAGTTAAGTAAGCATACTGTAAAGGGAAACCGTTTGGGACCAGCCCTAACGGCTGACGTGGACGGCCGCATTAAGGGCAACTTGGTTGGGGAGAACCCCCCGGGGATCACCGGCTAAGTTGTTAGTAATAGTTAGAGGTACAGGTGAACTCCTCGTGGACCCGGTCTGTTTCCCTACGCTTGAAATTAGCTTTATCTATGGCCACACCAGGACACCGCGGGGGGGGACGGGGGATATGCCGCTCCAGCAAGTCGTGCTTCAAGTTCTTCAAGCCTCGATTCGTCAAAACTTTCAATATTTTACACTTTACTTCGATCCCGGAGTATGCTCTTGATCTTCCCTTCGTTTTCATTGTCTGAGCCATATCTCCCTTTTCCTCGTTAGTTTGTGTTACGACGCCGAACGTTACGGGGCTTGCGCCTCTCAAATATCTTGAACATTGTCCACGTTCGACAGGAGGTTGCCGCGATAGACGGTCGATATCTTGATCTTCCCATCGTTCTATGTCAAACCAATGCGTCTGTTCCAGATGTCCAATACTCCTATTTCCTACTTCATAAACTGATTCGTGATATTATTTACATGGCTGGAGGGGCCAAGATGCTGGGATTGTATGAGTTTGGTCCAGATGAAGACCCTTGGACGGTGACCCATCTGGTCTCTGAGTCCTCGCTCCCAGCTTTAGACGATGAGCTATACCGTATCCAGGATCTTCGACAGTCCGTCATCGACAGCCCCCAGTCAAGATAGTTTAGTATCACCAACTTGTAATTCTCGTGCTGCCAATGCGTTTTCCACCTTCCTTCCATGTCCGAAACTCCCACTTCGTCACCACCATGGGTAAACCATGGGCCCGCAATTCTCGTCAAGTGACCTTTTCAGCTCATTTATTCCGTGCTCCTCTGGGCGACTGCAGTACACACCACGTCACGGCCTGGCTTTTCCCTTGCAGCCCACTTTCGCAGCAGAATCACCGGAGAATGTGTATTATCTCCCGTGATGTTGGAGGGTTGGAACATTGTTTCAACAACCTCTTCCTCCCGAGTGCTGTGCCTTCTATTCCACGACGGAAACCCACCTTCCAGCCTCACGATCCCTTCTTACTGGGCAGGTTTGGGTGCTCTGACATCACATCCAGCTCCTGGGTATAACCGAGAAATTGCATAACTACATATAAACAAGCTGACGACAACCCCTAGCTAGCCCTTCTGATTGCCACATTCGGGATCTAAATCAATGGTTAGAAAAGTAGAAAAGCAACACCACCAAGATGAGCACGACGTACCTCAAAAAAAGACATTCAATCTCCGTGGAACACATGCCACTCAGGGTCTCGAGTGAGATCTAGGACTTCCTTGATTTTGTCGATGATCTCTCTGGGAGGGGGCGTGGCAGTGTCGCACGAGATGTTATCCGCAAGGGTGAGGCACCAATCCTCCTCGTGACAACGGGGACCAGTATAGTAGGTGACAAAATGCTTGGTCGTTCGTCTCCAGAGGTGGTAGCAACGGTAGTACAGAGGTCCCATCGATTTCCTGAGATACCGCTCCAAAACTTCCTCATCGTCCGTATCGCCGAAATGCTGTCGTCCCCAGTCTTCCAGCTGGTCGGGGGAGAAGGCAAATCCATAGATCATGCGACGTGGCCTACGTCTCTTTGATACCGCTCGGCATTGCGGTTTGGAGGAGTGGCTCGAAAACTTGACGCTCCATGTGAGACGGATAATCAGGTTGATGGATAGGGCAAGAGGGTATACTGGAAGTAGGTATAGGAGACGCGGACGAAGGCCGTATGGATGAGGATGAACATTCGCCGGAGGTAGGTACGATGATGTTCGGGCCGGCGAGATAACGGGCGATGTCGTGCTACTTCGAGGGGAAGTGATGGATTCATGCATTGCCGGAAGGACTAGTGGGCGAGGAAAAGAGGGTTGACGGGGACGTTTTAACCTTGACATAATTTGTAAGAGGTCGAAACCCTAATCGTTCATCACGTCCCACCAGAACAAATACAGAGAGTTGACGAGGGCAGCAAGCAGCCTTAACCCATTGCAATGTGTGTAAGGAACTCAAAGGCACTGATGCATGACACGTACCAAAGCCGGAAGAGGGCGTGCTCTCCGTGCCGTGCCTCTTGCCTCCTCACGGGCTCACCTTTTTCGGCTACAAGGTCTGACACCACGAGCCGCTGCAGCGGACAGGAAAATGAGGGGCGAACGAGCTCACGTATCTAAGCGCATTCCAAAGTGGGCGGCGACTGTCATTCGATGGGCTGGTGTACTCGACTACGAAGGCGCACGAGGTGCGGAACACTAGGTCATATTGAGCGATGCATTCCAAGTAGCAGGTACGAGGAAAACGCACCTCATTAGTGTCGGTAGAATCCATCGGTACCAATCATCTTGTGTTGGAGGGAGTAAGGAGATCGCCGCTAGGAAGTAACATGCAGAGCGAAAGCCAGACATCCCCGAGTACTTTTGCGTATGAAATAAAGATGTCGGCAAAGACAATGTCAGAGAGAAGTGTACCTCACGGTTGACGGGTGAGAATATGCATCTCTTGATGCTCCTATTCTGCAGTCGTAAGGTCCAGATGAGCCACAGTATCAGGGACGAGGTCAGAAAGCGAAGACGTACAGAAGGGACACGTCGCGTTGCCGTTTTTGTATGACGTCGTATGGGGAGAGCATAAATATAAGTATAACGAGTGTGCACACAGCTGGTATATACTTGAAGAAGTCAACAAGAGGGGCGCTACCGTAGGTGGCGGAGCGATTAGTGTCACGTAATGAAGCACCACAGGCCGTACCACAAGTCAAGGGGATAAACGAGGGGATAGAGGGCGACGTCGTCCGGCGCGACAGATTTCGGCCCTCTACGATGTCGCCCGTCGATGGGCAGAGGCGTGGTGGATCCGCGTGCAGGTCGGGCGCGTCGACAACGTCTATACCGAGAAGATGAAGGCCATGCAAATTCGCAGCCCAACCGAGAATGCCTATGCCTGCAAGGAAGAGAACGCAGAATGGGAGGGAAATGCTATTAAGAAGGATAAGTCATTGTCTAGTTCATGTTCCATTTGTCTTCATTGGCGAGGAAGCATAGAACAGGCGTCCGTGATGTAAAAAGTTGTTCTGTGCGTGACAACGAGCTTGGGAACGGAAATGGCATTTGCCAAGCCTTTCGCGGGACTTTTCAGTACACGCACGTGATCATACGCGTATCCTGTTTGGTTTAAGTTCTGCGTAACTTGGATGAGTCAACGGCACTGGTGACGGCCAGATAAATCAGACCGTGCAAGCCCATCATCGATAATTGCACTGCCACACGAGGAACCCTGTTGTTCTATCAGATTGTGGCAGGGATCCCAGGGTCACCTATTTAGACGAATCGTGAGTGATTCATACCTTAATCCCCGCTACAATCCCCTCATCTTATAACATGTCTAATCCCAGCACCCCACCCAACTCCAAGACACTCATAGCGGAAGGATTTTGTCTAAGACCACCCTTTGAAACGAGATATCTCCGGAAGTCAATCTCATTCCTCCACGCCTGAGCCAAAGGCATCAACACGCTATAAGGAAATGGCTTAGACGCAGGCGAGAGATTTGTCGGGCCAATGCCCATGGACCTGTTCTTATCGGATTTCGTCCCAAAAGCGCCCCAAGAGCGGCCGGAGAATGAATTTGTCTTTGCCCACTCGTCTGTTTCACAGAATGAGGACGAATTCGCGAGTCCTTCTACATTCAAACATGATTGCATGCTCACAACTATCCCAGATCCAAGCAATCGAGGCATCTGGCCTTTGTCCCCAACTCAAGTTTGTCAACACAACGTCTAAGCAAGACAGTCCATTCCGTTTGAAGCCAGATATCTCCATTTATTCTGGTACTCACTCTGACGATTCCCCGGCGGCCCACACTGAGAGTCAGAAGTTTCTGAACTGGAAAGCAATCGATCTGTGGGTCGAGAATAAGAACCATGACGATTATATCTTCCGCGACCTTAAGACAATGAAAGAAGAGGACGAAGAGGATGAAGGCCTGGAAAGTCACATCGAGTGGACAAAATCCGCTTACAGGATATGTGGCCAGCTGGTCGCTTACGCCTCGGCCCTCCATCGATCTCAATTTCGTGTCTTCTCTTTTTCTGTCGTTCTATTTGGTGACACCGGTCGCCTACTACGCTGGGATCGTAGCGGCGTAATATATACCGAACCATTCAACTGGGCGACCAAACACGACACTCTCTTCGAGTTCATCTGGAGGCTCAACTTCCTCTCCGATGTGGACCGCGGCTTCGACACCACGGTGACATCGGTAGAGGACGACGAGGTAGTAACAGCACTCTCGAAACTGAGGACATACAAAGGCCTCGAGAACGTGGAAAGGACGGATCTTCACAAGATTCTCGTTTACGACGATCTCGCAACGGGTGAGCCACCGAGGTGTTACATTACGCCGAGTGCAATATGGTCTACCGAAGCACTTTTCGGTCGTTCCACTTTCGGATACGTTGCTTACGATGTCACAAGCACAAATCTGGTCTATCTCAAAGACTTCTGGCGGACTGATTATCCCAGGATTCAGAAAGAAGGGGATGTGTATCGTGAGCTACACAACGCAGAGGTGCCCAATATAGCGAGGATGGGTCGAGCAGGCGACGTGCCTCTGTCACCGCAACATGCAAATACTGTCCCGGTCGATGCGCAAAGGACGAAGACACAAGACTACGTGAAGGGTGGCGTACTTGGACATGAATGGTGTCCTGGTCAACCCCGAGTTGATCCCTACGTACACTACCGACTGGTGTTGGAGACCCTTGGCCAGCCACTAAACACATTCAAATCGACGCGGCAACTATGTGAGGTTATTCGGGACGCTATCGTAGGTAAGGGATCCCGTAGCCCTCCACTTTACCCAGGCTAAATGTTCGCGACAGCTCATACGGTGGCATTCGAGAAGGCCAGGATTTTACATCGGGATGTGAGTGCGGGAAACATCCTGATTAGTGGGGAGGGTTCTGGGATGTTGATAGATTGGGATCTGTCGAAGAAAGTGATAAAGGATGTCGATGAGGAGCCGAGGCAACATTCACGCACGGTAGGTTATCGCATTAACACCTCCAGCGCGTCACAAGCTCAACGAAGTTGATACCAGGGGACATGGCAATTCATATCGATAGCACGTTTGGTGGAACCTCGCTTCAGACCACATGAACTTTCAGACGATCTGGAATCGTTCTTTTGGGTGCTTCTATATCAAATCGCCAAATGCAGGAACGCTCACAACATAGGCCTTTCTAATGATATGCAAGAGGTCTTCGATCAGCACACCGACCAAGACCGAGATGGCATTGTTCGGGGCGGATCAGGAAAGATTGCCTGCCTGGGAGGCTACTCTCTTTACCCCCATCTTGGTTCTATTGCCGTCGAGGATCTCGTTAGCACTCCTTGCAAGGACATTGTCGAGGAATTGCGCTCTCTTTTCCATGGCTTATACCTTCATGTGCCGACGCGCCCCCTTATGAACTCGCAGGTCCAATTGAGGATGGAAGCACGACGAGAGCAAGATCCACGAGTCAAGGACGCTCGTGAGAAGTTGCGCTCCTCCGCATGGGTATTGGCCGTCATAAATGGACACCTGGCTTCCAGATGGGATGTTGACGACGATGGTAGCCTATACAAGACCGAGATTCGCCCGGATCCGTCGGCAAGCAGGAAGCGCCAAAAGCGCAAAGCCGCAGATAGCGACGATAGGAAGACTTTCAACCAGAAGCGTAAAGGGCGACTCCCACCTAGTTCAACACAGCCGTCGAGGGATAGCCTTGCAATGCAGGGTAATCGTTCTTCCTTTACTAGTGCAAAGGTGGGACAGAATTCAGTGCATCGTCGAAGTCGAAGCCTGAGGTCCAACGCTCCGAATGGCACTCGGCCCTCTAGCAGTAGCAAACTCCGGTATACGAACGGATTATGATCTTGTCGGGTCTTCTAGGCGAGCGTGCATTAGATCTATTATCTAGCTTGTCCGTCGTACTGTGGCGTACAAAGAAGTCCCAACTATAGTGGCAGAAGGAGATGTTGAAGGGATGTACCTCTATCGTATCGCAGTGACGCTTGAAGTTGTAGCCAGTTTTGGTGGTCTCAATGAGCACCTTCATAGACCCTTCTCCAAAAAATGGCACCTAGCCAACTGCCTCGGTAGACATTGTGCTCACCACACCCCCCTCCCCACAACCCCCATTGATGGTGCAAGCACCCTGCTCGACGAGCTCCTGCGATAGTAGGAGTGTGACGTATATCAAGCAGTAATAGTGGTTTCCCATAACGACGTGCCCGAAGCGCACGCGCATGGGGGGCTGGTCGAGCGGCACAAATTCACGTAGCGCGAGCAGTGCCGTGGTGGCTTACGCACGACTCGGCGCACCTGGGGATATGGCAGACTCTGCTGATGGTGATGGTAATGGTGCCAGTGCTGGTTGTACGGTTGCGAGCGTGACGTATGGATGGAAGCACGGGAAGGATTGGTGTGCGCTCGACTCGGGGTGGTAGTCCATGAGTTGTTGAAGGAGTGCGGCTTCTGGTTTGGAGGGTACCAGCCAAAGCCAAAGCAAGATGCCTGCTGTAGCACGCGAGACGGTGCGCTGGTGAGTTCGAGGATTAAGAGCTGAGAAGAATAGGACAAGAGGAAGGTCCAAGGTCGATCGTAGAGTGGGAGCGAGCAGGGCGCGTCGACGAGTCAATCGGTGAGGGTGGCCATCCGGAGATGGGTTCGCTACCTGCGAGTCGTACGAGGGATGGTCGCGAATGAAATCGGCCTTGATGGCTTTGCATTCTCCAGCTGCAGCCCCTCGTTATTGATGGCTGCAAGCAAATCACTAACTTGAAGCATGTTAATTTTGAACAAGTAACGACGACACTACTGAACAGGACTCACAGGTATCACTCCGTTTCCTAGTCGATAGGGTTCTGGTGCGTGGTGCTGTGCTCGCGAGCGTGCCGCAAAGTGGAAAGGGGCGCATCGTTCAATGGCGTACAACAGTCGCTGCAATATATTGTGGCTCTGTTTAGACCGCGTGACGAGAATGATACTAGTAACGATTGCATGATATTGGAATGATAGTGTAGGAGAATAACGACGGCTCAGTCTTTGGGGAGAAAGACTGTGTATTTAGTGTATCTACCTGTTGGAATATGGGCTAGGTAGGTACATGTTAGTGAAAGTAGGGAGGGACGAGAATGGTAATGTTACTGACCTCAGTCTTCGAGAGAAAGACTGAGGGACTACTGGCAGACAGTATCGTACTATAAGTATCCGTAACGAAGGTAGGATCGGGTGAAAATAAATTTATAGTGAGTTGAGACGTGGCATCAGGATTCAGGACGATCACGTCGTCCGTCTCGATCCGGTCCTGCGACTCCTGCCGGCCCGGCCGTTGGCACGCCGCAGCGTGTGGCTGCGCCTCCTCCAACAGATAGATTCTCCATGAACATGATCGCCTATGTTACATGTTGTTGGGATGTGTTCCGACAGACCGGCTAAGATAAGATAAGATAATATTTGTTTGTTATGTAACGCGTAGGATTGCTCTTAAGGAGCACGCCCTCGTATAGGGGCGAATGGTATTGTCTGGTCCCGTCCTCATTATTATCGTCCCCATATCCTCTATATCGCAAGACATGTTACAATTGCATAATATCGGAATGACAGGTTCGGTTCTCAATGAATATAATCGCGTATGTTTCAGGCGAGATCTTCCGCCATGACCATATGCAGTAGATAACGTCGGTGGCATGATCTGGCCCAATCTAGCATGATCATGCCACTAAGCCCGGCCAGCTCGAGCGTTGAGCCTGTTTTTCTTTTTCTTTTTTTGGAATCTGCATTTATAATGCGCAACATGTATGTAAGTATAAAGACTCGCGCGAGGCGGTGATCTGCCCCGATTGGTTGGAGGGGATGTGGTATGTATATACGCGAGGTGAGATGGCTGCTTCTGCCAGTGGACGACGTGTGCGTTGAAGGTGCAGTTGTCCACGTCATCAGGGTCACCTATAGGATCGACACTCGATCTCCCCTTTGTAGTATGCGTCGACTCCACACATTTTTTAGTACCAGTGTCATTCGCTTCCGCCAGACGGCCCAGTTGGTATCATTCAAGGGGTCACCAGTCCTAGTGATAGCCGAGTTTTCGTAAGCCCTGACTGACCTATGGAGGTTCCAAAACGACGTGGTCTTGTGTCGCCTCCAGAATTCAGTTCCTCGGGGTCATGGTTGCCTCCAGTACCTGGCTGCGCCAGCGTAGTACCGTGACGGTTGGTGAGTGTTGTACTGTACAGATAGGGACCTTTGATTGATAAGCAGATGCAGCCTGTTTCCGTCTCCGTGCACGGGCCGCAAGACTTGTAGGAACAGATAGGCTATGTGGTGTGGTGAGATAAGGTCTGTCATTGAGAGATGTCTCAAGATGATAGCCGCAGAGCCCACAACCTGTTAGCGATGTAGGCGAATGCGCGAGTGACGCGTAGACGCCGTTGAGGTTAGACGACTTGATTCTATTACCGTGTGCCAGTGGTTTTTCCCTCATGGATATAGATCCGAACGCTGTTTTCTCCCTGGAGCACCGGCTTTCTGAGTAGAAGGTGCAAGTTGAGACTTTGATTGTGGTATACGAGTAAGTAGGAGCCAAGGGGGTCAGTTCAATGGGACGGTGTTCTTAGCTGCTGGACGCTTGAGGCTCTCTCTGCAGTAAGTTACATAATACTCTAATCCTTGCAAGTTGGGTCTTTAGGGTCCTGTAATGTAAAGTAGTGTGTAAGGTGCTACACGTATTTTAGCCTGATTCAAGTATATGGTACTTTTAGTGGTCTAACTGTGTCGTCCCTGAACAAGGGTTCGTCAATACGGTCACCTACTAGTTCAAAGCTCTCGGCATCCGTATCCACCCCACTTCGCCATGCACTTTTGTGTGCCTCGCAGAGTCCTGACTCCTGAGTGCGTCTCACAATTTCCCACTCGAAACGTATGAATGCCCACACCCATCTCCGCACGAGTTCTGCAACTTCCAGCCAGAAGATGAAGAGCGAACCTTCACCCTGCGCTCGCGCATGCAAGTGGCTCGATAACTTGACGCTCCATGTGAGACGGAGAATCAGATTGATAGATAGGGCAAGATGGTATACTGGAAGTGGGTATGGGAGACCCGGACGAAGGCCGTATGGATGAGGATGAGCATTCGCCAGGGGTAGGCGATAATGTTCGGGCCGGCGAGATAACGGCGGTGTCGTGCTACTTCGGGGGAAGTGACGGATTCCTCACGCTCATGCATTGCCGGAAGGACTAGTGGGCGAGGAAAAGAGGGTTGACTGGGACGTTTTAACCTTGACGTAGTTTGTGAGAGGTCGAAGCCCCAGTCGTTCGTCACGTCCCACCAGAACGAACACAGAGAGTTGACGAGGGCAACAAGCAGCCTTAACCCATTGCAATGTGTGTAAGGAACTCAAAGGCGCTGATGCATGACACATACCAAAGCCGGAAGAGTGCGCTCTCCATGTCATGTCTCTTGCCTCACGAGCTTGTTCGGCTACAAGGTCTGACGCACGAGCCGCTGGGCAGCGGACAGGAAAATGACAGGGAACGAGCTCGCGTATTTAAGCACATTCCAAAGGGGCGGCGACTGTCATTCGATGGGCTGGTGTACTCGACTACGCACCGCCGAAAGCGCACGAGGTGCGGAACACTAGGTCGTATTGAGCGATGCATTCCAAGCAGCAGGTACGAGGAAAACGCACCTCATAAGTGTCGGTAGGATCCATCGATACCAACCATCTTGTGTTGGAGTAGGAGACTGCCGCTAGGAAGCAACATGCAGAGCGAAAGCCAGACATCCCCGAGTACTTTTGCGTACGAAGTAAAGATGTCGGCAAAGACAATGTCAGAGAGAAGTGTACCTCACGGTTGACAGGTGAGTATATGCATCTCTTGATGCTCCTATTCTGCAGTCGTGAGAGTCCAGGTGAGCCACAGTATCAGGGACGAGGTCAGAAAGCGAAGACGTACAGGAGGAACACGTCGCGTTGCCGTTTTTGTATGACGTCGTACGGGAGAGCATAAATATAAGTAACGAGTGCACACACTGGTATAC
>WTXC01000381.1:0-15754 GCA_022496195.1 Lactifluus subvellereus | reverse complement strand
CTGCTGTATTATGTACTTATTTCATGTTACAATGTTTGTAGTAGATAGAATGCTATATAAATTGAAGTTTTGAAGTCTGCAGAACACTGAATACAGACCGGTCATCGGAAAAACCGATCTTAACTGGTCCATGGACCGGAACTGGACCGAAATGGACCGGTCACATTAGGTTCAGTCCAGTTATTCGAAATTTCAGCTCCGGTCTCAACCGGTTCCGGTTCCGGTCTAGTCCAAATTAGGTCAAAAAACCGGACCAGACCGGACTTGAAAACACTAGTTATAACCCCAGCGGATGTCCATTTTCGTGAAAAGCGCGTGTCCTCTGACTCTGTCAATGAGTTCTGGGATAAGAGGAAGTGGGTAGTGGTTGCGAGTAGTCACTGCGTTTAGTTTACGGTAGTCGATGACGGGGCGAAGATCTCCATTCTTTTTCTTGACCCAGAATACAGGGAAGGCGTATCTAGAGTCAGAGGGGCGGATAAGTCCTTGGTCTTCGTTCTCTTTGACGAAGGTGCGCATAGCCTTCTGTTCCCTAGGATTGAGCGGATAGATTTTGCAATCTAAGGTGTCTGGCGCCTCCAGTTTGAGGTCAATGGCGTGATCCCAGGGACGTGATTCAGGAAAGCGTTGGGCCGCTTGTTCGCTGAACACTTTGCGGAAGCGGTGGTAATGTTCTGGGACGATTTGATCCCATGTCCTCCTTTCAGTAGGCTGCGCCTCCTCAGCGATGCGTTGGGAGACCGTGACCTTGTAGAGGCGCATGATCAGTTCATCTCCTGGTTCTAGGAGGGGCTCTTCAGGGGGGATCTCGACCTGTAGGCCAGAGACATAGGCAGGGGGCGTCAGTTGTAGCAGTGACGTTTCTGGGGTGCGTATGATCACCTTTTGTTTAATAGTCCCCTCTGTCCAGTCTACTTGTGGGTTGGTAGCTGCCAGCCAGGGGTATCCTAGAATGATGTCATCTCCTCCCAGCTCTGCCTCATAGAAGCAGTAAATGTGGCTGTCTTTTCCAGTGACGATTTCGAGGTCAGTGAATCGAGTGATTTCTCCAATACTGTTTTTGCTACCGTCCGCGTTATGAAGTCGTCTGGGACGTCTGAGTTTGAGCATAGAAAGGTCGTTCCTTTCTGCGAAGCTGGGGCTGATGAAATTCTCTGTTGCGCCACTGTCCACAAAGACAGGGAGCTCGGCCTTAAGTTTTGCGGTGTGTAACTGAGCAGGGATACGCAAAGATTTGATTCTTGGTAGATACACATCACGACAGAACATGGCCCGAATACTGGCCGGTGTATTCAGGCGGTTTGAAAACCCTGGGCCTCCCACATCTGTCCTACTTTATTGAGCTCTTCGTCATTTAGCGCAACCATTGCCTTCAAGATTGCGTCTGGAGTGGCGAGAGTATTGGAGGACTCTCCCTCTGTCTCCTGTGGTTCCTCTTGTAGCTGAGCAGTTTTAACGGTATCGCGTTTCCTTCCCTTGCGAGGGCAGTTTCGTGCGAGGTGTCCCTGCCTCTTACATTCGAAGCAGCGTCCTTCTTTCTGGAGTTGTACCTTTTCTGCATCAGTAATGGCCCTGAGGCGGTCTACCTCCATAGGGACAGGGGCCCATCTGACTGGGGCGTAGTGGCTGTTGTCGTCCTTGGGCTGTTGGGTACGCTGCTGAGGCGGCCTCCTTTGGAAGGGAAAGGGGCGTCGTTGTTGACTCTCTTGAGGACGCGTCTGGCTCAGGATACTTTGCTCTATTTGCCAGTTGAGGTAGTTGGTGCGAGCTGCGTGCTTCCATTCCTCGAAGGTTTGGGGCATGGGTCGTTCTTTGAGGCATGCATTGAGGAGCCCTCTATTGAGTCCTTTCCAGAAGTACCAGGCCGTGGCTGGGGTATCAAGGTCGAAGCCTCCTTTGTCAGCCAGTTCCTTGAACTTGACGATGTATGCATCGACGCTCTGTCCTGGTATCATGTGGAGGACCAAGAGGTCTCGCTGCACCCTTTGGACCGCAGCGATGTCGTGGAAATCGAGGATGAATCGTTCCCTGAAGGATTCCCAGGGGTCGTTGTCCAGAATTTCTCCTCTGGAGATCTGCTGGAGCCACTTGAGGCATTGGCGCACCCATCCATCCACCTGGGGGCCTTTGACCAAGGTAAGGGCGTGTGAGACACGATTGTCTGCTTGAGCAATGGCGGGTGCATTCCTGTTTAGATAGTGGTAGTTCTCAAGCTCCAGCATCCATTTTTCTGCGTCATCTCGTATTCCAGTAAAGATGGCAGGGGGTTGTCCTACTAGTTTGGCGTCTGCCCCTTGGGGGTTTGGAGCATTAAGGTTGAATCCTGGGAGGTCCCACCCGCCTCCTGGCGGGCCTCCTCCTGGCGGGCCTCCTCCTGGCGGGCCTCCTCCTGGTGGGCCTCCTCCTGGTGGGCCTCCTCCTGGCGGGCCTCCTCCTGGCGGGCCTCCTCCTGGCGGGCCTCCTCCTGGCGGGCCTCCTCCTGGCGGGCCTCCTCCTGGTGGGCCTCCTCCGCCTCTGGGAGGGCCCGCCCTGGGTTCTGCTGGGGCAAAAGGGTTAATCCTAGCAATGGCTGCATATGATGCCCCAGTTCCAAGGGCAAAGCGTGCTGGTGCGATAGTGTGAGTCGTCATGGTCTGTATTGGGACCTGTTCTTCTTCGATAGGACTGGGGTCTCTGATCGTTTGTGATGCTGCTCCGGCGAGGGCTTCCCTGATATCTTTAGTGAATGGGGCGACGTACTCGGGCCCTGTTGACTCCACTGGTTCATCTAGTACTGGGAATCTAGTCGCTGCATCTGCGTAGGCGAAATACTTGTTCGTCTTGTTGTCAAATGCTACTTCGTACCACCGTCCTGCTACGTGGTGTATGGGGTATGCTCCAGCTTTGCTCCTTCCTGGGAGGATGCTAATGAAATAGTGTCCGGTCCAAGGGATCGTTCCTTCGAACCCTGAGTAGATGTCCCCTTCTCGTAGCCAGATGACACGGTTGTCGTCCTTCTTATCGTCCTCTTTGCAGAGGGTGAGTGTGAAGGGCTTGAACTTGGGGTCTACTGGTGACTCCACGATTGTGGTCTGACTGGGAAAGTCTGTTCTAATGTCACGCCCAGACTCTGGGCATACCTCCACTGGTGTTGGAGGTGGCGGCGGTGACGATGGTGGGGGAGTAGGGGATCTTGGCGCAAGGGTCCTAAGTCCTGGTAACGAGCTCTCGCTGGGGAGCTAAGATGGCGTTTGATCTTAAGTCCTTTGACCATACGCTAGTGACACTTGTGCAAGCGACGCGAAGTCTGGCAATAAGCCAGAGGAGCGGTGGTTCACAAGTAAAGGCCTGAAGGCGGTTGACTCGTCTGGAATTACAAGAGAACAGACTTAGGGTCTGCTCTAAGGCGATACAATGCGATATAAGTACATTGGGGAGGTGAGTCAGGTCGAGTCATAGTGTCCCTAGGACACTAGTAAGCGGACACAGTAAGCCTCGAGTCATCGTACAGTAAGCAGGCCAACACGTGAGTCATATTGTACAGTATGAGTCAGTAGGTGCCAAGGCAGCGCATGCGCAGAGGTAAGCAAATGTAGCACTAGTGGAATGCACACCAGAGGCGAAGCGTGGGAACACCTACTATAATAGGAAGGTAAGCATGATGTAAGCGAAAGCGGCCAAGTCATGGCCTCAAGCAGAGTCTCAGGCCCTAGGGGCCTGGCAGTCCATAAACGCAACGCGGGAGGAGTGGGATAAGTGGAAAATAAAGCGTACATGACCCCCTTGTGCACACCATGAGCAGAGTCTGATCTCGGCATGCACAAACGTGACACGTACTGTACCCAAGCCCCACTTGGAGGCATGTTCAATTGAGGTAAGTAACCCACCCCTTCTTCCTAGCTAATAATTTTATTCTGCAGGTATTGTTGCACCCACCGGGTATGAACAGGCCCTGGGGTGTGCCCTGCTGCATCGCTGCCTACACGCCCACGTGCATGGCATCCACGTCGTTCGCCACGATTGTGGCTGCCTTTTCCTGGGACGAGTAAGTGCGGGAGGTGAACAACGAACAAGGTGAGCACAAATACTACCACCTCCTCGTCAGCACCACCCCTGTACCAGCCACATCACCGCCGCCTCGTCGCCATCGCCACCGCCACCTTATCGTAACGACCATGTACCGCCACCAACCACCTCATACCAGCCACGTCACCATGCAGGTGTTCGCCTCCTGGGCCAGGTAAGTTTTTATTTTTGTTTTTTTCGCTATGTAGTGCTAACGCATCAGGGATCACAAACCGCCGAAACACCCTCATTCATTCGTTCACAGTCACCGCGGTCTTCAAACCACTGCTACCACCAATGGCCAAGAGGGCTCCTAAAGACAGGGGCAGCATGAGCTCAGGAGGCATTGCCTCCCGAGCTCACAGGTACGTCCTCTTTTTTTCTGTCAAGTTTTTTTATGTAATTAGTCTCTTAATCTACAGGAACTGATGATGACGGCAGCAGCACCAATGGCGACGTTGGCACAACCAATGACAATGACACTGACACCCTGCGTCCTCTGCCCTCCAGTTCATGAATGCCTGTGCTCGCTCGCTCGGTTTTGCCCCTGCTGACACCTCGCGTCCTCCGCCCTCTAATCCGTGAGTGTCTGCACTCACTTGCTTGGTTTAACCCCTGCTGACACCCCACATCCTCTGCCCTCCAGTTTGTGAGTGCCTGCACTCGCTTGCTCGGTTTCACCCCTGCTGACACCCCACATCCTCCGTCCTCCAGTTGGTGAGTGCCTGCGCTCGCTTGCTTGGTTTATCCCCTGCTGACACTCTGCGTCGGCGACACTGCAACCACAACTGTGATGACCACAACACTGTGACCATGACCGCGACCACTGCGACACCACAACCACAACCACAACCATGGCCACCGCACCCCGACCCTGACTACCGTGACCACAACCACAACCACCATGACCACAACCACGACCACCGCGACCACAACCACGACCACTGTGACCGCAACCACGACCACCGCAACTGCAACCACGACCACCGTGACCACAGCCACGACCACCACAACCACAACCACAACCACCACGACTGCGACGACTGCGGGTGATGACGACAGTGATACCGCAGCTGTGACGACCACAACCACGATACCGTGACGATGACAGCAGTGACACGGCGACAGCGATGATGACCAGTCTAGCAGACTCGAGGGTCTAGTGTAGTTTAGATTAATAACAATGTATATGTAGTTTAAAAAATCAATAAACCTAAATTTTTATTTCCTTTGAATGAGGATGACTGCGGGTATGGGTAGTGTGGGCAAATTGTACCACAATGAACCCTAACCCTAATAGAGATAACTGCTCCATAGTGCTCCATAGTTCTCATAGTGCTCCATATCATGTCCTGTGTAGTACTGTACAGCTCTCCATAGTAAGGACTCAACTGTGGAGCACTCCATAGTAAGGACCCAACTATGGAGCACTCCACAGTAAGGACCCAACTGTGGAGCACTGCTCAGAACATACCCTTCACTATGGCCACTATGGCACTATGGCTCACTATGGCTCACTGTACAGTGCTCCTGTAGTCTGCTGTAGACCTTCACAGCTGATGTACAGTTTGCAGATGTGCCCTATTTACTAATGCCACAACAAGTGTCGACCTCAAGGACCGCACCCTCGCCCTCCAGAATAACCATAAAGACACTCTTGCCACCTGGGCCTCCACCTATCCCATTGAACGCCGCCCCGGAGGAGGTTGGTGGCATGCCAACCGCCTAGTTGTTGTGGCAGACAACGACCTTAGGAGGGGAGTGATCTCTCTATACCATGACTTGCCAACTGCCAGGCACCCCGGAATTTTAAAAACTTGCCTACTCATCGCCAAAGACTATTGGTGGCCCAACATGAAGCAAACAGTCCTCGCCTATGTCAAAGGCTGTGCCACCTGCCAAGCCACCAAAGCGAACACCACCAAGCCCGCGCCACCTTTCATGCCTATCACAACCAACCCCAATGCCCTGCCATTTGAAACCATCACCCTCGACTTAATCATTAAACTGCCCCCATCAGAAGGATACGACTCCATCCTCACAGTAACAGACCATGACTGCTCAAAGGCAGCTATATTCATTCCCTGCAATGAAGCGATGACTGCACCAGAACTCGTCACACTATATGCCAAACACATGTTTCCCCACTATGGCATTCCCTGAAAAATCATTAGCGACAGAGGAATGCACTTCGCCTCACACTTCCCACGAGAGCTGTGCAAAACACTGGGGATTGAGCAAAATATTAGCACCACATACCATCCCCAAATGGATGGGCAATCCAAACGAACTAACCAGTGTGTTACGCTCAGCCTTGGGCGTTCTAAGCGACTTGCTTATCGTTGACTTGGTTCAGCCCAAGTCCTGCTTCAGGGTAGTGCGACGTGCACTGTGGACGTTTGAACAATGGTTCTCCTCTTGATTGCTATGGCTCAAGACGTAAGCCAACTGTCGTGCACAAGTGTCAAAGGTGCACTGATAGCGCAGTGACCTCTAAGTGACTTCAGTGCAAAGGTGTTCCAAGCCAAAAGAGTTCCCTTATGACAAAGGGGGAGAAAGAGGGGTAGAGAGGAGGGGAGAGTGTACTGGTGGCCTTGGAAGGTCTGGTCTGGTTCGGAGTATCCTAGGGGTGCTTCCCACTGCAAGGGATTCCTAGGTTCAAGTAGGCTGAATTGTTAAGGTGGTCGAGTCTGTAGTCTACTGCACAAAGGAGTGTGCTACTTATAGTTTCGTGAAGGCCCCTATCTAGAGGGCCGCATAATCGTCAGGGCATAGGGCCCATGCATCTAGTAGGTTCCAGACTCTGCGTCATAAGGACGCGCAAGTGTATCAGTAAGAAATCAAGGGCGCGCATGAGGTATGAGATCAAGGGTCATAGTGATCGACCCAATAGCCAAAGTACTCAATGTCCGGTGAACGCGCGGCCTGCCAACACGCTGCAACACGTCTGCACTACACCCTGGACCCAGGGGAACACGCCTTTAGCGTTCTGTGATGTGCCGATGTGATATGCGTGATGCATGTACATGCGTGTGCCATGCGAGTGCCGCAACCATGCGAGCGTACATGAGGCTAGCAGCCTCCTTCCTAATTAGTCCGTATAGTATCAGTTCAGTGTCCATAGTGTCAAATGGGTGCGTAGCGGTTCAGGGCACTCCCTAGGAGTCCCAATTCCATCCTTGTCTTGTCAGTAGGCCAGCTGTGAGCTCCAGGAGCTCCCGCACAGACTGGGTCGTGCGCAAGTCAGTGCGCGAGGTGGTCGTGGTTGTAACACAGTGGCTTGAGCAATACCTCCGTATCTATGTTAATCACCAACAGAACAACTGGTCCACCCTCCTGCCCATAGCCCAATATGTTCACAATGCCTGGCCCAGTAGCACTACCAAGCAAGCGCCCTTCCAACTCCTCATGGGACACATCCCACGTGCCCATCAGCCACAGAGGTCCGAGAAGATGCCATCGCTCCAAGAATGCCTAGACCTTGTCCATCAAGGACGAATATCAGCGCAGACTGCCATTACCAATGCCCAGACCCTTGTTAGTGCCAGAAGGGGGCGCAATTTAAGCCATTCGCAAAGGACAGAAGGTCTGGCTTGATGGAAGGAACATCCACATCACCCAGCCAAGCGCAAAACTCGCTCAAAGGCACTATGGCCCCTTCCAGATTACTGACATCATTTCCCCAGTAGTATATTGAATCACAATTCCCCTCAGTGGAAATTACATCGTGTCCATGACGTGTTCCATGCCAGCCTCCTCACCCCATACATAGAAACTAAAGAGCATGGCCCCAACTTCACAGAACTGCCTCCTGACGTCATCGATGGAGAAGCAGAGTACGAAGTCGAGGCCATTCTAGAATACCGCACATTTGGAAGAACAAAGCAACCACAGTACCGAGTTAGATGGAAAGGGTACTCCGCAGCAGAAGACACGTGGGAACCTCGGAGGAACCTGAAAAATTCACTGAACCTAGTCCACCAATTCCACCGAGACAACCCTGCAGCGATAAGGAAAGCCTATATAAGACATGCCCTGACTGCTCTCAAGTCTTCATCCCCCTCTCTCATCTCCAGCACGCCTAGCACACCCCCACCTGCTTACTCGTCCCTTATGTCCTCTGATGGCTCACAGAAAGACCAACTCATCAGCAAAGGGAAAGGAAGGGAAGCCCCCATTGCCTCGGACTCGCCCACGACCCTCACCTCAAAGAATGACGACGCGCAGCGCCCCGTACAGATCCATGTCGCCACCAGGGTATTCACTGTGCGAGGCAATGACAGCAGCAGCGACAACGACAGCAGTGAAGCCAGCAGCAACACTGAGTGGACCACCAACGATCGAAGAACAGGTGGACCAGTTCCTGGACGAGCTTCTCCACTCCCTGACCTCCACAGCTGTGCAAAGTTTGACCACCCCCTCTCCGCCAACAATTTCTGTGGAGTCTGCAATGCCCCGTTAAGATGGACGACGGCCACGCCACCTGGAGCGCCTCCCCCATCTCGAGCCAGCGCACAGGACCGCCAACTCTGGTACCCCCACTTCGTCGACCAGGGTCAATGCCCCCGCTATTCCCACATCCACTGGACGAGGTACGGACGATGACCTTGCCAGCGCCTTCCAGCTTCTGCAGCCACCAAGCATCGCTGCCACCAGAATGCCCACCGTGCTTCCGACGTGGCTCCCAGCCCCTCCTATCCTCCATAGCTACGCAGACGTCACCACCGCCCACACCAATCAAGGAAGAGAGCCCCATGCCCCAACTCCACGCACCCACAGTGCCCAAGGGAATCCAGGCCACGGTCAGCAGGACAACATGATCGGCTACAATGGTTATTTCCTGCAATGGAATCGACTTATCAACCATCCAAGTGAATGGAACGTTGTCCTTGTCCCCAATCACAACAATCGCCTCATCCCCGCCACCTACTACGCCCACCTGCCCCACCTCGACGAGCCTCTCATCTTGGGACGTCTGACGCCGACATCCCCTATCTTCACTGAGCCCCTCCATGCTAAACTGCATCCCGACGCTCACCTCCCAGCCGTAGATGACTGGGACCTCTTCGTCCTGGAGGGCAGCCACCAGTACCATCACCATGTCAACAGGCTCATCAACAGGCTTGCCGACCCCAGAGTCACCGCTGAGGTTCACAGGTACCGAACCATGGTAAGAAAACTCCACTTCCAGATCGAGCAGGAGTATTACCACCTGCTGTCCACCCCCAAGCGCCGTGTCGAGTATACCGCCCTACAGTTACAATGGGACGCTGACCTAGTCCGCTGCCGCCACAAGCTCAGAGACAAGCTGCATGGTATCGAGGTGCGCCTGTACGAGGCCGTGCTTATGTCACGTATCGGGCCAAAGTTGGACCAGATTCTGGAGTGCCCAGCCCTTCCCTCTATGTCTTATCACCTGCAGGGCCGCCCCGCTACTCACCAGACTGACGTCGTTGCCACCCTCCCAGTTCATGTGCCGCCCCACATCCACTTCATGAACGCTCGCCCCCTCCCTGTTCGTGATCGCACTGCCATTTATGCCCTCTGCCGCAAGCACGCCTGTCCTCCTGAGTCATCCCCCGATGCCAACAACGCCGGGCGTGCCCTGTCTGGTGAGCCAGCCACTTTGGACTAACAGCGTGGCAGCTGTCCCTTAGGGGAGGGCGTACTGTTATGATCTCACCTACGGACCGAACGGACCGCTCCTTTTCTTTTTACGATACCATGCTTACGCTTCCCCTCATGTTCTGGACCCTGACGTGATAGCTATGACTCGCCGCGCTCCACTATGACATGGAGTGCGTACTATACTTAGCTCTGACTCGACCGTGACTCACCCCACTCCACAGTGGCCTGTGGAGCTGGTACTATACTTAGCGGACTACTCCACTACCCTTGTTATGACTCAGTAGTAGTAGCACATGACTCCCTTGTACCAGGCCTATATAAGGGCCTTAGTTTGCGTAGAGTCAAGCCCTAAGCTTGACTTCATTTCTCAATTCGATTGTCTCGTTTTCTTCACTTGAACTTGCCACTTCAAGTCACCTTTCGCGTTCATCGCTCAGCAAGGCACTGCTTCACTCTCATGCCTCTCTAAGTCGGCTGCAACGACTTAGCTTTGGGCCTTCACACTAGTCATGTGCTCGCCCTACTCCGAAGATCTTAGCTTCACTCTCACGTCAACATGACCACCAGAAGTGTCACGCTCAGGACCACGTGCTCGTTGCCTCGCATGTGCTCACTCTTGCCTACGCCCAAGTTGCACAAGTCGTGCTCATGGCCCGTCGAGCCGTAACAGGGAGGCTGAGATGCGGGAGAGGGAGCACTCCAGATGGCAAAACTTTCAGCAGGACAAAAAAGTAGATCTTTGCTGA
The DNA here is from genome assembly GCA_022496195.1 of Lactifluus subvellereus. NCBI lineage: Eukaryota > Fungi > Basidiomycota > Agaricomycetes > Russulales > Russulaceae > Lactifluus > Lactifluus subvellereus. The sequence goes on along the minus strand of WTXC01000381.1, from coordinate 5,336 downwards.
TCTTTTCCCACAGCCTGTTTCTGACAATCTATACGTCGACTGCCTGAGAATCTGTTTAATCATGTTGACAGTAAATAGCAGGTCCAACTTTTTGTTGGGCTTGTGATTGAGCAGGACCTTCAAGGCTGGGTCTGTCACAAGCACAAGCATGGCAAAGGTATCCATGATAAGGTTGATCCAAAGCAGCTGCACTGCACTTAGCGCCGATTCCTCTTTGATGATGCGACTGCCATATGGATGTAACAACAACAGCAGTAACGTTTGTCAAAATTTGGAACTGAAGGAACTTGCACACAGAATTGTTCACACACCGCCCCCACATAATGGCCTTCACTAGTGAGAAGAAGTTATCGTCCATCAAGATAATGTTGGAAGCCTCCTTGGCCACTTCAGTCCCTGTGATACCCATGCATCAGGTAAACCAAAAAGTGCTTAATGAATCTTAATTGGCCTTAAAATTTTCTAAGACAAATTTAAGACCATTTTTCCCTAAGACCAATTAAGCAAGGTCACCTCTTAATTAAGACATCATTCTCTTAATTTACCACTTAGCAGCCTTGTGATGCCTTAAATTTTCATGGCTGTGTGAACTTAAAACTTTTTAAGTAGTGGCTAAGACAATTTTAAGCCTGCTTTAATTAACATTTACACACATTTAAGAGGCTCAAAATTCATATTATATTGTTTACTACTCTATTTTACAGGTAGAATGTATAATAATTAATAATTAATTAACCTAATAAAGATATGGCAGTCATCAGTACAGCAGCAACCACAGTGACGGTGCTGGCACAGCGGCGGCACTGGCGTGACAGCAGCCGTGCCGTCACGGTCGTCGTCGCCGCCGTCATTGTCGCAGTGGTCGTTGTCATCCGTCGCGGTAGTCATGGTCGGGGTGCGGTGGTCGTGGTTGCGGTCGCGGTCGCGGGCGCGGTCGTGGTCGTGGTCGTGGTGTCGCGGTCGTGGTCGCAGTGTCGCGGTGGTCGTCACGATGTCGCCGTCATCGTCGTTGGTCGTGCCAGCGTCGCCGTTGGTGCTGCTGCCGTCGTCATTAGTTCCTGTAGATTAAGAGACTCAAGACATAAAAAACTTGACAGAAAAAAAGAGGACATACCTGTGAGCTCGGGATGCAATGCTTCCCGTGCTCATGTTGCCCCTGTCTTTGGGAGCCCTCTTGGCCGTTGGTGGTAGCGGCGGTTTGAAGACCGCGGTAACTGTGAACGAGGGTGTTTCGGCATCCCTGACGCGTTAGCACTACATAGCAAAAAATAGAAATAAAGGCTCACCTGCTGGCTCAGGAGGCGAACGCGCGTGGTGACGTGGCCGGTACGAGATGGTGGCGGTACGCGGTCGTTACGATAAGGTGGCCGTGGCGACGGGGACGAGGCGGTGGCAACGGAGACGAGGCGGCGGCGGCATTGGCGATGTGAAAGGGATGGTAGTGACGAAGAGCTGATGGTGGAGGTGGAGGTGGTGACGTGGCTGGTATGAAGAGGTGGTGGTAGTGATATTTGTGCTCACCTTGCCGTCCCAAGAAAAGAAGGCAGCCACGATCGTGGCGAACGATGTGGATGCCGTGCATGCGGCGCGTAGGTGGCGATGTGGCGGGGCATACCCTGGGGCTTGTTCATACCCCGTGGGCACAACTATACCTGCAGAATAAAAATTATGAGCTAGGAAGGAAAAACCAAGGATGGCACGCTCAATTGAACATGCCGTCAAGTGGGTAGTGCGAACGAAAAAAAAAAGTTCAACATTGGCCGTCACATGACCTGTAAACATCCGTCCGTTTTTTTCTAAGTCAACGCCCATTTTCTATAGTGCATCATTTCTAGTTGTCCACGCGTTTATTCAGGCGGCTCTTTCCCTCAATCCACTGGCAGATGTGCGTGCCTTTTGACTGAAGACTTGGCCCACAGTTCCTCTTCCTCAGCGACTCAGGCCACAAGCGACGTTTCACGTGGAGGAACAAGCGACGCGGGACGCGGGACTTATTGTCTTCGTGTTTCCCCAGTGGCCAACCATTGGGGTGTTGGCAGAGGTGGAGTTCACCACCAGCTATGTACCTCAGTCAAATCATAATATGTGGTATAACTGACTAGACTGCAACCATGCCATAGCGCTATCGCCGTCACCCTGGCACCCTCACCGCCGTTGCGGTAGTGCCACCAAGCTCACTGTTGCGGTCGCCCAGCACCCTCCCCGCCGCCGCACCCGTCACCGTCACCGCAGCCATTGCGGTGTCAGCACTGTCATTGCGGTTGTGGCGGTGGCAGCACCTCCATCGCCGTTGTCATCTCTCCAGCACCATCATCGCCGCCGCCGCCGCTGCACTGTCGCTGTCGCTCAACACCATCCCCACCGCCGGCCGCGCCGGCACCGTCGTCGCTGCAGGGGCTATGGCAGCACCCTCACTGCAGCCGCAACCGCAACCGCCACCCCCACCACGCCAGCGCCTTCGCCGCGGCCACGGCGGCAGCACCCTCACCGCCATCGTCGTTGACGTCGCCCAGCACCATCCTGCAGCCACCGCGGCCACGGCAGCATCCTCACGGCAGCTGCTGCCGCACCGCGGCCACGGCAGCAGCAGCCTCGCCGCCATTGCCGTCGCGGTCGCCCAGCCAACCCCGCCGCGCCCCACCGTGCCCCGCCGCGCCCCGCCGCGCCCTGCTGCACCCCGCCGCGCCCCGCCATGCCCTGCTGCGCCCCGCCGCGCCCTGCTGCACCCCGCCGCGCCCTGCTGCACCCTGCCGTGCCCTGCTGCGCCCCGCCGCGCCCTGCTGCACCCCGCCCGCCCTGCTGCGCCCCGCCGCGCCCTGCTGCGCCCCGCCGCGCCCTGCTGCGCCCCGCCGCGCCCTGCTGCGCCCCGCCGCGCCCTGCTGCGCCCCGCCGCGCCCTGCTGCGCCCCGCCGCGCCCTGCGCGCCCCGCCGCGCCCTGCTGCGCCCCGCCGCGCCCTGCTGCGCCCCGCCGCGCCCTGCTGCGCCCCGCCGCGCCCTGCTGCGCCCCGCCGCGCCCTGCTGCGCCCCGCCGCGCCCTGCCGCGCCCCGCCGCGCCCTGCTGCGCCCCGCCGCGCCCTGCTGCGCCCCGCCGCGCCCTGCTGCGCCCCGCCGCGCCCTGCGCGCCCGCCGCGCCCGCCGCGCCCTGCCGCGCCCCGCCGCGCCCTGCCGCGCCCTGCCGCACCCCGCTGCGCCCTGCCGTGCCCCGCCGCGCCCTGCCGCGCCCCGCCGCGCCCTGCCGTGCCGCACCGCGCTGCGCCCTGTCACGCCGCGCCGTGCCGCACCATCCCTGCCACAGTGGCTGCAGCAGACCCCCACCTCTATGGCTGGGCCATCACCCTTCCTACTGTTGTGGCTGTGCTGGCACTGCTTTTTATTGTACTTTTATTGGTAACTTGTTATAATTCTACTGTATCTACTTGTTTTCCCATCTTCTGTAGATGAACTGTAGCATACTGCCCTAAAAATAGTAATAGTAAAAAGTGTGAATTGTGTGCACCCCTTAAAATTGTGTTTAACTTGACTTAGAGAACTTAAATTTGTTGGTGTGACTTAGGTGTTCTTAATCTTGCCTTAGGGCAATATTTCTAAGTCACAATTAAGTCAGCAACTTGCCTTAACAGACTTAGTTGCCTTAATGACAAAATTAAGACCATCCAGACAAATTAAGGGTTTTTGGGTCTTGCTGATGATAGTGAAGCCCACATGAGCAGTTTTGAGAGCAGGTCCATCGTTTGTACCTTCCCCTGTAATGCCAATAATGTCACCCAATTCCTTGAGGGTCCCAACAAGGATTTGCTTATCTTTGGGCAATGACCGTGCAAGGACCTGCAATCATGGCACGATAGCTTTCATGACATCCAGCGGGAGTAGGTGAAAGTGGGGACCCTCCATGATAATGCCCCCAGGGGTGTAGGTCCTGCATTGCAGAGCAATCGCCCGAGTGGTGAGCACATTGTCCCCAGTACACATCTTCACAACAATGCCAGCCTTGTTACAGTCAGCCACTGCCTCTTGAACGCCTTCATGTAGAGGGTCCTTGATGCCAGTAATACCAAGGTTCAAGTAGCATGAGGTCTGTCGCCAAATCATCATAATCAACCTGTTCGGGTGTGTCAGTCGTTGAGTTCTCTAACAAGGAAAGATCTCATCACCTTGTCATTGTCCGTAAGCTGTGCTCCACTGGGGGCCAATGAATGAAGTTGCGATAGCACAACACAATCATGCGCAGCATCTGAGAAGCGTAGAATGTGATCATCCACCAGATATTACCTTCTTCGAGCTCCCCGATGGGTGCTGTCTTGAATGCACTGCTACTTGTGACTCCGAGAACAATGTCTGGGACATTGTTCTCAGAGTCACGATACACAACCACATAGCATGTGCATTTTCTGTGTTAGTATTTCGCTCGCACCCTTGATGTATAGGTGGTGACCCCTATCTGGAAGCCATGCAATGCAACCCATTGACTTGCACTCGCTTGAAAATGGGGCCATTTGAATGACATTCGCAGCATCTCATGTGACCTTGTAATTCACCCAACTGAGTTCCTTCACAAACTTTAATAGAGCTGTTTCTGTCTTGCTTCCAATAAACACGGCCACCCCATTTTCGGGATCCACATCCTCGAATGCAGTCAAGTTGATGGCAATAGCAGCATTAAACACCTCTACTAGTTGGGGTGTGAGGGTCTTGTTCAAGTTAGACAAATCGATGGCAAAGTCCCTCACATTTGGGCCACTCCTTCCTGCTCTACCAGTCCTCTCATGGTCACAGTTCTGGTCAAGCCTTCAGACAAACTTGGCATGAATACCAACACAACATCTGCAAACTGTACATCAGCTGTGAAGGTCTACAGCAGACTACAGGAGCACTGTACAGTGAGCCATAGTGAGCCATTGTGCCATAGTGGCCATAGTGAAGGGTATGTTCTGAGCAGTGCTCCATAGTTGGGTCCTTACTGTGGAGTAGTGTTTGGAAGTCCGGTCCATAGGACCGGAAAAAAACCAGAACCAGACTGGACTGGACTGGTGGCAACTGGACTTTCGGTTGTGGTTGCACAGGATTTCAGAATGCCCCGGTTGCGGTCCATCCTCAAATTTGGATTCCAATAGACCGCCTAAAGACCGGCTGCAACTGGTCTTAGACCAGACTTTCAGTTGCAGCATGTCCTCACACAGTCACACTTGTCCGCACCAGCTTCTTCTTTGGCGACAACCAGCTCATTTCCACAAACTTTATGAAGCGGACGAGTTTGTCGAGAAGGGCGGTTGCTAGCTGGGACCACAATCGCCTCAAAGTATACCGCGGCCTTCGCCCTCTCTCCATCCACCTGTTCA
>WTXC01000380.1:0-15802 GCA_022496195.1 Lactifluus subvellereus | reverse complement strand
CTTCGAGTGGACACTGTATTTGTATCACGACAGAAATCTATGGCAATACCAGTTGTTTTACGATCTGCACACTCGATGGCCGAAGATAAGATCCTTATAGACTCCGGAGCTACCTCCAATTGCCTCAACTGGAAGACCGCTAGAAGACTACGCTTCCCCCTCCAAAAACTAGAAAAACCTAAGCCAATTAAAAACGTGGATGGAACCCCCAACAAAGCAGGAGAGATCACCCACTATGCCGACCTCCTGGTCCATCTACAGGACAAAGAAGAGCTTATGCGCTTCTACATCACAGACTTAGGAGAAGACAGGATGATTCTGGGTTTCCCCTGGTTCGCAGCATTCAATCCTACGGTAGATTGGACTGAAGGAACCATGCAAGGACTCCCAATCTATATATTATCCGAAAAGGCGGCTGCACAGATTCCCCTAGCTGCCACTAAGAAGGCTGGAAAGCGGACCGCTTACCACCTACAAAGAGGCAAACAGATCTTTGCCTGTGTCATTCCCCCTGAGTTTGTACGAAAGACTACCATTGCAACCGAAATCGCGGTCAGGGAAGCAGCCAAGAAAGAGAAGAAGACTTGGCAGCAACTAGTCCCTGAAGCGTACCACAAGCATCGGAAGATTTTCAGTGAAGAAGAAGCCCGACGCTTCCCCCCATCTCGACCCTGTGACCATGCCATAAACCTCACCAAGGACGCCCCAAAGACACTAGATTGTCGAACCTACCCACTAACACTAAAGGAACAGGATGCGGTAGATGACTATGTCGATGACCAGATCGACAAGGGCTATATATCCCCATCCCAGTCCCCCTATGCATGTCAAATCTTCTTCGTTGCTAAGAAGGATGGCTCCTTTCGCCCCGTACAGGATTTCCGCCGCCTAAACACCTACACCATCCTAGTGATTGGCAGGGGTTTTGATACCTGCACGGGTTGGGCCTGAGGGTAGGCACGGGTAAGGGTAAGGGTTTGATTTCTCAAACCCTTCCCAAACCCGTCACCCGTAGGGGGGTTGGCGGGTGTACAATATAATTTGGGGGCCAGCGGCTGAGGCCGCTGAGCCCTGATGCGGCAACACCCCAACATAGCATAGACCATGTAAAACTACCAATATATACGAAAAAAAACAGGGCAGCAGTTAGCCGCATTCCCAGACTCTAGTCACTCTACTCCAATGCCTCTGCAGCCCCCCAATGCCAGACCTGGTGAAAACCCTGCAGACATCATCAGCGGCACACGTAAACAGAAAGCCTCAGAGCGCTCAACACTTGCAAATGAATCCAAAAAGATGAAGGCGGCAACAAGAACTACTGGCAAGGAAGGTCCAGAAGCGGAGAAGGCTGCCATTATTGCATTGAAGTCTGCAAAGAAAAGATTTACAAAGCCAACCAAAAAAAATTCTCGTAAGTTTTTCTTGCAAATTAACAAACTCCTGACATACCTGTCGCTTCTAGTTACTTCCCGACCAGCTGACACACAGTGGTCAGCCTCCATGACCACTGCATCCAGATCATCAGCTCCCAGCTCACCGAGGTTCTCTGTTGAGAGTGAGGAAGCCCTAGACAAAGATCACCAGTCCTGCAATGTTAGCCCCTCAAATGCACCCCAACTTACCGAGTCTTCAGATGAAAATGATGGTGATGAGGTTATTGGTGGGAAGAGGGTGAAGGCATCATCTGTGATTAACGTCAATGATGACTCCGAGTCTTCAGAGGACATGCCAGTGGTTGAGGAGACTGATGAGGCCGAGCGTGGTATGACTCAAGGGTCTATTAGTAAATGACTTGCTGACATTAATGCAGATCGCCTCTCAAAAGACTGGAACGCACCAATATATGCGTTCTTCCACCCAGTCCCATCCATCGACTATGTTAGCAACCCACCTCGACGTGTTCATGTCTTCGAGTGCAATGCAAAACATTGCAAAGGAAAGGGCTTGAACCGGAGACACGTTCGAAGGTATCTTGATACTGCCGATGGGAGTTCAACAAGTAATCTTCGCCGCCATGCAAAGATATGCTGGGGCGAGGAGGCAGTAGCGGGGGGGGATGCAGCAAAATCACAGGGCACTACTTGTGAGATTGTTGAGAAATCCTTGAGGATGCCAGATGGGTCCATCACTGCTATGTTTGAGCGTGTTAAGGGTAAGAGCAAGGTAACATTTTCACATAGACAACATACCAAGGCTGAAGCACGGTACGCTCTCATTCGTCTCCCTATCCACATGCTTATAAAGTTGTTAGTGCGGAGATCGTTCGATGGGTAGCCGAAAGTATGCGTCCGTTCATGATAGTTAAGGATCGAGGCTTTGAGTGCTTGATGAAGACGGGAAGACCAGGATATTACATCCCTTCACCTGAAACAGTCTCTCGGGATACTAAGAAATTTTTGTATGCTGCCACAAAAGGATTGCAACAATGCTACAGGTATAATCAGTCACTTATCAACTGCAATATAATCTAATGCACGTACACACCAGAATTACAAGGGTAGGCTGAGCTTCGCAACGGACGCTTGGACTTCTCCAAACCACAAAGCATATGTCGCTGTAACGGTCCACTTTGAGCAGGATGGTGCTCCAATCTCCATGCTACTTGATCTGGTTCAGGTTGCAACGTCACACACAGGGATCACTCTCGCAGTGGTATTTGCTAAGATCCTTGAAGACTTCGGAATTGCACATAAGGTCAGTCAACAAACAAAGTCAATTTATCTGTTACTTATATGAAATCAGATCTTGAGCATCACTTGTGATAATGCCAGCAATAATGACGAGATGATACACCAGCTCGAAGGGCTCATCGATGAGTTCAAGGGACAGGAAAGTCAGACCCGCTGTTTTACACATATCCTCAATTTGATTGCAAAGAGTATTATTCGACAATTTGACGTACCGAAGGCTCAAGCAAATAGAGTAATCGATGAGGCAACCATGGCGTTGATGGAGCTTGCAGGAGACATTGATATCGAGGAACAGGAGATGGCTGAGAGTGGGCCCAGTGGGGATGACGACGATGAAGAAGAGATCCAAGAGAATATGGAGGATTGGGTGGATGAGAGGGATACCATGACTATGGAGCAGCTTGCTGCACTCGACAAGAGCGTGCAACCGGTGCGGCTGATGCTTGTCAAGGTGCATGAAAAAATAACTCCATTTGAAAATAGCTTTGTTGATGCATCGCGTTGCACACTTCTCAGCTACGCAAAATTGCATTTGCCATGAAGAACTCGTCTACTATTATCCTTCCCGATGGTATGAGGTCCTTGAAGAACTGGGACTCCATGCTCGCATGATGCCACGGGATGTGTCGACACGATGGAACTCAACATTTGACATGCTGAAGTTTGCTATTGAGTACCGCGTGGCCATTGACACCATCACAGCGGAACGTAATATGAAGCTCTGTGATTACGAGCTTGGAAAGGAGGAGTGGAGGATTGCTGAAGAGCTCTGTGAAATACTTAAGGTGCGTTACTTGACCTTTCGTTCTAATTACATGTTACCATTCGGAACAGATTTTCAAGGACGCAACACTTTTTTTCTCTCGGGAGCACTCAGCTGATCACCCCACCACAAATGTTGCCATGGTTATCCCTGCCATGGACACCATTGATGAAGTTTTGGCTACGAACGCCCTCTCCTCAAAGTATTCTGTTGCTGTTCATGCGGCTTTGAGTGTTGGTAAGAAAACCTTGAACCGTTACTATGCAAAGACAGATTTCTCCAATACCTATCGGATTGCAATGGGTATGTTCATTTATCTTCGCGTTTCATACTTGCTCAATGTTCTATCCTTTCAGTCCTTCATCCCCATCACAAGCTCAATTATTTTACGAACGCAAAGTGGGAGGACGACTGGATCGAGGATGCCAGGCAGCTTGTGCGAGACGAGTTTGACCTCTCATATAAACCCTCTGCTTCTCGGGGGTCAGCGTTGGGTAACAGGGTGTGTATTGTTGATTTGTATATTTTTCTTCAATCTCATCTTATTCTTCTTTGTATGCATAATAGGCCGCTGCACGCCCGTCGACCAGCAATAATATTTTTGATAACATGGCTGCCCTCGCTGCACCTGAGTCCACAGACCTTTGTGACGAACTTGATCGCTACCTCGGTTCTGACCCCGAGCATGTTGTTGATGCTGTCCGTTGGTGGTGTGATCGTCGCGCAGATTATCCTCACCTGTCAAGGATGGCAATCGATTATCTTGTCATCCCTCGTAAGTGATTGTATTCATATCTTTATTTCTTATGCCACATTCAAGTTCAATATCATTACTAGCTACCTCTGTCGGTGTTGAACGAACCTTTAGCATGGGCCGTCTTCTTCTCTCTCACATCCGTAACCGTCTCTCAGTTCAGTCGACACGTGCCCTTATGTGCGTTGGAGTATGGAGCTTGTGGGGGTATGTCCGAGATAATGACATCAAAGAGGTTACAGCACTGGAGGTGCTTATTGGGGAGGAAAGGATGGAAGAGTTGGCTGCCGATTGGGATAATATCGATGTCTAGTATATGAGGATCTGCACCACATTATACCGTACTGTCATGCCAGTGTCAGCGAGCGCGTTGTGAGGCACTGCGCCACCCGTGCCCTGTTACTCTCACGTCCGCCTCGCTTCCACCACGCCTCTTCCAGCCCGCTCAATAAGGACACAGCCTGCTACCCTTATCCTCATAGAACACTCCGCCCCAATGGCAGACCGCTGGCCTGAACTCAGAGGTCACTACCCGAGACTTCTAGGCCTGGTACGCAAAGTCAATCCGGTCGTTCCAATAGTATGTTACTAAACTCCTGTCTATCTGTTAACTTGCTCTATCAATCAATCCTTCCGTCCGCTGCGGCTAGTGTTCTGGGGCACCAGCTGTCCTGTTTCTCCATCAGAGGCCATCGCTCAACCCCGCCGTCCACTTTTTCGCCTAGCTCGACCTCTTCCCCGTTGTCATCCGTTGTGGCTACTGCAGCGTGGCACGAGCAACCTTCTGTCTTCTGTCATCGCACAGCACTTTCCACTGAGTTCTTGGTGAGGTGGAGACGAAGTTCAATCAATCGATCGTCAATCCTGGGGGAGTGGCACCCTTGTTGCACACTCCATCGACGAACCTGCTATGCAGATGACCCTGAACACATTCCACTACGCCGGTGTTTCAAGAACGTGACTCTCGGTGTCCCGCGATTAAAGGAGATCATAATGCTGCAACAAATATCAAGACACCATCACTTACAGTATTTCTACAACCTCTACCCCCGTCCTCGACCAGCACTGGTTGCTGACCGGCATCGGCACCTGGCTACCAACGTCGACAGTCCTCCATTCGCCGCGCTCCCCGTCGCCCCTCCTCTCCACCCCCATCCTTGACCAGCACTGGCTACCAACGCCCACGATCCTCCACCCGCCGCGCTCCCCGTCACCCGTCACCCGTCACCCCTCTCCACCCCCGTCCTCGACCAGCACCGGCACCGGCATGCAGCTACCAATGCCCACGGTCCTCCGTCCGCCGCGCTCCCCGTCACCCCTCCTCCCCGCCCTCAACCAGCACCGGCTACCAACGCCCATGGTCCTCCGCCCGCCGTGCTCCCCATCACCCATCACCCGTCACCCCTCTCCACCCCCTCAACCAGCACCAGCACCAGCACCGGCACCTGGCTACCAATGCCCACGCTCCGTCTGCCGCGCTCCCCGTCACCCCGGGCGTCTCTCCTCTCCACCCCCGTCCCCGACCAGCACCGGCACCGGCACGCAACTACCAATGCCCACGGTCCTCTGCCCGCCGCGCTCCCCGTCACCCGTCACCCGTCTCCACCCCCTCGACCAGCACCGGCACCGGCACGCGGCTACCAACGCCCACGGTCCTCCATCTGCCATGCTCCCCGTCACCCCGGGCGTCTCTCCTCTCCACCCCCGTCCCCGACCAGCACCGGCACTGGCACGCAACGACCAACGCCCACGGTCCTCTGCCCACCACGCTCCCCGTCACCCAACACCCCTCTCCCCCCGTCCTCGTCCAGCGCTGGAACCGGCACGCGGCCACCAACGCCCACGGCCTCCACCCGCCGCGTTCCTCGTCCAGCACCGACACGCGGCCACCAATGCCCACGGCCTCCACCCACCGCACTCATCGTCCAGCACCACCAGCATGTGGCTACCAGCACCCACCGCCTCCACCCACCGCACTCCCCGTCATCCCGGGCGCCCCTCGTGCCACTCACGAGCTGGGCGCAGCACGTTGATACCAACACCCACGGCCTCCACCCGCCGTGTTCATCATCCCGGGTGCCCCTCGTGCCGCTCACGAGCCGGACGCGCAGCACGTTGATACCAACACCACCCGCTGCACTCGTCATCCCGCGGCGCCCCTCGTGCCGCGCACGAGCCAGGCATGCAGTCAACCTCGACTCAACGAAGCGACCTCGCGCAGGTGTCACTCGGGTCTGAAATGTCGCGCGCATCGGGAGGCACTGCGACAGCATGCTGGTCCCAGCTGTCAGAGAATCTATGTACTTGTACCATTAGCATTATTACATATACTATTCAAATATATCTAAGTCTTTGAGTCTTAGTGCATGGGTACAGGGGGGTAACAGGGGTATCATACCCCTGTAACCCTTACCAAACCCTTATCCTTCTAGACGGGAACCCTTACCCCTCACTGCGGATAAGGGTTTTGGCGGGTACGGATAAGGGTACAGAAAAAAAACCCCGGGGTTACCCGGGCCATACACTACCCACGCTTCACCTCCTCCTTCACTCGAGAATTGTGCAAACAGTTCGACATCAAGCAAAACATAAGCTCAGCCTACCACCCTCAAACCGATGGACAGTCAGAGCACACCAACCAATGCTTAGAACAGTACCTTCGCTTCTGGTGCACATCCAGACAGAACGACTGGGCTGACTGGTTACCCTATGCCCAGTTCGCCCTTAACTCCTGGCCCAATGCGACCACAAGGAAGTCCCCCTTCGAACTTCTGATGGGCCACCTACCCCATGCCCAATGGACCCCAAAACCTACCCCTAATCCAGCAGTGGAGCAAAGGATCACGCTCCTAAGCCAAATGAGGCAGGAGGCGCAAACAAATGTGCTCAAAGCCCAAAGCCTCATGGCACGAGTCCCCCCTAAATTCACGCCTTATCAGACAGGTGACCTGGTGTGGCTGGAAGGTACAAACATTAGGACAACACACCCCGCAGCCAAATTAGCCCCTAAACGTCATGGACCCTTCACTATCAAAGAGGTCCTTTCCGACATCACTTATCGCCTCAACCTCCCCCATCCTGGAAGATATGGAACGCGTTCCATGTCTCCCTCCTTACCCCATATAGAGAGATGGCCTCTCACAGCCCCAACTTTGAACGACCACCTCCTGACCTTATCGAAGGTGAAGAACAATACGAGGTAGAACGCATCTTAGATTCGAAGCGGTTTGGCAGGGGACGTGCCCTCAAGTACCTTGTCAAGTGGAAGGGCTACCCCGATGCAGACAATCAGTGGGTTGCCAAACGCGACCTGCACGCCCCTGACCTCCTCTCGTCCTACCACCAACAACACCCTGAAGCTCCAGCACCTCTCCACGTATAAATAGACCCCTCCTCGTCAAAGAATGACAATGGCTAAGAACCGATCCTCTATACACCCTTACCTTCCGATTCCCCACTCCCTTTGACGCAAAGCACTCCTCAGACCTGCCCACATGACTTCTAGACCTCGCTCCCCTACTATTACTATCCATAGTACCCCTACCATCAGCATTTCTAGCACCCCAGAACCCACAAATGAGATTCCTCCCCTCGCTCTTCCTCCTCCTTCTCGTCCTCTCACTCCTGCAACTGTACCTACTGAAGATCGGATACTATATATTCCCAAACCTCCGTTCACGATAATTACAAACCCCAAGTTCCACCAGGAGGTCTCGACCTCCATTACTCACTATATAGTTCGCCATTTGGACTGCCAACAAGGCTACGCGTTCACTAGGAGTTACTTTCAGCTACCGATGGAAATACCTACAGTCCCTTCGAGCATATTTACTAACTATTCACAGGAACGATCCGCCTGGTGGTACGTCGCCAGGCGAGCTGCAGCTCGAGCTGCAGAAAGGCTGGCTGGCTATGTCAGCCAAGGCCTCAGGACTGCCCTAGAGAGCGTCCCCTCTGTCACCACCAAGATCCTTAGCTTCGCCCAGATGGAGGAGAAGATGTACTATGGCCCTATTACACAAGAAGGGCCTTACTATGAATGTTTCCAATGCTTCGTCTCCCTCCCTGACCTCCCCTCCATCATTGGGCAACCAGAAAGACTCCTATGCCTGATGCCTGACTCCCCTATCCTCGACACCTCCTCAGTATCTGCCATTTCCCCCGTCCCCTCCATCACTTCCACCCAGAAGTCCACACCCTCGTCCTCTCCACCACCACTTGAATCCCCCGTTGAATCAGAAGAACCCCGCTCCCAGGCTTCTGGGAGAACAGCCCTGACACCGCAGACTACGTCTACTATGAGATCCCCACTGAAGAAGACCCCTCCCTACTCCAACCAGCACGATACCTCTCTTATGAGGGAGGCACTGACCCGAAGGTTGTGGGCACTATGGGCCCCAACCTTCCAGTCTACGCTGAGCCCCTCCGCCTCCCTTTCTCTCCCTTTAATCTTTTTAGCCTTCCCCTTACCCAGGAGCAACGCGAATCGCTCCTATTCACTTCCCCCAGGGAATCTAGTGTCGATGAGGCCCTTAGGGACCTTGGAGACCTTCCCATGCGTGCAGAGATCGAACGATACAGGTGGGCCACCGTTGCGATGGGTTCCAACAGTCTCCTAGTCAAGAAGTACCAGGACCGCCTCACCAGCGCAGTACAGAGGCGGGACAGCTGTATCGTCCGCCTAGAACAACATAGAGCTTGGGAGAAGCTCGAACCACACCTACCCCTGCAGTTCCCCCTCGCCTCCACTATAGATCAACTACCTTTGGTCTCAGTACCTCGGGTACTTCCACCCACCATGAACTACCATCCCTCCACGATGAACCTGTTCCCATGCCTCCAGCAATCAGTCCTCTGCCTCTACCCCATCCACTGTCCGTCCCTCTAGTGCACGTGTCGATGGAAGAAAGCGAAAGGCCTATAACGGGCCTCGCTCTGGGGACACAAGCCGAAGGGCAAGAAACCACCAAAGCGACCTCCTACTCCTCCCCCTCTTGCCTGTACCATGTGCGGTATGCCCGGACATGTGCGCCTCGAATGCCCGAGGAATGAAGAAGCCAGAGCACGCTGTGACACCTGTGGCAAGATCGGCCACTTCACCAAAGATTGTTATAAGAACAAGTACTGTTCTTACTGCCGCACCTGGGGACATACCGGTCCTGCCTGCACCCATCCCCATCGCAACTGTTCAGTCCATCGTGATTGCCCAGTACCTCGAAACCACCGCCTCTATGGCTGCACTGTCGACCGCAGCTGCCCTGGTTGGGACGATCATGATTGCACTGTCGACCCTCACTACTCTTACGAAGCCAGAGAGAATGGCTACAACTCTAGTTAGGAAGTCTGGGGACTTCCTCCTTAAGAAAGGGGTGATGTTACGATCTGGACTGCTCTGGACTGAATACCCCTACCTTTTCCTTCCCTATATGCTTTCCCCCTTGACCCACTGCCTCATGCGAACCATGAGGCCGCCTATTGCTTACTGATGATGGGCCCTAGGCCTTGTACGATGACGCACTTACCCTCAACCCTGTATGATGACGTGTTTACCCTGTGCCCTTGTACATGACATCATAGCTACGATGATGCACTACCCTTGACCCTACTTAGTACTTATAGTGCTCCGCCTCGTCTGTATGTACTCAGACTCGACTTCTTGAGCAATCAAGCTAGTTCCCCTGTTCTGCAAGCTGAGGTTATCTTGAGATTGCCTTAGCCTGCACTTCCCCTCAAGGCGCAGAGGCAGGAGCTTTGCCAAGCTTGTGCCCTACCCCTTGAAGTGTCGATCCGCCTTTCCTCTCATTGCGTTGTGTAGGGACGATCCATCAATCCTTCCTAACATCGGACTGAAAGGACTGTCCACTCCTCTTGTGAATCACACTCCGCCTGTGCGTTCCAGGCCCTCCAGAGTCCATTGAAGCCTAGACTTGGGCTAGACCAAGTCAACGAACCAGACCATCGCACAAGTCGTGCAGAAGGCCAACGCTTGAGCCTAACATATCCAGAGTATCCTCTACACCCACAGGCGCTGCAGCGTTCTCCTCCGCTCGGCCCGAGTCCTGCACCTGCGTTTCTGCCAGCGCGCAGTGGGCACGCACCTTCTCCAATGTATCTCCCTGCTCTACCTTAACCTCAACGTGACCCACACCCCCATTCTCACCTCCATCAACATGGGTACACACCGCCCACCTCCGCATATCAAGCCTCCACATGCTCAGCATGTGCTCTCTACCCATCATCTCCCTTTTCGAGTTCTCCACCGCCATCTGTGCTGCATGAACCCAATGTACACAGGCTTATCAACCCACCATTACTCGCCATGCCAGTCTACCGTTTTAGCTGGGCCTCCCTTACCAGGCCCGTGCCTATTCCGGGACCTCCTGCAGCATCAGCGGTGGCACCTGCAACAGTGGCAGCAGCTACAGCGATGGCAGCGACGGCGGCAACAGCGGCGGGAAACCCGACGGCAGCAGCAGTGGCAGGCAACGCGGCGGCAGCAGCGGCGCGCTCGTGTACCATCGTCAAACACCCCGTCACCTCTCAAACGTCAGAGAAGACGGATCAGGCTGCACAGGCACTGCATGAGAGCATTTCTAACCTACTCGGAAAGCGTAATGCTGGCCCCATGTTGATCGAGGAGGCAGAGGCGCCACCACGGTGGAAACGTGCACACCCATGATCCAAGGTGAGACAACAGACTCCATCCTTTGCTATGCCCTCTTATTTCTCACTCACCATAGCGTGCCCTCGTTGTTCAGATCACTCTTTTTTTTACAGCCCCATCCCTTTTTGCAGGCAGGCACAGCAGGGGCGAGCACTGGCGTGGATGTTTCCGGCATCCACCTCCCAACGGCAGATATCTACACCACATCGTACACTACTACACGTTCGGGGACAAACCCGACAATGGGACGTTGCGGTGGCGGCAGTGGCAGTGGGCAACGCGAGGGCGGCAGCATCAGCAGCAGCGGGCAACACGGGGGAGGCGGCGGTGGAGGGCAATGCGGTGGCAGCGGCGGCAGCAGGCAACACGAGGGCGGCGGCATCAGCAGCGGCGGGCAACACGGGGGAGGCGGCGGCGGAGGGCAATGTGGTGGCAGCAGCGGTGGCGGGCAACGCGAGGGCGGCGGCATCAGCAGCGGCGGGCAACGCGGGGGAGGCGGCGGCGGAGGGCAATGCGGTGGCAGCAGCGGCGGCGGGCAACGCGGGGGAGGCGGCGGCAGAGGGCAATGCGGTGGCAGCAGGGGCAGCTACAGCAGTAGCGGTAGCGCACAACGGGGGTGGCGGCGATGGCAGCAACAGGAACAGATCTCGTAGCTACAACTCGTTAGACTTTGTGAATACATTATAATTTAATAAATGTTGTTATTGTTATTATAAAAACTCATTCAATACTGTGTGAAAAACTGATTTGACATGTGGTTTTAGGTTTGGGTATCGTGTGACAAATTTACCCACAGTGTCACACATGCTGATCCTTAACTGTTCAACTTGTCAACTTTCCAGCTTGTGCTGGTGAGCTTGTGGAACTTGTGGTGCTTTCCTGCTGGTGCACCAGGAAAAAGTTTAGAAATCCCTGGCAGCAACCTGTGTTCTCACTGATGTACGGGGTGAGGAGACTGGCATGGAACACGTCATGGACACGACGTAATTTCCACTGAGGGGGAATTGCGACTCGATATACTACTGGGGAAATGATGTCAGTGATCTGGAAGGGGCCATAGTGCCTTTGCGCGAGTTTTGCGCTTGGCTGGGTGATGTGGATGTTCCTTCCATCGAGCCAGACCTTCTGTCCTTTTGCGAATGGCTTAAATCGCGCTCCCTTTCTGGCGCTGACAAGGGTCTGGGCATTGGTAATGGCGGTCTGCGCTGATATCCGTCCTTGATGGACAAGGTCTAGGCATTCTTGGAGCAATGGCATTTTCTCAGACCTCTGTGGCTGATGGGTGCGTGGGATGTGTCCCATGAGGAGTTGAAAGGGCGCTTGCTTGGTGGTGCTGCTGGGCCAGGCATTGTGAACATATTGGGCGATGGGCAGGAGGGCGGACCAATTGTTCTGTTGGTGGTTGACGTAGATACAGAGGTACTGTTTGAGCCACTGGTTGGTTCATTCAGACTGTCCGTCTGTCTGGGGGTGGTATGCTGTGCTGATGTTCTGCTTGATCCCCAACATCTTACACAGTTCTCGTGGGAAATGTGAGGCGAAATGCATTCCTCTGTCACTGATGATCTTTCGGGGGATGCCGTAGTGGGGAAACACGTGCTTGGCATATAGCGTGACGAGTTCTGGCGTGGTCATGGCTTCGTTGCAGGGGATGAATATAGCGGCCTTTGAGCAATCGTGGTCGGTGATCGTGAGGATGGAGTCGAATCCCTCTGATGGGGGCAGCTTAACAATTAGATCAAGGGCAATGGTCTCGAATGGCAAGGCGTTTGGGGTGGTTGTTATGGGCATAAGAGGTGGTGCCGGCTTGGTGGTGTTTACTTTGGTGGCTTGGCAGGTGGCGCAGCCTTTGACATAGGCGAGGACAGTTTGCTTCATGTTGGGCCACCAGTAGTCTTTGGTGATGAGTAGGCAGGTTTTCAAAATTCCGGGGTGCCCAGCAGTTGGTGAATCATGGTATAGAGAGATCACTCCCCTCCTAAGGTCGTTGTCTGCCACGACAACTAGGCGGTTGGCATGCCACCAGCCTCCTCCGGGGTGGCGTTCAATGGGGTAGGTGGAGGCCCAAGTGGCAAGAGTGCTTTTGTGGTCCTTTTGGAGGGTGAGGGCGCGGTCTTTGAGGTCGGCGCTTGTCATGGCATTTGTGAATAGGGTGGGTGGTAGGGCCAGGACTTTGGCATTGTCCTGACCGGCATGATCAAAGTCTGGGTGGTGGGAGAGGGCGTCAGCTTTATTCGTGGCCCCTGGGCAGTGTACAAGGGTGAAATGATAGTCTCCCAGCATGAGAATGTATCGGGCGATGCGTCGGTTGATCTTTTGGGGCGAGCGGTAGTACTGGAGGTTTTTGTGGTCAGTGATGACCGTCACCTGGTGTTGGGCACCCATGAGCAGATGGCGCCAGTGTTCTAGCCCTCTGACAATGGCGAGGAACTCTCTGTCCCAGATGGGGTAGTTGCGTTCAGTGGCTGTGAACGTCTTTGAGTCGTATCCCACTGGTCGTCGGCGTCCTTGAGCATTGTACTGGTACAGGATGGCACCTGTGGCATTCTGGGAGGCATCTACTTCCAGCTCATAAGGTCGTGCTGGACTTGGCTGCCAAAGGACCGGGTCGCTTGGAACAATTTCGATGGGTTGGTTGACTGCTGCGGTGCACTCATCAGTCCAGATAAAGGGGACTCCTTTTCCCAGGAGTCTGGTCAGGGGGCGGGCGATGTCGGCGAATCCTGGTATGAAGGGGCGTTGGTAGCCTAGGACACCCAGCGTGGATCGTAGCTGCTTGACGCTGGTGAGCACCCGCGGCCATTCCTTGATGCCTTTCAGTTTGCTGGACTCGATACGCAGGGAGTCCCCGTCGATAACTAATCCCAGATATTCGACCTGTCATTGTTCGAATTGGCACTTCTGGGGCTTCAGGAAGAACAATGCTGCTTCTAGGATTTCTAGCAGCTCGTGGACCACTGTTACGATCTGGACTGCTCCGGACTGGGTACCTGTACTTTTTCATTCCCTATATGCCTTTCCCCTTGACCCACCGCCTCATGTGAACCATGAGGCTACCTATTGCTTACTGATGATGGGCCCTAGGCCTTTGTACGATGACGCACTTACCCTCTACCCTGTACGATGACGCGTTAACCCTCTACCCTTGTACATGACATCATAGCTACAATGACGCACTACCCTCAACCCTACCTAGTACTTATAGTGCTTCGCTTTGTCTGTATGTACCCAGACTCGACTTCTTGAGCAATCAAGCTAGTTCCCCCCATTCTGCAAGCTGAGGTTGTCTTGTGATCACCTTAGCCTGCACTTCCCCTCAAGGCGCAGAGGCAGGAGCTTTGCCAAGCTTGTGCCCTACCCCTTGAAGTGTCGATCCACCCTTTTCCCTCATTGCATTGTGTAGATACGATCCCTCAATCATATCTAACATCGCACTGAAGGAACTGTCCACTCTCCTTGTGAATCACACTTCGCCTGCAAGTTCCAGGCCCTCCCAGAGTCCACAGAAGCCTAGACTTGGGCTAGACTAAGTCAACAAACCAACCAGTCGCACAAGTCGTGCAGAAGGCCAATGCTTGAGCCTAACATTAGCAGCATCAGTAATGCACGCATTTAGCCAATAGACAGTGTCACGTGGGTTAAGTTTTTGACACTGAATGACTGGGGATAAGCCAGGCATTAATAGGGATATCTTCGCAGTGTTCCCATAAACGCTGAGACTAGTGGTTTCAAGTCCAGTCCAGTCCAGTTTTTTGACCTGATTTGGACTAGACCATAACCGGAACTGGTTGAGACCAGAGCTGAAATCTCGAATAACTGGACTGAACCTAATGAGACTGGTCCATTTTGGTTCAGCTCCGGTCTATGGACCAGTTGAGGTCAGTCTTTTTGATGACCAGTCTGTATCAGTCTTATCGGTCCTTGCCTGGTCTAAACCAGTGGTTCAATGTTCTGCAGACTTCAATTTATACAGTATCCTATCTACTACAAACATTGTAACATAAAACAAGCATACAACAGACATGAGGCGCTCGGACACTGTGCGCAGAGGCGGTGATGGACAGTGCGCGCGTGGGTCGTGGCGCGAGTCATCGTTGTTGTGTGTACTGTCATTGTCGTGTGTGGCATCATTGTTGTGCGTGGCGTCGTTATCGTGCGTGTTGTTGTCGCCCATGCCATTGTTGGCTTGTGTGCTGTCGTTGTCGCGTGTGCCTTCATTGTTGTGTGTGCCTTCGTTGTTGTGCGTGCCGTCGTTGTCATGTGTGCTGTCATTGTCATGCGTGTCGTTGTTGTGCATGCCATCATCACGCGTGCCGTCGTTGTTGTGTGTGTCGCTGTCGTGTGTGCCATCGTTGTCACGCATGCCATCGTCATCGCGCACGCCGTCATCGTCGTTGCGCTGCTGGTCCTCGTCGCACTGCTGGTCCTCGTTGTATCGTTTGTCGTCATCATGGAGAGAGAAGTCAACCCCTCCGCTCACATTTGGGGTGAGGGAGGGGGGGGCGCCAGTTGTTGTTGCCTAGAACAAGAGATAAACCCCCTCCACTCGCGTTTGGGGCGAGGGAGGGGGCGGTGTCGCCTGTTGCCTAGAACAAGATATAAGCCCCTCTGCTCATGTTTGGGGCAAGGGAAGGGGTGTGGTTGCCTAGAACAAGATACAAACCCCCTCCACTCACGTTTGGGGCGAGGGAGGGGTTGGTGGCGTCAGTTGTTGTTGCCCAGAATGAGATTCACTCGCGTTTGGGGCGAGGGAGGGGTTGCCATCGTTGGTTGTCGCTCTGTGAGAGGGTGAGTAAGCACATACAAACAAACGCGGCGCAAGTCTCATTTGCTTGCACAAACATGAGTCACATGATCAAATGGTCCGTGCGTGGATGCCCCACTATATAAACCCCCCTCTTCTTCTCTAATCCCCTCTGACTCAGGCATTT